>CP139503.1:352437953-352753612 GCA_021014915.2 Artemisia tridentata subsp. tridentata | reverse complement strand
GCTGATGGTGGTGGTGGTGGTGTTGGCTGGTGGTGGTGGTGGCTGCTACTGGTGGTGGTGGTGGCTGGTGGTAGTGGTGGTGGTGACTGCTGGTGGTGGTGGTGGTGGGTAATCATAACCATTCCTCTCAATTTATTGAGTAACGCCCCATTACCCACTACTAAGCAATAATTGCATTCTCTACTCCTAACCAGACATGTTTATTCGTTGACTTTCCCATTCCCTACCCCCAACCAAGCACTCCTAAATCTCTTGAAATATAATTAAACTATTTTGAGAATCTTGAAACACAATTAAACGGTTACAAGTAATTTGTCTATATATAGAATTGTCAAAACAAGAAAATCACAATCTTATTTGGGTTAGTGCTGTATATAAAGCATTGAAATGATAAAAGCAAATGAGACACATCTTTTCTTTAATCAATATCGTAACCTCGTAAGTAGCAAATCAGCAACAAAAATCGTAACCTAACATCTACCAACTATCCTTTTTAATGCACTAGTTCTTGTTATCATAAAACCAAAAACCATCATCTCTTGTCTCTGTTGAAGCAATTTCTTGCAATCACTTCAGACAAATAAAGAGGGTTTACCAGTTGAACTCAGCTAGGGTTCTTCCGGGAGGCTTGGGTGCTGATTCCGTTGGCTATTGGAGGTCCTCCGGGTATCTGCACACAACAGCACACGTTAGGCTCGCCCCAGGTGTTATCCCAGGACCCACCTCCGGTGTGAGAGTAAGTATTTGGTATTCCGAGAGGGCTGTCAACTGTAGTGAGAAGTAAATGCGGGTAAAAACGTTAGTTAAGAGTAGTAAATGAGCTGAGTATTTATAGTACTCAGCCTCGATACCTGTACTGGCGGCGCCGGATTTTCAGGAGACATGTCCCCGACAATATCCCGTAAATCCTGGGGCGGCGGCGGCGGTGTCTGCAGCTACCATCTGTACAAGAGGAGATGCCACTTGTCCCATGCTTTAAACCTGTATATGCCGGACGGCCTTAGGTCCCTCCGGAGGTCCTTGTTCCGTCTGGCCAACCGAGAGATTCAGTCCATTCGGATATATGCGTCAACATGTCCCCCCCAGTATCATAATATCGGTTTTGCCGATGTTGTGATACTTTGAGAATCCTTGAAGTCTAATTTCACTAGTTCCGAAAGGGCTGAATCGTTCGGTATTCAGAGAGTTGACCCATGCACAAACTGCCAAAAAACATTATTACCTCTTTTTAAGGATCTCCGCCATTTTTACTGGGGCTCTGAAACGTCGACACGTGCGCATGCGTATATCGTACGAGTGAGAGGGTGCCACCTCACCCATTGACAACGCACGTCGTTTCATTTTTTCTTTTTCGCCTATAAATAGCGCCATTTCTGCGGTATTTCTTTTTTTTTTACCACTTGTAACTTTCTTGCTCTGACAAATTTTCTGAGAGACTCACTCTTAATTATATCCAAACGATTTCATTTGCCATCCGGTTAATCATGTCGAATTCTCCCTCTTCGGTTTATGAAGAAGACACCCAAGAGGTCGAAGGGTATCTTCCTAAGTTCGACGTTCGAAAATATACCTCCCAAATGAGTGAGGAAGATTTGTTTATGGTGAGGACGGACGCAGGCATACCGGAGGAACTGCATCCCAGACTACCCCCGCCGGATATGACGATGGACCGGCTGCCGAGAGATGTCATCGGCTTGTACCTGGAGTACTTTTACGAGGGAGGTTGATGCGCGTGATGTGTCGTTGCGGTTTAGCAGTTTTAATGCCTACTCAAGTTTTAAATTTATATTTAGCCGACTTATCAATAACACACACACTTAACGAGCAGTGTACCCGGTCAGTATGAAGATAATGGTAAGTAGAGTGTCGATCACTAAGAGTGGAACGTATTATCTAGTTAATCTAATCAGTATTTTAATATCCTAACGCAAGGGGGTTTCAGCCTGAGAGACTGGCACAGTTTTGTTTGCAATTAAATAATAAAATAAACAAATAGGCACGAATCAGCAAGTAGCACACACGTACACAGATAGATACTCGAGACAATAAGAGGGCTGTCCTTATAATTAAGTAGATTGTCACTTGTTTTATTGATAGCTTTATATGAAGTGTATGTAGTTAACCCTTTCTCGTTGGTCCTATTCTTATCGGCGAGTAAACCCTTAATGATTACTTATGTCTAAAAGTTATTCCTAAGTGATCAATTTAGAAACAACCGTGGGAGCCACATTATGTCCCGCAGTCAAATGCCCGCAAGCCACTAATAAACACAGAGGTTATCAATGCACTAATAAGTAGTAACCAAAGACATCAACATATAAACTTTAATTGATGGGAAAGCAAGTATTAAAGGGAGTGCAATCTTTCGTTGTCACATTACACAAGCCACCAATCCTGATGAATTAAAGTTTGCTAACACAATAAAACAAAACTACTTAATGAATTAAATACATGCAGCACCTTCTTACAGCTCTTGTATCTTCGATTTGGGTGTGTCTTGTGCTGCCTCCTTGACTGAATTCGTCCTCCTGTTCTGCTGTCCGAACTTCGGTCTTAGGGTTTCGAACTCGAACTCTTAAATTCGTCTGGTCCACGGGGTATTTATAGTTTCTGTCTGAGGGAAGATGCGGCGCATCTACTAAGTAGATGCGGCGTATGTACTTAACTTCGCGTGGGGTCCAAGATTATAATATTCAGGAATATTCGTACACCGCCAGAAGATGCGGCGTAACTCTTGATTAGGATGCGGCGCATGTACTCTTGTATCTTGGATCGTATCTGGTGATATCTTGATAGAGATGCGGCGCATGTTGATAGTGAGATGCGGCGCATCTGGAGCAGAATTGACTTGATCTTGTCCATGTCAGTAGACTTCCACTTTATGCACGTTTTGCTCCATTATTAGTCCATAATCGCTAAGTTTCACCAAATGCTTGTTTTTACCTGAGAATTACAAAAGTAAACAATTAAGTATCAATCCTCATACATAATATAGTAAAACAAGTCAAATTAATAGGATAAATGATAGTAATAAAATGTACTTATTTGAGTTCCTCAAATATCCCCCCACTTGAACTTTACTTGTCCCCAAGTAAACCTTAGAATTTCATTTATGAAAATGTATCCTAAAAGATGTTAGGATTTATTTTTATATTTAAGCATGTATTCGTTTATTTCATAATCACACAACTAAACACTTAACGAATTAGAAGTAAAATAAAATAAGTCGATAAAAGCAAATCTAATCGTTTAACTGTCCAGTCGCGACGAATATTCTATCATAAGCTTGGCAAGTATACACATCTCCACCACTAAAGCTAAGGAATAACAAGTCTAAAGCGGTAAAAAGGGTTTTTAGGCTTAAGGGTTAATTATTCTTAATCACTATCGATCTCAAATTCCAGAAAAGGCGACAAAATCACAAATACATGATCGAATCCACGAACACGATACTTGCAATTGCTCAAATCCTTAACTCGAATAGGCTAAAGATAGGTCCAAACTTCACCAATAATAATATATCAAAAAGGGCGACAAAATCATAAATACATAGCCGAATCCACGACTACGATACTTAAGATTGCTCAAATCCCTAATCTCAATAAATCAAAGGTTCGGTTGGATAAAGAATAATAAAGGGTATGGATAACATTTGGGATATAAATTGGTGTAAAAATAAAAATAAACAAAACAAATAAATTAAAATCCTAAGTGTGGTTAATCACTATCCCAACCATCCCATGAATAAGACTCATATCATTGAATAACTCACGCTTTAACACTTGAAACACACGCTTTAGGTAGACACGAATTATACTCAACAAGATCTTAATCAAAGAATAAACCTTAATTGGCGTTCCCATAACTGCCAATTCCCATTCAATCCATAGATATAATACAACAAATAGTGGTGATATCGACCACTTACATAATTCTACATCGTTGGCTTAAAATAAACATCCAACTCTTTTTTCTTTCTTTTTCTTTTCTCATTTTTTCGATTTTTTTTTTTTTTTTTTTTTTTTTTTTTTTTTTTTTTTTTTAAACTTGAAATAGATGTGTAAAATTTCACCACATCACTACAACTTTCTTTCCGGATAATTTTTTTCATACTTTTCATACTTTCAGAAATAACGGTAATAGTGAAAGTAGTAAACACACGAAAAATAAACTCAAAAATATACAATATTTACTTTCACTCCAATTTGCATTGTGCAATTTCCCGACCTAACCATAGATAATGAATTACGCACGCGAACACAGGTAATGTAAGGAAACACACTCTGCCTATAGCAATTAACCAACCACGGATTCTAATCTACAGGGTAGGCTAAGGTGTAAGGGTGTAACGAAACATTTTAAACATAGGTGTAAGAAACGAAAGGAATGGCTCTGAGTGTTTTTCTAGGGGTATCTTACTCTAAAAATGAGAGTAACAAAAGGGTTTATACGGGGGTTAACTAACCAGTGTAGTTAGTTAATAACACATAACATATAAAGGCTATTTGGTGTAATCCTAGAATTTTACCAAGTTAGACAAGTCATTCCAATTATATAAATAATACTCATTATGGTGGTCTCGAATAGTATACAAGCCAAGTTCTAAAGTTTACAAGTCACCGGCACACTCATAGATTTGTAAATTTTGAAAAATCACAATTTTTGAAAATAATGTCATGTGTGCAGTTATGCAACTTAGATCTTAAACAAAAACATGCTAAAAAATTTTAAATTTGATATATTAAGCACATTTTAAACATAATTTTTGAAAAAGTAGGACAAGTAATTGTTAAGTGTTCTAATTCTCCAATCCCCCCACTTAAGTTAAACAACGTCCTCGTTGTTTGTATAAAAGGTTAAAAACTGGAAAATAAAAGAATTAGAACAGAAAAACTCCCCTGAGATTTGCTCGGTATGATCCTCCATTAGTATAAGAGCAAAAATCATCTTCTTGTGGATTAGAACCTTAAAACTTCATACTTTATGTATCCACAGGAAATCCAGGAAACTATAATACCACCAACACTTTAAAACACACCTAAGATAAGAAAGGTTCAACTTGCATAACACATTAGTAGTTAGGAAAAATAAAACTTAAAAAATTAAAACTGAAAATCATCAGGTCAGTCGATGCGCCGTATCTTATTGAAGAAGATACGCCGTATCGAGCCTGGAATAATACGGATCAGAATAAAGATGCGCCGCATCCTTAACCAGGGATGCGCCGCATTAAAATAAACTGATAAATAGTTTTAAAGTCGAAAATAAAAATGCAGAAAAATAAAATAAGATATGACCATTGCAGGAGATGCGTCGCATCTCAGAACTGAGATGCGCCGTATCTTCGTGCGGCCTGGACTGACTCGACACAGAAAACAGAATAATAAAAGATAAATCCGGGTTGTCTCCCGGTAAGCACTTGTCTTTATTCCAGAGTCTTCAAGTTAGACTCACGTTCAGCACTTTAGTATTGATCATTGATTCCTACATGGCCACGTAGGATCCATCTAGCAACCGAATCGTCTCGTATATATTCAGGTCCCAAATTCAAAACTCCTTTGTAGAATCCTCCCATTAATTGATATGGGTACTCAATTCCTCTCTTCATGTCATCATTACTAATAAAAAGGAATGGAGAGAATTTGTAGCAGACCCTATTAGTAGCATGTTTAAATCCAGGGTGAGTTCGGGGCATCATATAAGTGATAACGTCGCTTCCACATTGAAAGGTGATCTTTCCTTCAAATCGTTTTGCATTAATAGTGATCTCCCTACAAAATGGTTTTCCAACAATCACGTCACCCATATTGCTGTCACAATAGGCATTCATGTCTTCAATAACTACGAACTCAGTAACGATAGTGAAGCGTCCAACGAAGATCGGGACATTAATGAAGGCTCCAACTACATTCTTTCCTTTATACTCCTTTTTATTTCTCATAATAGAATTGTAAAAGCTTCTAGACATGACATTGATTGATAAAATAGGAAAGAAATTGGCGTCAATACACTTGTACCCAATCATGCATGGAAATTGTAAATTGTAAGCACAATTGGTGTTGATCCTACTACCGTAATCCCAAGAACCATCATATCCCTCAAATTCATCGTAATTTCTAGTAGTAATAACGTTGACTCTTGGACTATCCACAATTTCTCCTTCTTCTAACTCAGATTCAGCATCAACCATGAACAGGTCATTGGATTCCAACGGTCCATTAAGGTCATTAAGTTCAATGTAATCCCCATCGTGATGTTCGGGTGTTTTTTCATGCACTAATACTTCATTCATAAAATTGGCTTCGAAGTCGAAGTCAATTAGTTCTCCGTATCCTTCCATTATCCTTCTGAAACAATCACGAAAAGCATCAGTAGGATTTGTTCGCTAGAAGAGAAATTAATGAATATAGAAACGGATATAAGAATAAAAAATAGCTGATATCTGCAGACGATGCGCCGTATCCAAAGAGTTGGATACGCCGTATCTTATAATCGTTAAAATTTAATCAGACTTTTATTCAGAAAATAGATACGCCGCTTTAGAATTTAAGAATGCGCCGTATCGAATAAGTTAATCAAAAATCAGCTTATCTAATTAAAATTAAATGCGTCGTATTAACGAAAGTTAATGCGCCGTATTTTCGTTACGTTTAAAAATAAAAGATTTTTGATTCAGTAAGATGCGCCGTATCGACAGAGATCGATACGCCGTATCTGTTTAATAATTCGCAAACTGTTTTTAATTAAAATAATAGATACGCCGTATCTTCGAAAGAAGATGCGTCGTATGGCGTGAATGTTTAGAAAAAATTTTTTATCAAAAACAGATACGCCGTATCTGCAAAAGCAGATGCGTCGTATTACTTTATCGCTTAGAAAAAATTTTCTTATTAAAAACAGATACGCCGTATCTTGGGGAAAAGATGCGTCGTATCGAATTAATTAAACGCGTTGTATTTTTAAAAAAATTAAACGCAATACGCCGTATCTGAGAGATCAGATGCGCCGTATCGTTTGATTTAGCACAGTACAACGATAGCAGAACAGAAAAATACGAAAAAATTAAAACAAAAATTAAACACACAAACGAAAATAAACACACAAAAATAAAAGAAAACAATTAACACACAATACAACAAATATGCAAAATAGTACAATGATGCAATTAATCTAATAAAAAGAAAAAACTAATTAAAATACTAATCAAATTAACAGAAAATAACAATTCACTCCCCGGCAGCGGCGCCAAAAACTTGATGCGCGTGATGTGTCGTTGCGGTTTAGCAGTTTTAATGCCTACTCAAGTTTTAAATTTATATTTAGCCGACTTATCAATAACACACACACTTAACGAGCAGTGTACCCGGTCAGTATGAAGATAATGGTAAGTAGAGTGTCGATCACTAAGAGTGGAACGTATTATCTAGTTAATCTAATCAGTATTTTAATATCCTAACGCAAGGGGGTTTCAGCCTGAGAGACTGGCACAGTTTTGTTTGCAATTAAATAATAAAATAAACAAATAGGCACGAATCAGCAAGTAGCACACACGTACACAGATAGATACTCGAGACAATAAAAGGGCTGTCCTTATAATTAAGTAGATTGTCACTTGTTTTATTGATAGCTTTATATGAAGTGTATGTAGTTAACCCTTTCTCGTTGGTCCTATTCTTATCGGCGAGTAAACCCTTAATGATTACTTATGTCTAAAAGTTATTCCTAAGTGATCAATTTAGAAACAACCGTGGGAGCCACATTATGTCCCGCAGTCAAATGCCCGCAAGCCACTAATAAACACAGAGGTTATCAATGCACTAATAAGTAGTAACCAAAGACATCAACATATAAACTTTAATTGATGGGAAAGCAAGTATTAAAGGGAGTGCAATCTTTCGTTGTCACATTACACAAGCCACCAATCCTGATGAATTAAAGTTTGCTAACACAATAAAACAAAACTACTTAATGAATTAAATACATGCAGCACCTTCTTACAGCTCTTGTATCTTCGATTTGGGTGTGTCTTGTGCTGCCTCCTTGACTGAATTCGTCCTCCTGTTCTGCTGTCCGAACTTCGGTCTTAGGGTTTCGAACTCGAACTCTTAAATTCGTCTGGTCCACGGGGTATTTATAGTTTCTGTCTGAGGGAAGATGCGGCGCATCTACTAAGTAGATGCGGCGTATGTACTTAACTTCGCGTGGGGTCCAAGATTATAATATTCAGGAATATTCGTACACCGCCAGAAGATGCGGCGTAACTCTTGATTAGGATGCGGCGCATGTACTCTTGTATCTTGGATCGTATCTGGTGATATCTTGATAGAGATGCGGCGCATGTTGATAGTGAGATGCGGCGCATCTGGAGCAGAATTGACTTGATCTTGTCCATGTCAGTAGACTTCCACTTTATGCACGTTTTGCTCCATTATTAGTCCATAATCGCTAAGTTTCACCAAATGCTTGTTTTTACCTGAGAATTACAAAAGTAAACAATTAAGTATCAATCCTCATACATAATATAGTAAAACAAGTCAAATTAATAGGATAAATGATAGTAATAAAATGTACTTATTTGAGTTCATCAGAGGTCTTAGCGTGCCCTTCTCTACTTTTTTGCTGGGCGTCATCAGGTATTTTAAGGTGCACATCTCTCAAATGGTTCCGTTGGGCGTACATCGTGTTACACTCTTCGAGGTGTATTGTCGGAGTTTGGACGTTGTTCCCACCACTCCGCTCTTCCGGGCTTTCTATAAGTTGAGCAAGCAGGGCCACTGGTTTTCCTTCGAGAAGCGGGGCGGGAAGGGGAAGTGGGTTTGTTTCCGAGAGATTCTAACCGAGTTGAAGGGCTGAAAAAATGATTTTTTTCTGATAGACAGGCGGGCGATCCCTTTCGCTATGCCTTGGAGGCATCACGACTCCGACATTTCGGATCTCTATCCGGACGGTGAGTTTACCATTGCGGATGCCGAGAAGCTAGCCGCCAATATAATCGATCTCATTCCGATTACGAAAGGCTTTCTTCATGCTGTGGGGTTAACTTCTCATTGGGAGCATTCAGGCTTCCGAGCCGTTCTTGAGGACGCCGAGGGCAGAGGTACGCCCTTCTACCCTTTCCTTTTAGCCGATTCGTGCCATATATACTTGTATTTAATCGTTTCACTTTCTCTTTTTGTAGTCGTGCCAATGTCCGAGTACTTGATCAACCCTGCTGCCCGCCAGGACACTTCCATGGTGAAAGGTGATGAGTATGTTGAGGGGGAGCGTCATGAGCTGTTCGTGACTCTCTCGGCTGCTTCAAATGCCGATATACCCGACTGACGGTAGAGGAAAAGGAGGTTGAGAGGGCCAACAGTCGGGTCGTTGCGGCAAAGCTTAGAAAACAAAGGCAAGCCGCCACCCGGCGAGCTTTGCAGGCCGAAAGGCGTGCTGAACATGGTAAGGGGAGCGGCGGAGCGACCCGAGTGGTCAAGAGAAGGAGGACGGCGAGGACTCCCGTGGTGGATCCAAAGTCTGATTCGCCAGATGTTGAGGTCATCTCAAACCCTTCCCCCATCCGTTCTCTTCGACCGGAAGATATTGGGCTCCGCCCGGAAGGGGCAGGTTTTACCGAAGGGAGTTCCTACGCTGGTAAGCTGTCCAACTATTTATCTTGTGTTATTTATTTCTTTTCATTTCTTTGATTATGACGCCTTGTTTCTTTCAGGGGGTGCTCCCGTGGCCGCTTCTGGTCGCGGTAAAATTAAAGCCATGGCTGAAGGTGATCCGGCAGCGCTGTTCGTTCCGGAGTGGTTAGTCAAGAGGGGAGACCGCTTGAACACCTCGGCCGTCTGCAAAGATCTGATGTCTAACCTACCCACCCCTCGCGAAGAAATTCATTTTCAAAGTTTGGGTGATTCGGCGGCTATCCGAAGGGGCTGGGTGTTATTAGGTCGAGGGGCGACCGCTCAAGCGGAAATTCTGGGCCGGCATGAGGTCCTCCTTAAAGAATATCAACAGCTACGCAGTGCTCATGCGGAATGTGAAAGCGCAGCTCAAGAGGCGGAGGAGCTTCGGCAGCTAAAACACGAGCACGCGGGCTGTATGGTAAGGGAGTCGGACTTAAAAAATCGGCTCTCCCAGTTGGAGAAGGTAAGGGATGAAGGGAGGAAAGCTTCCTCAGAACGGGTCAGAACCTTGGAGGTCGAGTTGGATGACGTTAAAGGTAAACTTGTTGCCGAGAAAGAGACCAGCACCGAACTGTACAAGGAATGGATGGACATAGCTGTCAAGCTTGGCCAGACGGAAGTCGAGCGTCACAAACTTGTAAAAGAATTCCTTCCGGAAATGGTTCGTCGGCTTCTGAATAGCCACGAATATAAACAACGCTTGGCCGAGCCTTTCAGCTTGTCCTCTCAGTATGGGTTCTTAGAAGCTATCTCCGTGGATCGTAAGCCGGAGGATGTGGCCGAGATTGCGGCCGGGGTGGATGATTTGGATCTGGAGGCTGAGGCGAAACTTGACCCTTTGTATGATGGTCTCTTTTCTGCGGAATATCCGTATGTACTGAAAGTTAGTGATGCTGCGGATAGGTCTCTTCCGGAGATAATGGATCGGTTCCCTGACCCTGCATCCAATGATTCCTCTGGCGGCCCTTCGTCTTGACCTGGAAACTTTTGACTGCAAGGCCTCTAGACCGTTAGATTGATTTATGAACTGTTAATATTTTTTTCTTTTTGAGCAAATGTAATGATCAATCGGTTGCGCAACTGCTAGCGCTTTTTGTCTGTTTGAAAATGATGTAATGCCGCTTGATTCATTGTAAGCTGTTGACATTTTATATGTATTTTGTTCGTATTATTTTATGTGTTCTTTGCTGACTTTTCTTTCGGTCGCATGACCCTTTCCTTCCCGAACACTGACCACAAAATCTCCGGAGGGCACAAACCTCTCGGAGGGGTCACTTTTCGCTTGTGTCCAAAATTATACAGATGGTTCAGCCTTTCCGCCAGGATTATGGCAACCCCTTTCCTGGGTATCAACCATCTTTGAACATTGACCACACACTCCCCGGAGGGCGTGAACCTCTCGGGGGGGGGGGGGGGGCATTTTCTAATTATGTTCAGAAACAAGGAACATTGATCACTGATCTCCGGAGGGCACGAACCTCTCGGAGGGACCACTTTTTACTTATGTTCGAAATATTACAGATGGTTCAGCCTTTCCGCCAGGATTATGGCAACCCCTTTCCTGGGTATCAACCATCTTTGAACATTGACCACACACTCCCCGGAGGGCGTGAACCTCTCGGGGGGGGGGCATTTTCTAATTATGTTCAGAAACAAGGAACATTGATCACTGATCTCCGGAGGGCACGAACCTCTCGGAGGGACCACTTTCTACTTATGTTCGAAATATTACAGATGGTTCAGCCTTTCCGCCAGGATTATGGCAACCCCTTTCCTGGGTATCAACCATCTTTGAACATTGACCACACACTCCCCGGAGGGCGTGAACCTCTCGGGGGGGGGGGCATTTTCTAATTATGTTCAGAAACAATGAATAATGTAAAAGTCCAAAACGTAACACAAAAGCTTCCCCACAACTGAAATAACTGCGCTTGTCATTAAAATCAGTCAAATAGCCCCTTTCGGAAGCTTACATTAGACATATTTAGTCGTTTACAAAAAGCATTTTCTAAGGTTAACAGCGTGCCAAGTTCGGGGCACTTCCTTTTCTTCCATCGTTTCCAATTTATAGGATCCAGTCTGGTACGCCTCCACGATTCGGTAAGGCCCTTCCCAATTTGGCCCTAACTTTCCTTGATTCTCCACCCTGCTAGTCTCATTCCTTCGGTATACAAAATCACCTACCTTTCACAGTTAATGATTTTTCGTTTCACACGTTAGTTAGAGCAACACAAGTTATAGCTGGAATGGAATAATTAGGTGTTCATAGCAATTTTTTTTTTTTTTTTTCATGTGTGTATATATTTTCGTACTTACCTTGAACGACTCGGGATGGACCCTTCGGTTGTAATATTGTTCAATCTTCTTTTTGTACTTCGCCTCTCGTATGGCAGCCATTTCCCTTCGTTCCTGTAGGAGGTCGAGATTCATGAAGATCTCCTCGTCATTTTCTTTTTCACTGACCTTCATGGTCCGAAAAGTTGGCATCCCTATCTCCGCCGGTATGACCGCTTCGCTACCATAAGTAAGACTGAATGGTGTTTCCCCGTTGCTTGTCTTTAGTGACGTGCGGTGCGCCCATAGGACGTTCGGCAGCTCATCCACCCATCCAGCTCTTTCCCTGCCGAGCCTCGACTTGAACCCTTTCATCAGACTTTTGTTCGCTCCTTCCACCAATCCGTTGGCCTGAGCGTGTGCCACAGCCGTGTTTACCTGAGTTATGTTCAGTCGTTCGCACCAACTTTTGAAAGGGTCATGGATGAAATTGCTTCCATTGTTCGTCACGATCACCATGGGCAGACCGAATCTGCATACTATGTTTTCCCAAACGAACTTCTTTACTTCCTTCCCGGTCGTGCGGACCAGCGGCTTGGCCTCTATCCACTTGGTGAAGTAGTCAATGGCCACAATGACGAATTTGATTTTTCCCGTGCCTCCGGCAGGGGACCCAAAACGTCCATCCCCCATTGGTAGAAGAGCCAAGGAGCCATTATTGAAGTTAAAACAGCTTTGGGGAGTCTCGGAACGGGCGCGTGTATTTGACAAGAATCACATTTCCGAATCACTTCCCTAGTATCTCTGTGCATGGTGGGCCAGTAATACCCTTGGCGCATTAGCTTTGCCACCACGGATAGCGGCCCGGAGTGCATTCCGCACGCTCCTTCATGTACCTCTCGGATAACATAATTGGCTTGAAGCGGTCCAACGCATCTTAGCATCAGACCTAAATAGGATTTTTTGAAAAGCACATCGTCTACCATGGTATACTGGTTTATTTTCATCCGAAGAGATCGAGCTTCGTTTTGGTCTTCCGGCCAGATGCCCTCTTGCTTGCACCGAATGATCGGGGTCATCCAGTTTTTCCCCTCTTCTTCCACAATTGCGTTGACTATCTCCTCCTCCGTTGATGGCCTCTCTAAAACTTCCACCATGGTTTTCTTTGTCAGATGGTCGAAAGCCATGGACGCCAATTTGCTGAGTATATCAGCTTTTTGGTTCTGCGCCCTTGGGATGCTTCGGATTTTAAATTGATCGAAGTATGCAACGTATTCCTTGGCTTTGGCTAAATACTTTATCATGTTATCCTTGATCGCTACGAATTCCCCATTGATCTGACTTGCTACCAAATTGGAATCCACTCTAACTTCCAACATCCGAATTTCCATTTTCCGAGCGACCCTTAACCCTGCTAGCAAAGCTTCGTATTCTGCTTCGTTATTGGTGCTTTTGAAGTTCAGTCGGATGGCGTAAGTGTATTCCGTTTGATCCGGACTAATCAGTACCAGGACTGCTCCGGCACCTGATTTGCTGGAGGCTCCATCGGTATACAGTATCCATGGTTCTTGGTTGGAGATGTTGCATATTTCCTTGCCCACCTCTTTTATGCTTTGGCTCAATGCTTCCACGGATATTTCCGTTATGAAGTCTGCGAGGACTTGTCCCTTAATGGCGCTCCGGGGTACGTAAGTGATATTGTAGGCTCCTAACTCCACGGTGTACTTGGCCATCCTCCCGGATGCTTCTGCCTTGTTTAATATTTTCTTGATAGGTTGGTCGTTAATGACTTTTATTGGATGAGCTTCGAAGTATCTTCGTAGCCTTCTGGCCATGTGTAGTAGGGCTAGAGCTAACTTTTCGATGGGGGCATAGTTCTGTTCGGCCTCGTGTAATGTTCGGCTAACATAATGTATTGGGATCTGCTTCCCTTCTCTTTCTACCAACAATACCCCGCTCATTGCCCCTTTCGACGCCGAGAGATATACATATAGGTCTTCCTTCGGCCTTGGCGTTGCCAGATAAGGCAATTCAAGAATCATCTTCTTCATCTCTTGTAAGGCTGCCTCTGTTTGACTCGTCCATCGGTACTCGTCCTGGTTTTCTTTCGTGATGTTCCTCAACGTCTCAAAGAAAGGGAGCGCTTTTTCTGCCGACCTGGATAGGAAACGGTTCAGAGCTGCTAGCTTACCACTTAAGCTTTGCATCTCCTTGAGTGACTTTGGGGACTGCATGTCCATGATAGCCCTTGTCTTCTTCGGATTTGCCCTTATTCCTTCAGACGTTACCATATATCCAAGAAACGTTCCTTCCTCTACCCCAAAAGAGCATTTCTTGGGGTTTAGCTTCATGTTAATCCCTCGGAGGTTGTCGAATGTCTCCGCTATATCGGCAAGTAATTCTTTTTCGGTTTTGCTCTTTATGACCATGTCGTCCACATATGCCTCGAGATTTCTCCCTATTTGCGACCGAAAGGCCGAATCCACTAAACACTGGTACGTGGCCCCAGCATTCTTTAAACCGAACGACATTTTGGTATAACTGATGCGTGTCGCGTGTCGTTGCGGTTTAGCAGTTTTAATGCCTACTCAAGTTTTAAATTTATATTTAGCCGACTTATCAATAACACACACACTTAACGAGCAGTGTACCCGGTCAGTATGAATATAATGGTAAGTAGAGTGTCGATCACTAAGAGTGGAACGTATTATCTCGTTATTCTAATCAGTATTTTAATATATTAAGTTAGCTATACAACCTATTCTAACGCAAGGGGGTTCAGCCTGAGAGACTGGCACGATTTGGTTGCAATTAAATAATAAACTAAACCAATAGGCACGAATCAGCAAGTAGCACACACGTACACAGATAAATACTCGAGACAATAAGAGAGCTGTCCTTATGATAAGTAGTTTGTCACTTGTTTTATTGCTAGTGTTATATGAAGTGTATAGTTCGATGCAACGCACCGAGATTAAGTCCTTTCTCGTTGGTTCTAATCTTATCGGCGAGTAAACCCTTAATGATTACTTATGACTATCCCGTTTATCTTTCTCCTACTTTTCTACAGACCATAGAATACATAGGCGATCTAATAAACAGGCGAGGGCAGAGGCATGGCGACCCGATCAACACTCAGCTAGACACATAGGTTATCAATGCACTAATAAAAGTCACCAATGACATCAACATATAAACTTTAATTAATGAGAAAGCAGTTTTAAGGGAGTGCAATCTTTCCGTTGTCACATTACACAAGCCACCAATCTTGATGAATTAAAGTTTACTAACACAATAAAACAAAACTACTTAATGAATTAAACACATGCAGCACCTTCTTACAGCTCTTGTATCTTTGATTTGGGTGTGTCTTGTGCTGCTGCCTTGACTGAATTCGTCCTAGGTTTCTGGTCTTCGGTCTCGTATATAATATGTGTCACTCCAATTCGTCTGGTCTTGGGGTATTTATAGTTTCTGTCTGAGGGTAAGATGCGGCGCATCTAGTAAGTAGATGCGGCGCATTTACTTAACTTCGCGTGGGGTCCAAGATTATAATATTCAGGAATATTCGTACACCGCCAGAAGATGCGGCGTATCTTCATCTTTGGATGCGGCGCATGTCCTCTTGTATCTTGGATCGTATCTGGTGAGATCTTGATAGTGATGCGGCGCATGTCATGAGTGAGATGCGGCGCATCTGGAGCAGAATAGTCTTGATCTTGTACATTTCAGTAGACTCTTAACTTCTTGCATGTTTTGCTCCATAATTAGTCCAAAATCGCCAAGTTTCACCAAATGCTTGTTTTCAACTGAGAATTACAAAAGTAAACGATTAAGTATCAATCCTCATACATAATATAATAAAACAAGTCAAATTAATAGGATAAATGATAGTAATAAAATGTACTTATTTGAGTTCATCAAATATCCCCCCACTTGAACTTTACTTGTCCCCAAGTAAACCTTAGAATTAATCTTATGAAAATGTATCCTAAAGGATATTAGGATTTATTTTTATATTTAAGCATGTATTCGTTTTTGTCATAATCACACAACTAAACACTTAACGAATTAGAAGTAGAATAAAAATATTTCGATAAAAGCAAATCTAATCGTTTAACTGTCCAGTCGCGACGAATATTCTATCATAAGCTTGGCAAGTATACACATCTCCTCCACTAAAGCCAAGGAATAACAAGTCTAAAGCGGTAAAAAGGGTTTTGAGGTTTAAGGGTTAATTATTCTTAATCACTATCGATCTCAGATTCCAGAAAAGGCGACAAAATCACAAATACATGATCGAATCCACGAACTCGATACTTGCAATTGCTCAAATCCTTAACTCGAATAGGCTAAAGATAGGTCCAAACTTCACCAATAATAATATATCAAAAAGGGCGACAAAATCATAAATACATAGCCGAATCCACGACTACGATACTTAAGATTGCTCAAATCCCTAATCTCAATAAATCAAAGGTTTGGTTGGATAAAGAATAATACAGGGTATGGATAATATTTGGGATATAAATTGGTGTAAAAATGAAAAATAAACAAAACAAATAAATTAAAATCCTAAGTGTGGTTAATCACTATCCCAACCATCCCATGAATAAGACTCATATCATTGAATAACTCACACTTTAACACTTGAAACACACGCTTTAGGTAGACACGAATTATACTCAACAAGATCTCAATCAAAGAATAAACCTTAGTTGACGTTCCCATAACTGCCAACTCCAATTCAATCCATAGATATAATATACAACAAATAGTGGTGATATCGACCACTTAATACAAAACTTTATATAAGTTGGTTAAAACAAACATCCAACTTTTCTTTTTTTTTTTCTTTTTCTTTTCTCATTTTTTTTCGATTATTTATTTATTTATTTATTTATTTATTTATTTATTTATTTTTTTTTTTTTTTTTTTTTTTTTTTTTTTTTTTTGACATCAACATAGACATAGATGTGTAAAATTTCACCACATCACCATAACAACAATTCTGGATAATTTTTTCATACTTTTCATGACTTCAGAAATAACGGTAATAGTGAAAGTAGTAAACACACGAAAAACAAACTCAAAGATATACAATATTTACTTTCACTCCAATTGCATTGTGCAATTTCCCGACCTAACCATAGATAATGAATTACGCACGCGAACACAGGTAATGTAAGGAAACACACTTTGCCTATAGCAATTAACCAACCACGGATTCTAATCTACAGGGTAGGCTAAGGTGTAAGGGTGTAACGAAACATTTTAAACAAAGGTGTAAGAAACGAAAGGAATGGCTCTGAGTGTTTTTCTAGGGGTATCTTACTCTAAAAATGAGAGTAACAAAGGGTTTATACGGGGGTTAACTAACCAGTGTAGTTAGTTAATATCACATAACATATAAAGGCTATTTGGGTGTAATCCTAGAATTTACCAATTTAGACAAGTCATTCCAATTATAAAAATAATACTTATTATGGTGGTCTCGAATAGTATACAAGCCAAGTTCTAAAGTTTACAAGTCACCGACACACTTATAGATTTGTGAATTTTGAAAAATCACAATTTTTTTGAAAACAACGTCATGTGTGCAGCTATGCAACTTAGACTTTAAACAAAAACATGCTAAAAAATTTTAAATTTTGATATATTAAGCACATTTTAAGTATATTTTGAAAAGTTTAGGACAAGTAAGTGTTAAGTGTTCTAATTCTCCAATCCCCCCACTTAAGTTAAACAACGTCCTCGTTGTTCGTATAAAAGGTTAAAAACTGGAAAATAAAAGAATTAGAACAGAAAAACTCCCCTGAGATTTGCTCGGTATGATCCTCCATTAGTATTAGAGCAAAAATCATCTTTCTTGTGGATTAGAACGTTTAAGCTTCATATTCGATGTATCCACAGGAAATGCAGGAATCTATAATACCACCAAGGCTTCAAAACACACCTAAGATAAGAAAGGTTCAACTTGCATAATACATTAGTAGTTAGGAAAAAAATAAAACATAAAAATTAAAAATGAAAATCATCAGGTCAGTCGATGCGCCGTATCTTATGGAAGAAGATACGCCGTATCGAGCCTGGAATAAATACGGATCAGAATAGAAGATGCGCCGCATCCTTAACCAGGGATGCGCCGCATTAAAATAAACTGATAAAAAGTTTTAAAGTCAAAAATAAAAAATGCAGAAAAATAAAATAGGATATGACCATTGCAGGAGATGCGTCGCATCTCAGAATTGAGATGCGCCGTATTCTCTGCGGCCTGACTGACTCGACACATAAACAGAATAATAAAAAAGGTAAATCCGGGTTGTCTCCCGGTAAGCACTTGTCTTTATTCCAGAGTCTTCAAGTTAGACTCACGTTCAGCTCATTAATATCGATCATTTATTCCTACATTGCCACGTAGGATCCATTTAGCAACTAATTCGTCACGTATATATTCAGGCCCCAAATTCAAAACTCCTTTATAGAATCCTTCCATCATTTGATATGGGTACTCAATCCCTCTCTTCATGTCATCATTACTAATAAAAAGGAATGGAGAGAATTTGTAGCAGACCCTATTAGTAGCATGTTTAAACCCAGGGTGAGTTCGGGGCATCATATAAGTGATAATGTCGCTTCCATATTGAAAGGTGATCTTTCCTTCAAATCGTTTTGCATTAATAGTGATCTCCCTACAAAATGGTTTCCCAACAATCACGTCACCCATATTGCTGTCACGATAGGCATTCATGTCTTCAACAACGGCGAACTCAGTTACAATAGTAAAGCGTCCAACGAAGATCGGGACATTAATGAAGGCTCCAACTACATTTTTTCCTTTATGCTCCACTTTATTTCTCATAATAGAATTGTAAAAGCTCCTTGACATGACATTGATTGGTAAAATAGGAAAGAAATTGGCGTCAATACACTTGTATCCAATCATGCATGGGAATTGCAAATTGTAAGCACAATCGGCGTGGATCCTTCTACCGTAATCTCAAGAACCATCATATCCCTCAAATTCATCGTAATTCCTAGTAATAATAACGTTGACTTTTGGACTATCCAGAATTTCTCCTTCTTCTAACTCAGATTCCGCATCACCCATGAACAGGTCATTGGATGCTAATGGTCCATTAAGGTCATTAAGTTCAATGTAGTCCCCATTGTAACGTTCGGGTGATTTATCATGCACTAATATATCATTCATAAAGTTGGCTTCGAAGTCGAAGTCAATCAGTTCTCCGAATCCATCCATTTTCCTTCTGAAATAATCACAAAAGCATCAGTAGGATCTGTTCGCTAGAAGAAAAATTAATGAATATAGAAACGGATATAAGAATAAAAATAACTGATATCGGAAGACGATGCGCCGTATCCAAAAAGTTGGATACGCCGTATCTTATAATCGTTAAAATTAAATCAGACTTTATTCAGAAAATAGATACGCCGCTTAGAAATTAGAATGCGCCGTATCAATTTTAATAATCAAAAATCGATATTTATTTAAAATTAAATGCGCCGTATTAACGAAAGTTAATGCGCCGTATTTTTGTTACGTTTCAAAATACGAGATTTTTGATTCAGAAGATACGTCGTATCGATAGAGATCGATGCGCCGTATCTGTTTAATTAATCGAAAACTGTTTTTAATTAAAATAATAGATACGCCGTATCTGCTAAAGCAGATGCGTCGTATGGCGTTAACGTTTAGAAAAAATTTTCCTTAAAAACAGATACGCCGTATCTTGGGGAAAAGATGCGTCGTATCGCTTTATCGCTTAGAAAAAATTTCTTATTAAAAACAGATACGCCGTATCTTGGGGAAAAGATGCGTCGTATCGAATTAATTAAACGCGTTGTATTTTATAAAAAATTGAACGCAATACGCCGTATCTGAGAGATTAGATGCGCCGTATCGTTCAATTTAGCTCAGTACAACGATAGCAGAAAACAAAAAATACGAAAAATAAAAACAAATAAAAACACACGAAAATAAAAACAAAATAAAAGCAAACAAATAACACACAAAAACAGAAAATATGCAAAATAGTACAATGAATGCAAATTAATCTAATACACAACAAAATTAGCGGTTAGATAAAAAAAATTAAAAACCTAATTAAAATAGTAATCAAATTAACAGATAATAACAATTCACTCCCCGGCAACGGCGCCAAAAACTTGATGCGTGTCGCGTGTCGTTGCGGTTTAGCAATTTTAATGCCTACTCAAGTTTTAAATTTATATTTAGCCGACTTATCAATAACACACACACTTAACGAGCAGTGTACCCGGTCAGTATGAATATAATGATAAGTAGAGTGTCGATCACTAAGAGTGGAACGTATTATCTCGTTATTCTAATCAGTATTTTAATATATTAAGTTAGCTATACAACCTATTCTAACGCAAGGGGGTTCAGCCTGAGAGACTGGCACGATTTGGTTGCAATTAAATAATAAACTAAACCAATAGGCACGAATCAGCAAGTAGCACACACGTACACAGATAAATACTCGAGACAATAAGAGAGCTGTCCTTATGATAAGTAGTTTGTCACTTGTTTTATTGCTAGTGTTATATGAAGTGTATAGTTCGATGCAACGCACCGAGATTAAGTCCTTTCTCGTTGGTTCTAATCTTATCGGCGAGTAAACCCTTAATGATTACTTATGACTATCCCGTTTATCTTTCTCCTACTTTTCTACAGACCATAGAATACATAGGCGATCTAATAAACAGGCGAGGGCAGAGGCATGGCGACCCGATCAACGCTCAGCTAGACACAGAGGTTATCAATGCACTAATAAAAGTCACCAATGACATCAACATATAAACTTTAATTAATGAGAAAGCAGTTTTAAGGGAGTGCAATCTTTCCGTTGTCACATTACACAAGCCACCAATCTTGATGAATTAAAGTTTACTAACACAATAAAACAAAACTACTTAATGAATTAAACACATGCAGCACCTTCTTACAGCTCTTGTATATTTGATTTGGGTGTGTCTTGTGCTGCTGCCTTGACTGAATTCGTCCTAGGTTTCTGGTCTTCGGTCTCGTATATAATATGTGTCACTCCAATTCGTCTGGTCTTGGGGTATTTATAGTTTCTGTCTGAGGGTAGGATGCGGCGCATCTAGTAAGTAGATGCGGCGCATTGACTTAACTTCGCGTGGGGTCCAAGATTATAATATTCAGGAATATTCGTACACCGCCAGAAGATGCGGCGTATCTTTATCTTTGGATGCGGCGCATGTCCTCTTGTATCTTGGATCGTATCTGGTGAAATATTGATAGTGATGCGGCACATGTCATAAGTGAGATGCGGCGCATCTGGAGCAGAATATACATTTCGGTAGACTCTTAACTTCTTGCATGTTTTGCTCCATAATTAGTCCAAAATCGCCAAGTTTCACCAAATGCTTGTTTTCAACTGAGAATTACAAAAGTAAACGATTAAGTATCAATCCTCATACATAATATAATAAAACAAGTCAAATTAATAGGATAAATGATAGTAATAAAATGTACTTGTTTGAGTTCATCAATAACAGTATGTCCCGTGCTCGGTATAGAAAGCTGTTTTTTCCTCGTCCTCCTTGGCCATCTGCACTTGGTGGTATCCCTTGTAAGCATCCAGAAAGCACTTGTACCTGAATCCCATAACCGATTCTATTTTCCAATCAATATCAGGCAGCGGGTAATAATCCTTTCGGCAAGATGAGTTGAGGTTTTTGAAGTCAATGCACATTCGCCAACTACCGTCGGACTTCTTTACCAATACCGGGTTTGAGATCCAAGTGGGGTACTGTACCGGCCGAACTATTCCGGCCTTCACCCATTCTTCCACCTCCTTGGCTATGGCTTGATTCTTTTCGGCGGAGTAGGTTCTTTTCTTTTGTGCCACTGGGCGGTCCTGAATATTCACATTTAGCTTGTGTTCGATGATCCGACGGGGAACTCCCGTCATATCGGATGGTTCCCAAGCAAACACATCCCGGTTGTTTTTGAGTAGCGTGATTAACTGTCTTCGGCATTCCGAGGAGAAGTTTCCCCCTATCGTGACTAGTTGATCCGGATAAGCCGGATGTACCATAACTTCTTCCGTTTTTCCAACCACCGCCTCTGTCGGTCCGGCCTCACGGGGTTCTTCTTTGACTTCCTTTTTTGCCATCTGCTTCTCTTCTAGCTTGCGACATTCTGAGATAATTATGGACCGGGTAGTAAGGGTCGCTATGCCTTTAGGTGTGGGGAATTTCACCATTGAGTGGATAGTTGATGGGATGGCCCGTAATTTCTTTAAACCTGAGCGCCCTAGAATGATATTGTATGGAGAAGGGGACCTTATCACGGCGAACTTCATCATTGTTCGGCGAGACAAGCCTTGGCTTCCGAAACAGACTTCCAATTCAATCTTCCCCAACGGCTTTATGGATTCTCCCGCGAATCCTATTAATGGTGTGCCGGTTTCTTTCAGCTTGGCCTTAATGGAAGGGCATAAATGCTCGAAACAGTGTTCATACATCACCTCGATCGAAGCGCCTTGGTCTACATAGACCCTTCTGATTGTGTAGCCTTCCACCTCGGCCTCAACTATTAACGGTCCGTCCGACACATCTCCCGGAAGGATGGGTGGAAAACCTATCGGAACATTCATCCATTCCTCCTCGGCTTCCATGGTTTTCCTTTTTTGGGATGCAGGACCAGCCATATCGAACTGTAGGTAGATCGAGCAGTTGGTCCCACGGATGGCGCCAATTTGTTGAAGCAATTTCTTGCAACCACTTCAGACAAATAAAGAGGGCCTACCGGTTGAACTCAACTAGGGTTCTTCCGGGAGGCTTGGGTGCTGATCCCGTCGGCTATTGGAGGTCCTCCGGGTATCTGCACACAACAGCACACGTTAGGCTCGCCCCAGGTGTTATCCCAGGACCCACCTCCGGTGTGAGAGTAAGTATTTGGTATTCCGAGAGGGCTGTCAACTGTAGTGAGAAGTAAATGCGGGTAAAAACCTTAGTTAAGAGTAGTAAATGAGCTGAGTATTTATAGTACTCAGCCTCGATACCTGTACTGGCGGCGCCGGATTTTCAGGAGACATGTTCCCGACAATATCCCGTAAATCCTGGGGCGGCGGCGGCGGTGTCTGCAGCTGCCATCTGTACAAGAGGAGATGCCACTTGTCCCATGCTTTAAACCTGTATATGCCGGACGGCCTTAGGTCTGTCCGGATTCCTCTGGAGGTCCTTGTTCCGTCCGGCCAACCGAGAGATTCAGTCCATTCGGATATATGCGTCAACAGTCTCCCATATACAATCTTTGTCTAAACCTCCGGCACAATCGTTATACATGTCCTCTTGAAACACTATAATAGCTTTTTCTCTTTATTGATAAGTGAAATGACAAAAGAATAATAATTTGAGATTTGCAAGAAATATATAATTTTGGCCAGGTTGAAGCTTGTGGTCATCAACTAGCTTGATGTCTGGGATTTCAAACCACACATTGAGATCCGTAAGATATTTGTCTTTTATATGCATGACGTATTTTGGCGTGGATGGATTAGCAAAGCAACATAGTTGTGGCAAAAAAAAAGTAGCAAAGCTAAGCATCACTGTAGGATAATATATGAGACCATGAGGTCACACACAATAACACGAGACTTCGGTTTTATGTATTTATCGTAAATGCATAAGTGATCTATCAAGGTGAAAACAAGATCCAACTTAATCAGTTGGACTGATTAAATAAGTAATGAGCTTAAACCAAAGTATCCGTCTTTAGTTCGTCCGCCTTTATAGAGAGAGATGCATGCTTTGGGCCTGGTTTATTATTTAGAGGAAAAAATCAGTATATTATTGAATAATATCATATCTTTTAATTATGGTATATATCTTATAATATTTAAAGTATATCAAAAGTAATAGGAATATACTAATTAGGAATTATGGTTTTAACCATTATTTTCACTTATGGTTTTTGAAAACCATCCCATCTTCTCGTATTCGACCGAACCCCAAGCACAACCAAACACACTCTTGTTTTCATTAAATCTTGATTCTGATCATTGTTTCGCAGTTCCAAGATCATGAACTAGCATCCTACCGAAGTTGCTAGAGTATTAATGTGGACTAGCCGTAGATAATGTCATAGATCTTTGAGTTCGTGATTGATCTCTCTTCCAAATCGCACGTTCACGTGTCCCCCTACATCCGGCCTCAAACGACATGGATCGTCTTTGAGTTAATCATTCACAAATTCAAATGCCAAACAAGTTTAATAGATCGTGTTTTAGATTCAAAATCCAATAAGTCCAAAATCTAAAGTTGACAAATAATGGAAGGATCATTTCTGTAATTCAAAAGCTAATAAATTATGTTATTCAGGTTAGGTAGAGTATGGTATGACTAAAAGCTTTATTTCAACAACTCTAGAAAACAAAAAATAGCATAACAGAAATAAATAATTGGAGTAGAGGTGTTGGGTGAATCAAATTCGTCTGGCCGGTTCAGAAATTAAATATTATTGATCATGACAGCAAACACGCAGTTATATTACACTTTGGTACCTCCATTATTCATAGATTTCAATTGGACCTTTAGACTTGGCATTCTTTTCAAATTCCATGCTTTGTACAAATTAACAAAATGTCAGTGTAGTATCTAGTTATTCATACCACCAATATGATCAATAAATTAGGATAACAAAAGAATAAATAAACATGTTCTCAAGTTATCATTTTCTTCATGAACATGTACCTTTTTATTTTTTATTTTTTTATTTTATTATTTTTTTTTTTTTTTTTTTGAGATATTGTGTTTTAAGACGTGAAGGATATTGAACCCATAATTCTTACTCAGGCTCGAAACTTAGAAACTGTCTTCGGTTTTTATTGAAAAGGAAAACATTTTCATTAGATGAATTGGTAGAGATTTATTAAATTTCAGATAATGCCTTTAAAAAAAATTAATTTCAGATAATACAAATTCTAAAGAGAGAATAGCATTTTCATTTTCATTATCGCTAAAATTCTTACATCATGTAGCCTAAATTAAAAAATCACATTATTGTTACTTCTAAACCTTCTATAACGTTGTATTATGTTATATTAATTTATCATTTAAATAATCATAATCAACTAACAAAACACGATAAGTGCAGAAGTGGTCCAACTTTAGTGACAACAAAACTCGCTATAAGTTAATCAAATCTCGATATCTCTTAATAACAAACATGTCAATATCATCATCATCGTTATAATAAGTTCACAACCATCAACTATAATGACTAGGGATGACAAAAAACCCGTACCTAATGGGACCTGATCCCCAAACCCGATTTGAAGGGATAATCCTCGAGTTGACCGGGGATGGGGACGGGGACGAGGGATCTCCAAATTATGAAATCGGGGATGGGGCGGGGATGAGGATGACATAAATCCCCGAACCCAAACCCGACCCTGATCCATTTAATATATAAGTATATAAAAATTATATGTATATCCGTGCTATATTTAGTTGTTTATAAGTATTTTCAAGTATATTAATATGGATATGTGATATTTGTACATTCAAATACTTTTAAAAGTATAAAGTATAAACACTAGCCAAATATTACTCAACCAATGTTTTGTCGGAATGCACACATAGTCACATACAATCCACATTATTTTTATTTTATATGTGATGTTTCAATAGCTACAATGTTTCAAAGTTGAATTGACATTGTAAGTAATCTAACAATGTACGATGCATGTTTATTGAGAAATTTAACATGTCAAATTCTTTATATTTTCGACGAGTTTATTTTATACTTTGTATTTGTGTTTCCTTTATAAGGGTGGAAAATCCCCGATTTTCCGCGGGGATCCCCGATCCCCGTTGGGGGTGGGGATGAAGATGGTGATGGGAAATACGATTCCCGACATTTCCCGCCCCGGTGCCATCCAATGGCTAAGCAAGGGACCGGTCGCCACATATCACAAACAACAAAGGACCTACACTTAAACCAATTCCTCGCGGGGATCCCCGATTTTTGCTGGGGACGGAGATGGGGATGTAAACCAATTCCCCATCGGGGATGGGGCGGGAATGAAGACGGTGATAGGAAATATGATCTCCGGCATTCTCCGCCCAATTGCCATCTCTAAGTTAATGGCTAATCAAGGGACCGGCCGTCACATAGCACAAACAACAAAGGACCTAACCTTAAACTTGACAAAACATAAAGGACAATATCTGAGATTAGTTAATAGTAAAGGTAGTAAGACTGTAAAAGAAGGGAATAAATGAATAAAAAAATGGTAATTGATTGCTGCTAACAAACCTAAAGTTGGACTCATCATCAAAAAAAGAAAAAAATGAAAGAGAGAGAAATACTAGGTAGAAACAACAGAAAGATCTGAAAATGGTGAGAGCACCTTGTATTGATAAAAATGGTATTAAAAAAGGAGCTTGGAGTGAAGAAGAAGATAACAAGCTGCGTGATTATATCGAACATTATGGTCACTGGAATTGGCGCGAACTTCCTAAATATGCTGGTACCATTCTTTTTCATTTTTATTACTCCTACCACTTGTTTGATTTACATTAGATTTAGAATATCATAGTTTATTCTATTTCTATGTATTGTTAGTTTTTATATTTATTTGGAACTTGATGTTCATTAGCTAAGCCAATTATTTGTAAGTGTCCTAAGGGACTGAGATGAGCTGAGATGAGGGAAGTCACCCTCATCCGTTAATGAATTTTACCACGGTGAAAAATCCCTTTTACCAAAAAAAAAAAAAAAAAAAAAAAAAAAAAAAAGCTAAGCCAATTATTTGTTCATTTTTTCCTCTTTTTTTTTTGCTATTAAAACACAAACATTTTAAATTTGACTTTTGTGTGTATTTTAGGAGATACTTATGTGTGATCTGATTTATATGTTGTTGTTAGGTTTGGCAAGGTGTGGCAAGAGTTGTAGATTGCGGTGGATGAATTATTTAAGACCGAGTGTAAAACGCGGGAATTTCACCAAGGAAGAAGAGGATATCATCATTAAACTTCATCTCGATATGGGAAACAAGTATGTCATCTAACTTTGATTAGCGTTACCCGTAGGATCAATGAATTAGGGATAATCACATAAATATACTCTTGCCATTTTGTTTTGTTTAATGCTGATTAGGTTAATCCAACTTATACTTGGTAAATAAGAAATTGGAGAAAGTCACTGCTATAAAGATTTTCGCACGTTTTGCAGATGGTCAGCAATTGCTGCCCTGTTACCAGGAAGAAGTGACAACGAAATCAAGAACCATTGGCACACGCACTTGAAAAAACGCAGTACCAAACAAAATCACCACGTTGTTCACCAAGTAAAAGATGAACAAAAATCTAACATTTCAAGGATTATAGACTTTTCTGTTTTACCTCCAAGCGTTGTGTCAACATCTGGTGACAATCGAGTTTCAAATGAATCTACGGTGTCTCACTTAATATCCCATGAATCGGCAGTATCACAGAGAAATTCTGATGACTCAACATCACGTCCCTGTGTACAACACCGATTACTAATTGATTTGAACCAAGAATATGTAGAATCATGGGAGGAGGATAACAAGTTAAAGAAGGAGTTCATGTGTTGATACAGATTTAGGTAAAATGAAAGAAAATATTATTGTTATAAAGTTAGCTTATATCTTTCCTTCCCCAATTAGCGGATTGAAAACCATCCATAGTGTTGTTTTGTACATGAACATCAATTTGCTCAAGTTTTGATATAAATTTGTTATTTCGTTCTTTCTTTAGAATTTGTGTCGACTTGTATGATTTATTACGCAGTTCAAACAAAGCATTGATCGATGTTATTGGTATGTTTTACTCTACTAGTCTGGCTCACTAACTCAAACAAAGTATTGATAGAAACTAACCATCAATTTTATTTGATCTTTTTGTGTCTCGGGAGTGTTTCAATGATTAGATATCTGTTTGAACTAATTACTGTGTGTTATATGTGAAATTACTGCATTATGTATGGCTTTGTATACTTTATTAGGCTATTATCTGAATATGTTTGATTTTGATTTTTCAAGTCACTAGATATGAAGTATATGACTTTATACAGGTAAATGGGGTAACATGAATGTAACATAAGATTCCTGGTATTATAACTGTTCTATGGTCAAAAATGCAGAGTAGCTTGGATATAATTTGGGACTTAAAATAAGACAATATTATTTGCTTATAAATAAGTGGGAAACAATAATTCAATTAATAAACTCACATGAGCTACTAGTCTACTAAAGGAAATTCAGATGACACTAACACCCCACAATACCAGATTCATGATACCAATAACATACAAATAGAGAGGCTACATTCTAATCATCTAAGAAGTCCATCCAGAAGCAGGGTAAGGATCGAGTTGTGCTTCCGCCATTTTCCATATCTTGATAGAAGACTTCACGCTAATTCCTGTGGCGTTGTTGAACAAAAATACCTTAGCAGCACTGTAAATGGCTTTTGTTGGATAAGCTCTTGCTGTTACCACTGTTCTTCCACCTTGTGCAAACCCCTCCACTATCGAATGATCCACCTGTCATTATATCATACCACAGTTACATTAAATATAAAGAACATAAACTATTTTAAGACTAAAAGATGGTTATTGTAATTTGACTTACCAGTAACCTCATGTTGTATTTTTCGCCTTCGAGTACAGGGACACTGCTTCCGTACACCCATTTTCCTACTGTTGGATCCTTTGATGATCTGCATGAGTTTATATTATAAAATAGGTCATTTTTTATTACTTATTTAGTAATTATGTGTTTTGGTGTGAATTTGATGGAGATGATAAACTGAAAAAGGAAACTAAGAATAACCTTGTTTCATCAGCACAAAAGTAAGTTTTTGAGGTGCCATCGGTGGCTTTAGCAATATAGAAATACATAGGAAGTTGCTCAGTACGTTCAGAATCAGCTAGAACCACAACACCAAATGGTCCTAAGGCACCCCTCTGGACTGAACCTGCGCTAGTTGTGCAGTTGAACAAAACGTCCGCTTCAAGCGTTGATTCCAACATCCTTTGATCAACTTCAAATGTTGCAGTTATGTCCAGCTGCAAGTGTTAAATGAATTACAAGTTTTCAGTTCTCTAATTTCTTTTCTTTTCTTTTTTTGTTTGCACGAAACATTAAATAAAAAATATGATGGTTTAAAACTCACCTGTGTTGCCATGCCTATATCGAGGGGAATGAGTGATCCGGGTAGGAGCTCCACGTCTTTAAATTCATCATATTTTTTCGATCTCAATTTCTCAGTTTCCTCAATTGGCCATTGAATCAAATTTGTTAGTGTTTTTGTGTCCAAAACGATGGTCCTCGGAATATTCTGCAAGTTAAAACCGAATTAGAAATAGCTTTAATGAAACTTTAGCTTTTTACTATAAAAAAGAGCTTGTTTAGTTCAAATTTACATACCAACACGTTAGCCCATCCTTTTTTAAGGTCATCACTAGGAGGGTCGGTTTCTCCAACGTAACCCCAGAGTACCCTTCTCTTTTTATGTTGGTCATAAAACGTCTTGGACGCATAAAATTTTCCAAAATCGTATCTCAACCCAATACCCACGTCATTTTCTGGGTCATCAGGGTACCATTTATCTTTTGCCACATCATAAGTCCCAATTGCATACCAATCATGTCGATCTTCATCCCCACTTTGTTTCAACACATGTTTAACATTTTTCCCGTGATCTCCCATGTTCAACCCGTTTCCGTCGTCTGTGGTGGACACCGGGTAAAGGTCAACACATTCCCACATACCAGTATGCTGGACCTCGTGAAGTGGCTCTTCCTTAAGTTCAAAATGTGTAAAATTAGTAGTATGGTAAATTAAAGCACAACCAATGGTCTCGTTGTGCTTTGACCCCATTACCATTCTATACTCACCATCGGGCCCCTGCCATAAAGTAGATGGGTCTCGGAAATCCTTGAACCCCACCCCGGGTGGTGGGAACAAGATAGGGTTACCCTCGTACTTTTTCCACTCAATAAGTAGTGGATCAGATGAGTTGACCGCGTACGCCAAACATTGTAATTGTGATAAGTCATAAGCGTTGCCGGTGTAGAGCATGATGATCTGACCGTTGGGTAGAACGGTCGCAGATCCAGTCATGACACCTTCAATGTCGTACCAGTGGTCCGGGACCATGGCTAAGGGCAGGTGGAACCAATTGATCATGTCTTTGGATACTGAGTGGCCCCATGTGATGTTACCCCAGATAGCTGATTCCGGGTTGTACTGATAGAAGAGATGGTACCATCCCATGTGATACATTGGTCCTGCATCACATCCAATCATTCCATTCTATTTTAGGTTTCAGTTCCAAACTTCAAACATTCTTAAAATCTTAAGTTGTCAGTACAATAATTCATCATATCATAATCACCAAACAACAATCCTGTCTTTTTCTATTTCACTACAAAGTTAATTTTGTAACATATTAATCTATTTAAAATTTATATGGTCTTATCGGACGCTTCTATACATAAACATTTGCATCAAAAAAGTTATCTTTCTGTTACAATTATACCTGAGCAAATTCTCAGAAATGGAGAAAAAGTTGCATTATTTCAAAAAAATTACAAAAATAACACCTCTTCCCTAAATGTACGTTATTATTAAAAAGATTGACACTTGTCGCACATTCAATAGAGTCGTATTTTTGTACCTTTTTTTGAAACAATGCAACTTTTTGTCCCTTTTTTAGAATTTGCTCATTATACCTTGCTGCAAAACTTCTCGCTTCACACTAACGTTTAAACTTTAAACTAGTTTAGCCAAACATGATCATATATGTGTCTTATTTGACTCCCAAGAAAGTGTGTTCTCACTAGATTAAAAGTCATGCTCGTAGTTTGTTCAGAACACAAATCTATATGATGCATAATTTGTTTAGAGCACATATATAGTATCACAAAATAGATGTTTTGCATGTGTTGAAGCACTTGAAAAAAGTGTTAGCGAAACAATATCGTACACACTAACACAACTAGACACTTGTACTATGTAATTCTCGGTTTAACTAACATCTGTTGTGAGTTTGAGATCCAATATTGTCTGCAAACAAAAGCCTTTCTAAAAGATTGTATAGAACTATTATTCTTTACAACAACAATTGTATATAACAACTTGGTACGATATTTTACTTTCTGAGATTAATTATATATTAGCCTTTCCAATAATAGAATCAAAAGTATATTATATTCATGTTCATAAATGAATAAAATAAAGAAAGTGTGTAAACGTAAGTTCAATAGTTAAATGCTTACCATCGGGATCTAAAAGCCAGAATTAATCATCAATATCATGCATCAGAATACGGCGCCAACATGAAATTAAAGAGAATTTGTATCAGTTTAAAGAACCTTAAACACATAGTATCATATTATATATCTTGAGTCTTGACATATATATAGTACGAATTATTATGTACGTACCGCTAATGAAGTTCTTATCAGGCTGAAAATGGTACGCTGAGCGTTGCCATTCAACCCCAGCGTTCGTCTCCAACTTCGTGAGAACTCGTTGTAAATCATTATCTAGCAAGGGATCATCAGTTGTCAAAAACTCGTCGACGAAGGAGGGTTTATCTCCATTGCTAGAATTTTCTACAATCTTAATCGTCTCAGGTTGTTGTAAATGGGTCGTATAGACTGCAACCACAAGACCACATATTACTAGAACCGAAACAAGGACCCCGAAAAGAACTTTACGACGACTACCAGACGACGTAGATACAATGAGAGGGGTGGTAGAAGAAGCCATGAGATGGTGTGTGAGGTTTAAGAGATGTTTAACGAAGGTTTTATAGAATTCTCAAAGGGGAGATATTTTCGCTCAAGAAAGTGACAACATAACTTTGGTTTAGGGTTTCGATCTAATAGTACGTACGCCGATTTATGATTAAATGTATATACAAGTACGGATTATTATTTATTTTATTTTTTTATTATTTCGTAAACTCAAACAATTAAAAAAACCTGAAATATAATAAACCAAAATGTTTACGGAGTAAATGATAAATGAGGATCAATGCTAAAAATATCCAAAATTTTCATACAACAAGGCAAAATAAAATTATAACTTAACGTATAAAATCTAAACAAAGCAACTAAACCTAAAGAAATATTTAGTTAAAGCTCAAAGTAGAAAAACTTAAAGCTGACCTCTAAAACGGTCTTGAATAACTAATATTAAAACATAATGATTTAGTACTGAATGATTCAAAACTCTGAATGATTTACTGAATTTGGTAACTCACCGATATAAAATTACCATATTAACCTTTCGTACAAATATCAATTTGATCCGTTATTAGTTATTTTTAATATTAATATATGTTTGTTAAATTAAACTATTACTCAACATGTTTATTCTTGTTAATTTCCGGTATGTTAAAATTGCTATTTGCTCATATGTATGCGATGCATAATGTTTGAAAATATCAATATATATGCCTTGTCAATACAATGTTTAAAAAAAAAAAAAAAAAAAAAAAAAAAGAAAAAAAAAATAAAGTAAATTGTATACATATCAACGAAGATATTTGTAGGAAGTTGTACTTATGATCATGTGGTCCTTTTACAAATTGATATGTTAATAAAAGTTAAAATTATTAAAGGGGTGCAAGAGGGCACGACATATTTCGCTACTGAATGAATTTGTATGGCCTTGTGCGCTGCTCCGTTCAAAGCCAATTAGAATGATCCAGAGGCATAAGAAAATTTAACAACGATCACCTCTAACTGATTCAATGGATGACTCTGAATGACTAACTAAGAGGCTATCAAACATCGTGTTAATCATTGATTTATTTTTCCACGACCATGTGATGTTCATCAATAATTTCGACCCCAAAAAATTTGTATCAATGCAATGAACAGTCTTTTCCATGTCGACATGATTTATTATCCGCATCACTAAATTAGCTGTATTGTCTAAATCAAACAACAACCGAGAAATTTTGGTTTTTGAATTGAAAAAAAAAAAAAAAAATGAGAAAGCAAACATGAAACTAAACTAAGTACTGTACCTATTTAAAAGGTCCTAGTAGAACCAAATCAGAATATACGAGTATCTGATTTCAAATTTTTCATTATATTAATGGATCTTGCCGTTCAAAACAAAATTTAATGGTATAACGTTGACAAGGATATTCCCAGGCCGTTCGTTTTTATGTTTGGCTTAAAACATTTTATAATGCCTATGGAAAAGTTTAAAAACGACAAGATCACTTTTAACAAAATCATCTGCACATGACTATATTCTTAATTACACATGTTGGCCATGTTATCATTCTGTAGTCCTTAAAATGTTTTTGCAGGTCACTCGATCGGTCGACATCCGATTGTTAACCGCCATCGCGTCTCATATTAAGTTCGAACACATCCTATTTAATAATGTCATGTTACGTTACATGTTCTATCACTTATTTTGTCATATGTTGGCACTATTGCATAAATGTTTTATTTTGTTTGAAATGTTACTACAAAATGACTGTTGGGCACGGTTTGTATCATCGATCCATTTTATTTAGGACTAGCCGGGTACCTGTGTAACTAAATTTTCTTGTGACTAAATCTGTAAATGTCTGTCGATAGCCTAGGTCAGTTTGTGAAGGTTTCTCTTTTCATAAATCGTAATGTTCGATAATATAGAATTTGATTACTAATTCTTTCTATAAAAATTTTGTTGATTGTTAATGAAACTAAAAACTGGAAAACACTATTTATTATCATAAGAATATTACATTATATTGAACCACCAAAAAGAACATTAAATCTCAAAGCCTTTTAACATATTACATGTTGCCGTGAGAATGACATTTTTTTATATACCTTTTGTTAATTTTGAAAAAAAAAAACATATTACATGTTTAAATATGACGGGGAAGAGCTTTGTGTACAATCTTTTCTTAAAACACTTGAATAAATCAAATGATGCATGGGTCCCGTAAATTACTTTATGTTTTAAAAGTATTTCATATGATTTTCTTTTTGTAATGGCGAATTACTCTTTACAACTCAAGCAAAATTAATTTGTATTTTATAACAAAAAGACAACATGTTTTAATCGTAACACAATGAAAATATAAATAAGCTTTTAAACGGTACTTGAATAAGACTCTAGAAAGAAAATGTAAATTTGAGGAATAATAAGGACCGTTGAGTGCTTATCAATAATTCATTGAAAATATCATGTTTTTTACAACAAAGTCTATGAATACGAATAGTTTAACTTTTATAATCAACGCTTCATTGAAATTTTGAGAAATAATAACGACCGTTGAGTGCTTATCAATACTTCATTGTGCAAGTGATTTTTGTTTACTGAGGTTTTTATTGCTAGTGGTTACCTTTTGTTAGGAAAAATGTTTATAAAAATTAACTTTTTACAAACTTTTGATACTTCATCCGTCTCAAAAAAAGAGTCCACAAACAAAAAATGGAGAAATTATGATATGTGTAATTAATGCTACTTTTGACTGATAAAAAGTCATTTTTACCCTCATAGTTAATATAGAAATAAAATATGAGTAATTAATGCAAGTTTTGATTAGAAGTGTAAAGTAGGAAAACTATTCATAATTAATGTACATAAATAAAAACTGGACACTTATTTTGGGACAAACATAAATAGTAAGGTGAACATTTTTTTTGGGACGGATGGAGTACTATTTACTATATGTATACATAATATATGTTAGTAACGTTTTATGAGTTTGCGTTCTCTTTAAAGATAGCTTCGAGCTATAGAGTGTCCAATATTTAGTTAATATAAATGAAATATTATGTCTCAAAATAAGTCAGTTAATGTAGAAAGTATGGGCACACTTGTCAAACTTATGAAACATAAAGGTTCACTGGGTAACATTGAGTTAGTTATTTTTCAGCTAACATTAACTTTGTTCTGGTTTTGTAAGTTTGTATTTGTGCAGGGACTAAAGTGAAACTTTGGTGTATATAAGCTCAAACAACTGCTAGGGTTTCATTCATTCATTCTCTCACAAGTTATACGCTCTCAAGTTTATCTCTCTCAGTTTTCTGGTCATCAATCAGTGATCATATAGTTTTAGTTTCTGGTTTTGTATCAAAGATCAACTTGAACTTGTGATTAGTTTGATAGTTTATCAGGTTTATAGTGTGAGTGTTGTATGTGTTGTAACAACACTTATTAGATGGACTATTACTTGTTTCTTTGTATTGTATAAGCTTGCATCCGTGTTGGGGACAAATGGTGGTTGGTTGGGTGATTAGATTTGTTGTTTTGGTGCCATTTTAACATGGTATCAGATCCATAGGTTCTGATTGTTTCGCTTCTTAGTGGATCTTGGTTAGGGTTTTTAGTTGATTCAACATTCTTGTTGTTGGATCTTGTTGTTTCTTGGTTTAATCGAAGATTTGGGTTCTCAATTGAAGATTTAGGGTTTTTTTATTGAAACCCTAAATCTAGAGTTATTGCTCTGTCTTCCGCTGATTGTGACTGATTATGACACTGCAAGTTCAATTCTTCCTTTAAGAGGCCTTTATCTCAGTAAGAGTGGGTGCAAACAGGCAGATTAACATCTTGACTTGCCAACTTGATTGGTACGGAAACCTGCTCTGGTCTGTCTCAGTTTGCTCTGCTGGATATTTGGTTTATCTTGGGTTGAGGTAGAACTTCCTTTTGCAAGGACTCCTATTGGTTTCAAATGGGTTTTTAAAATTAAGTATAAAGCTAATGGTGAGATTGATAGATATAAGGCTAGATTAGTAGCTAAAGGGCCTACTCAAAAAGAGGGTTTAGATTATGATGAGACCTTTAGTCCTGTTTTGAAAATGAGTATAGTTAGATGTCTTATTAGTCTTGCTGTTTAAAATGATAGGAAATTATTTCAAATGGATGTCAATAATGCCTTTCTTTATGGGGACTTGAGTGAGGATGTTTATATGCTTCCTCCCCCAGGTTATCATAAAGAAGGTAGTACTAAAGTTTGTAAATTGAAAAAAACTCTTTATAACTTGAAGCAGGCTCCTAAACAGTGGAACCATAAGCTGTCAGAAGCTTTGTTTGAAGTTGGTTTTGAACAATCTCATAATGATCATTCTTTGTTCATAAAGAAAAAAGGAAACACAATTTTGTTTTTATTGCTATATGTGGATGATATGGTTGTAACTGGAGATAGTGTGGAAGAAATTGAAAGTTTTTAAATAATAGGTTCAAGATTAAAGGTCTTGGGGAATTAAAGTTTTTCTTGGGTATTGAAGTTTTAAAAACAAAAAATGGGTTATGCTTAAATCAAAGAAAGTATTGCTTGGAGTTACTTCATGAGTATGATCTATTCGCTTGCATACCTGTTATGACTCCTTTTCCTGAGAATATTGTTTTAAATCATAAGGAATCTGATAATGATAGGTTATTGAAAAATATAACTAGTTATCAAAAGCTTGTTGGGAAACTTATATATCTCACTATGACTAGGCCTGATATAGCTTATGTTGTTCATTGTTTGAGTCAGTATATGCATGCTCCATTGCAGTCTCATTTTGATATTGGTTTAAGGGTGTTGAAGTATCTTAAGCTTGCACCAGGTAATGGTATAAGCTTTTGTGAAGTTTATTATACTCCTTGGACCGTTTTGAGCCTTAGGGATAACAATAACAATGATTATAAACATGCAGCGGAATAAGAACAAATCAAAGTTATTGTAACAAGATTTTTCTTTAATAACACTCCAAGCCCCAAATATTATTTGATCAGAATAATACGGTTACAACTAATCTGTAACAGGAATCAAGTGATTCTTGAGGCGACGAACAACTTGTTTAGGCATTTATAAAAACACGCCTAAACATACACACGCTTTTTACTAGACGTCTACATTGTGGAAGACTTAATTAAACCTACGTACCCTTGATCTCTTTATATAATAGAGATTTAGAGTTTACAAAAGACTAAAAAGGACTAATAAGTAAAATCTTCTTTAGCAAGCAAGTCCCTTGTGTTTCATTCTTCATCATTTGAAGAATTCATCCTTTGTCTTCTTAAGTCCTTCATGTTTCATTCTTCTTGTTTTGTATCATCAAATCTATAAAACCCAACAATCTTCCCCTATTTGATGATGACAAAACAAACACGTTCTTGTACGAACTTCCCTAGATGAAGTAGAGAAATTGAGATAATTAAATCTCACCATGAATGAAACAATCTTGTCTTCCCCTTTAATCCATGCCATGCCACCACAACATCTCTTCCCCTTTTTGTTATCAACAAATAGGGAATGTAAGCAGTAAAAACTTCCCCTCGAGTGGTGCATGTACATCAAATGATTAAACACATCATAATATGCTTCCCCTGAAATCAATGTGTTAACCATCTTCATGATTCTTCAAATCTGTAGGCTCTATGTAATGATCACATATGAAGAAAACTAAATATAATGAACTTGATGAAGAAGTAAAACAACTCAAACTTGTGTCTTATGTCTTGTACTATCCACGTGACTTTGAACTTATACTAAAAACCAAATATATAAGTAGACCGCAACCTCTTGACAAAATCCTCATCTTCTATGAGACACTGAGCACTACAATGTAACTCCTTTAAGTGATAGTTAACTAAGTCTTCGTCCATCCACCCCTTGACCTATGAAAACTAGATTTGAAAAGTCATTGTCACAACATTAAAGCACGAACAAGTTATCTTTAAACGTTGTAAGCCGTTTAAGATATGATAAGAACACGCATCCAAGAAACCCCACTTCAACTTCAAATAAGTGATAATCCATCTTCTTCGTAATCAATTAATCCAATAAACCAAATACGAGCCTTTTAAAAACCTTTAAGAACATTTAAAACCCAAAACAACAATAACTCTTGTGTGTGTTTTCCAATCTCTGTGTGCTAACCGAGAACTCTCAAACTCATCCGAAAACCAAATCCATTTGCTGACCGATATCGAATAATACCAGCAATACAAAACTTATATCGGACAAAGCTAGCAGTACTAAAACTCCAATGAGCAATACTAACGAACAACTAGCAGTATTAAACGGATACGCAGCAGCAGAAACTTACAAAAGCAGTAGTAATTTTTGAAAGCAGTAGTAAGTAACGAGCAGTAGTAAAACTAGCATAGCACTAGAAACATACTCGTAGCAGCAGTAATAATCAATGATCGAGCAGCAGTAACCGAAAACTACTAGCAGTAGAAACTTAGTGAAAGCAGTAGTAAGTATCATGAGCAACACTAATCAAGTAAGCAGTATTAACTTCGATATGTAGCAGCATTAACTAAACCGTAGCAACATTAATGACGAGAGCAGTACTAAGTGAATATGTAAGAGCAGCACTAACATAGGGTTAGCAACATTAAGTATTCGAACATCATGAGAAACAGCATTAACGTACCCTTACTCCATCAGTAGCCCATATCAATTATTTCATTCAATTCCATCAGATATCATAACAAATCTTCGATGTTCCACCATAAAAACGATTCTCATGATCGTTAAAATAATAATCCAACTAGTAGCAGCCCCACAATCGAATTTTAAATATACATGATAAAACACTTCACCGACCCATGATAATCTTTTAACCAATGTGAATCGACAAACAACATGCACTAGGCAACAACCCTTCATTAATATTCAACGATTAAGTAGTACGAGGTTATAGATTACTATACAGAAGACAACAAACCCATAATCTTTATAACTCGACCAATTAATTAAAGATCAGTTGTATGATGTTATCTTGACAGAAAATGACAACTAGCGATAACAGAGATTCTTGATCACTGCAATATTAATTCTATATCGTTCTTGCACTGTTGTTTTTGTCGCCGCATATCTCAAAAGGTTGATACAATAAAAAAAATGATTATACCATAAAAACCTTAAAAACCATCGTACCTTTTCACATCTGCTTTATTCGACAACATAACCTTGTAGAATCCCTAGGTAACGAGCTCCCCACGCTCTGATACCACTTGTGAAGTTTATTATACTCCTTGGACCGTTTTGAGCCTTAGGGATAACAATAACAATGATTTTAAACATGCAGCGGAATAAGAACAAGTAACAAGGTTTTTCTTTAATAACACTCCAAGCCCCGAATATTATTTTATCAGAATAATACGGTTACAACTAATCTGTAACAGGAATCAAGTGATTCTTGAGGCGACGAACAACTTGTTTAGGCGTTTATAAACACACGCCTAAACATACACACACTTTTTACTAGACGTCTACATTGTGGAAGACTTAATTAAACCTACGTACCTTTGATCTCTTTATATAATAGAGATTTAGGGTTTACAAAAGACTACAAAGGACTAATAAGTAAAATCTTCTTTAGCAAGCAAGTCCCTTGTGTTTCATTCTTCATCATTTGAAGAATTCATCCTTTGTCTTCTTAAGTCATTCATGTTTCATTCTTCTTGTTTTGTATCATTAAATCTATAAAACCCAACAGTTTTAGTAAGAACAATGGCAAGTTTGATGTGGTGGCATTCTTTGATTCTGACTGGGCTAAATGTCCAGTTAATAGGAGATATGTGTCTGGGTATTGTGTTTTTGTTAATGGGAATATTGTTTCTTGGAAAAGCAAGAAGCATAATACTTTGTCTAAGTCTTTAGCTGAGGCTGGATACAGGTCAATGGCATCTGCTACTTGTGAGGTTATGTGGATTCTTAAGATCTTAAGAGATCTTGGAGTGACTAAGGCTTTATTACCTGTAAGCCTGTGTTGTGACAATAATTGGCTATGCAGATAGCTGCTAATCCAGTGATGCATGAAAAAACAAAGCACTTTGATATTGATGTGCATCTTGTTAAAGAAAAAGTGGCTTCTGGGTTAATTGAGACTGTGAAAATTGGTTCTAGAGAGCAGACTGCATATGTGCTGACCAAAGCTCTTGGGTTTGCACAACATGCAGTTATGGTAAAGAAACTTGGTATGGTGAATCTTTTTGCTTCATCAGTTTGAGGGGGATGTTGAAAATATGGGCACACTTGTCAAACTTATGAAACATAAAGGTTCACTGGGTAACATTGAGTTAGTTATTTTTCAGCTAACATTAACTTTGTTATGGTTTTGTAAGTTTGTATTTATGCAGGGACTAAAGTGAAACTTTGATGTATATAAGCTCAAACAGCTGCTAGGGTTTCATTAATTCATTATCCCATAAGCTATACGCTCTCAAGTTTATTTCTCTCAGTTTTCTGGTCATCAATCAGTGATCATATAGTTTTAGTTTCTGGTCTTGTATTAAAGATCATCTTGATCTTGTGATAAGGTTGATAGTTTATCAGGTTTATAGTGTGAGTGTTGTATGTGTTGTAATAACACCTATTAGAGGGAGTATTACTTGTTTCTTTGTATTGTATTGGGGACAAACCTTCAGTGTTTATTGTTATAATAAAATATTAATATCACCAAGGGTGGTTGGTTAGGTGATTAGATTTGTTGTTTTAGTACCATTTTAATAGTTAAACACAAAATTTGAAATGAAATTGTTATCCCGCATCGCCTTTGGAAAGGAATTTTGATTTGTTTACATACAAGTCTTTGTATCATCCATTTTTTACAAACATTTTCTCCATACTTTGTAAATCTATATCTATACTACATTATAAAGGATTTGGTACTTCTTATAAAAAAAAATCTTAAAATTTTATGACAAAAAACATTACTATAAAAGAAAAATTAAAAAATTAATGTAAAATTTAAAAATGTAAGTCTTATATCCATATAGTAATCACTCCAATAATGATATATTTTAATAAAATTGTTTATAAGAAAAACTCACTAAACTTATAACCATCAATTTAATGCTAAAATTTGAAAAATAAAAGTGCTAATTATTTATTCTATTAATAATTTAGACGTTATACTTTTGAAAAACATATATCTACTACGTTATAAAGTATTTGGGACATGTTAAATAAGGAAAGTTTAAAATGAAAAATATTTGCTCGTCAAAAAAATAGTAACCGGGTACCTGCCGCCGCGTTGCACGGATACCCTTCTAGTATAAAATAAGTTGTCTATCTCGTATTCATTAAAATCTTTAAGACCTTAACCTTTTTTAACACCGAATGGACACTCATTAATAATCTCTATATTGCGACTCGACCTGAGTAGTTAATGAGTACCGTATTGACTATTGAGTATCCTATAGTCGTTATCTTCAAGAGAATTGCTCACGAAGTAAAAGTTTCAGATATTTTCTAAACAATAAGAATTGCATATGAAAAATTATACGCATTTGTAACTCTTATTGCAAGTGACATCATTATATAATTAATAGTTTAATACTACAAAATATAGTGCTTTTAGAAAGTCTCAGGTGCTGAGCTACCCCAGCCTCGCTGTCCTGCACGCTTAATAAAAGGAAAAGAGCTACTTCAATACTATTTTATTTATCGACATAAGAATTAAAGTAATGGAAAATAAAAATCAACGGTCCAGGAAAATTGGGGAGCTTGAAAACATAATTATGAAAACACTGTTCTTTACCAAACATGACAAATTGATATGACCTACTTCTTTACTTTTTTGAGAAAAATAAATAAATAAGGTAGATGATATTTACATATAGCAAATTTGATTCATACACATAAAATTCAAATGATATACAGAGTACTAAATATAGGGAGGGGCCGGAGGGCATAACTGTCAATTCACAAACAAAATTATGTGTATCTATCAATTTGCTATGTGTAAATATCAATTGCCATAAATAACTCGTCATATAATTTTGCGTCGTTTCATTTTGACTGACATTTTTTTAAGATTCTATACTACATAGGGTGGAGATATACTGACCCTCTCTTAGGGAGGCTCTGTTGACTTGACCAAGCTGCCGCCGCTGTACTGTCTGCTTTAAAACTTATACATTTTGACTAAAGTAGGCGGACCCCATATGGTAGGGAGGGTCCGGTTAGTATGACCCTACTACATATCCTATAGTTAAGGTTTCGGGTTATCTAATACCGTGAAAATCTAAGTTTAGGATTTCAGCTTAGGCTTATCTTACTATATTATAAAGCATTAAGTCCTACTAATAATGAAATACCGTGAAAATCTAATTTTGAGTCCTACACATTTTCTAACATTTACAAGTTCTTAAGCTCAAAGTACAACTAATTAAAATAAAAATACTAACATTAAATACAATAAATAAATCATTATGTACATTAAATACAATTAATTAACTGGTCAATAAATATAATTAATACAGTTATTAAACCACCACTTACATAAGAAAATACAAATTATCAAGCATATTGTACAATCAACTTAAACACAATTCCTGCATTAAATGTCACTAATACAAATAATAAAGCACGTTATACAAATATTCAAGACCGAACGGGCAACGGGCCAAATAGGCTTGAGCCCGAACGGGCACGGGCCAAACGGGCTCGAGCCCGAACGGACACGAGCAAAACGGGCTCGAGCTTGAATGGGCACGAGCAAAACGAAATTCTTGATATCCGTAAATTTTATTTCACGGGAAAATTTTATTTCAGGGTACCCACAGCCGCAACGCGCGGGAACCCTGCTAGTATTTTATAAACGGCTTTAGAATTGGACTTGGTAGTTGGTACGGGTTACAAAGGTAACTTAGTAATGGGTTACCCGGGTCATTGTGGTCTATATTAGTGGGCTAACATGTATCAAAAAATCCTAAGAAATGCACACAAGTAACAGGAAGAATGGTTGCCATTTTGGCACCTCGATGTACATGACCAGGTCGAATGAAGCCTTAAAGAATGTGTATTTACTGAGAATTGAATGTGGTCAAAATTAGTGGTCGAATGTGGTCAAAATTAGTGGTGGGTTACCTGTGTCAATGTGGTCACAATTAGTGGTCGAATGAAGCCTTAAAGGGACTTTATTTAGTTTATTAGTTCTCAACTTTATTTCCTAACTATTTTGATCATACTTTATCAAAAGAATGTGTATTTGCTGAGAATTGTTGTTTTGAGATTATTGATGATTTGGTTCATTCATATTTTTTGTAGTTGTATGAAAAAAATGTATCATGTAATTGTACTATATTTTTTTGTTGTGTTTCAGGTTCTTCAACATGGTACTAAGAAAAAATGGAATACAATTGGCCTTTTAATTGGATTTTCAATTGCGTCGTTTATTACCACAACGCTACGACCACACTGACTATTTAGATGATTATGGTATGTTTCAAGCTTAGTAATAATGATTTTGGTCTTGGTGTTATTCACCGTGGCCACATGCAGCAAGGAAGATCACTGATGGCTCCTTATCTTCCTCAAAATGGGTTTAGTGGTGGTAGTCCCTATTCTGATGGTGGATCTCTCTATGCTTTGGGTTTAATATGAAGTTGGGTCTCTCTATGCTTTGGGTTTAATCTGAAGGTTGGGCCCTCTATGCTTTGGGTTTTAATTAATCAATTTCTTTAATTTCGGGTGCGTTTGGTTTGTATGTGTTTTGGTAGATGCCTTTTTCTAAAGTCTTCGATATATATTTACAAGGTTGTTAATGATTGCAGTTAATGATTTAGCATGTGTATTATGCAGTCTGCAAAGCACCATCTTTTTCATGACAAGACATTTCCATCCTTCTTTAAAAGATTACCCTACCTGATTGCTCATTTCTTCTTGTGCCTGCTGCTAAGAGACTGCATATATTGTTAATTGAATGAGTGCTGAGTTTCAGTTTCGTTCCATGTCTATACTAATGTGTTGCAGGCTAATGAATGCTGAAACATAACAAGTATAATTTCTTTTTATTATTTTGGCGTTGCTGATGCAAAACATGATTCTTATGCAGGTTCGTATAAACTCTCGCCCTTGGTTTAAAATTGCGTTTTGCGATCCGATCCGTTAAAGGTCTCAAAGGCCGATGCGTGAGTCTCTTTTCACGTGTCAAAGCAAAAATGGTTTGAAGGTTGTTGTTTCAATTGCGGATGGTAACATATCAAAAACTACTATAAATGTGGTATATAAAGAAATTCTTCAAGGTCTATGATCAAACGGTCAATAGATATGTACAGTATACATATTACATGTTTTGTGGCATTTTTCTTATTTACACTTATTATAAATCCCAAACTTCTTTTAGTTACATATTTTTTAAACTTATTCGGTGTTCACGTAATGGACCTTTTGTTGAAGTGTTAGAATGACCACTACATACATTTGTTTCTGAAGACAGACATATTAGAGATCACGAGGCAATGAACGTTTATTACACAGATATTTTCACGCATTGTATTTTATGCTATCAGTCATTTATAACTTATTATTCCGTTACAAGAAAATTTCACAGCGTTTACGTTCGTTGTTCTTTCTTACTTTATTCACGTACTTACTTTTTTTAATTAAAAAAACCCTCTAAAATCCCGTAGATTCCACGGAACTATCAACTAGTACTACATATCCTATAGTTAATGTTTTGGGTTATCTAATACCACGAATCTAATTTTAGGATTTCAGCTTAGGCTTATATTTTATAAACGACTTATTATCGTTTTTAAACCCATATTTAGTGTTTGCTTAACTTATTATAATTGATTGGGTAAACTAACATAAAAGCACACAAACAATTAAACGTGTAATTATTAAATGAGAGTATTAGTGTCTTTTTTATAACATCCCTTGTATTAGCACACTTTCTTTAAATAATCCATAAATTTTAGGTTTATCAAACAATATCATATAAGCTCATAAACCTCACAATATAAGCTCATAAGATTAACTATAAAAACTTAGTCAACGCTTGATTAAACTTATTTTTGTTATATAAGCTAATAAGCCCTCTAAATAAGCTTAAACAAACATCCTCAAAGACTAAGAGTATGTTTGGCAAAAATAATTGTTGCTGAAACTAGAGATGAAACTGTAAATGAAAATGGAAGAGAAGATTATAAAAAGATGTTTAAAAGCTACATAAAGTAGCATTTGATTTTCAAAAATTATGAAAAATTACTATTTTTATAATCTCTTATAAGTTCTGTCTAACAAACAAACCTTATATTTTAAGTAGCTAATTTTTTCATAAAATAAGCATAACTCTTCAATAATTTTGTGTGTCAAAGATGCCCTCAGTGCAATTGAATTGGACTTATGGTCTATTGACACAAAGCCAAAGCCAATCCTATGGAGTCTTATAAGAGTGTGTCACTAATATTATTGTATACTATTTGCACATCTTAGCTCTTTTCTTGTATAGAACATTAAAGCCATTCTTGCCAAGTCTTCTTAATCGAAAATCAATTGAGCTCCGCATCTCAATGTTGATCACCAAGTTGATGCCCGTAGGGTTTATCGATGGATAATAGTTTTTAAAACACATCACAACAGTTAAAAAGTTATTAATAAATATACGAAAGTTCTCTTGTGTCAATGACCAATGTAAAAAAACTAACATAAGTAAAATCTAAGTTTTTATTTATAAACTATGAAACTAAAAGTATTAAATATAAAATATAAAGTTTAATAAATCAAAAGTATTAAAAGATAAAAAATACAAAACAAAAAACTAGGGGTGAACATCGGGCCGGAACCGACCCGTCCCGACCCGATACCGAATAGTCCCGAAACCGATTACCTCAAAAACCCAGCCCGACTCCCGAACCGAATAGTCCTGAAATCACCTCGGTTTTGTCGGTTCCTTTGTAATTTCTTGGTCAGGCTTGAGCAAAACCGAATCCCGACCCGAGTTGAGTTCGATTAGTGACGGGGTCGGTCGGGATCGATTGTCGGTATTCGGTCGGTTTTGCTCACCTTAAAAAAAAACAATAAACAATAAAAGCCAGTGTGCTATCAAGAGGACCAATAATGCCTCTCTTGCATGTTACATTTGAAACAAAACAAGAAGTTGGGTGAAGATACTACACGTACGGTGGAAGTGAGTGACGGTCCCACTGGCCCACCATCAACTAATGCCCAAAAATACAATTATTACAGTATATAACAAAAACTCAGCATCAATTATTGCATATACAAATACCTGAATGGTGAAAACAACAAACAAGTAGGAGCCAAGTGCCCAAGTATTTTGAAAGTGATGGACCAATGCATAACTGCCGTTCTTTTTCTCATGTTCTCATTTTTTTATTTTCATTATTTCACGTTTTGCTTTTTCCAAATAATAATTGCTTAATTCAACGGTGACTAGAATCCGGTCGACATGATTAGACTAACGCTCTTTGGACAAGTTGAAGTTAGGCTAAGTTTAATAGTTCTATTGTTGGAAAACTTTTGGAAGTGAATAGATTGCATTGGTTCACTACTCCTCGTCTCAATGCCCAACACTTTATATAGTCCAAACGGTAAAAAGTGGTACTTGTCGCTCTCTAACGGTTTCATTGTTTCGGTTAGGAGTCAGACTCATAACTACTGTAATATTAAACTATGTTCATCGTATTTAAAACACGTTTTTATTGGTAAACTTTTTAAAAATCAATACGTTTATTCGTTTACGTAAAAGTTAAATTAAGCTAATAATTGTAACATATTTGTCATTAGCAAATAATTAGTGTTAAAAGTTATCCCTTTTAAGAAACTTACTAAGTCACTTAAAGTTAAAACGATACTTATGAGATTGTTTAAGGGGTGTTAGTGAAAATGCTTATTAATAGTAATTTGGCTTCCACAATTTATATATCGGATAATTACCTTTTTCAAGAAAAGAACCTAAGGAAAGGATATTTTTGCATATTATACTTTTGCTTCACTCTTATGATTTCTCAGTGGATAAAATTTTCTTGGAATTATAGTTGTAAACGTTGATATTATTATAAAAGTAAAAGAGAAAATTACTGTGCTACCCATTTACATAGGTAGGTATCTCCAATTGCCCAAACTTTTGACAAAACTCAAAAATACCCATGCATCTCGCGTATCATCATACGTAGGTTTACGCAGGATTACGTGGCACAATCTAAGCCGTCCAAAAAAAAAATTAAAACATGCATCCCGCGTAAATGTATACGCAGGATCAAAAAAATAAAAATAAAAACACATCCCGCGTAAAGAATTACGCAGGGTTACGAATAATGTTCACTTTTACATTTTAAAACTTTTTAATAATTACAAAAATCACCCTTTAACTTTTTAAAAATTACAACTTTTTTATATAACAAACTCTATTCGTCAAATATTTAGTAAATATCTATCGAATTCTTTAATGAAAAAAATATCGTTGCGAAGAGCTCTTAATTACGAACAAAACAAGCCTAATATTAACATGCTTTTGACGTACGCATGATTTTATAAAAAATGTTGAAGTTTGATATAAATAAATAAATATATATATATATATATATATATATATATATATATATATATATATATATATATATATATATATATATATATATATATATATATATATATATATTTCACTTCTAAAATTTAAAACTTTTTAATAATTACAAAAATCACCCTTTAACTTTTTAATAATTACAACTTTTTTATATAACAAACTCTATTCGTCAAATATTTAGTAAATATCTATCGAATTCTTTAATGAAAAAAATATCGTTGCGAAGAGCTCTTAATTACGAACAAAATAAGCCCAATATTAACATGCTTTTGACGTACGCATGATTTTATAAAAAATGTTGAAGTTTGATATATATATATATATATATATATATATATATATATATATATATATATATATATATATATATATATATATAATATAATATATATATATATATATATATATATAAATCATACGTACGTCAAAAGCATGTTAATATTGGGCTTGTTTTGTTCGTAATTTAGAGCTCTTCGCAACGATATTTTTTTTCATTAAAGAATTCGATAGATATTTACTTAATATTTGACGAATAGAGTTTGTTATATAAAAAAGTTGTAATTATTAAAAAGTTAAAAGGTGATTTTTGTAATTATTAAAAAGTTTTAAATTTTAAAAGTGAAATTTTTATATATATATATTTATATCAAATTTCAACATTTTTTATAAAATCATGCGTACGTCAAAAGCATGTTAATATTGGGCTTGTTTTGTTCGTAATTAAGAGCTCTTCGCAACGATATTTTTTTCATTAAAGAATTCGATAGATATTTACTAAATATTTGACGAATAGAGTTTGTTATATAAAAAAGTTATAATTATTAAAAAGTTAAAGGGTGATTTTTGTAATTATTAAAAAGTTTTAAAATGTAAAAGTGAACATTATGCGTAACCCTGCGTAATTCTTTACGCGGGAGGTGTTTTTTTTTTTTTTTTTTAATCCTGCGTATACATTTACGCGGGATGCATGTTTTAATTTTTTTTTTGGACGGCTTAGATTGTGCCACGTAATCCGTCGTAAACCTGCGTATGATGATACGCGAGATGCATAGGTATTTTTGAGTTTTGTCAAAAGTTTGGGCAATTGGAGATAGCTACCCATGTAAATGGGTAGCACAGTAATTTTCTTAAAGTAAAATAAAATTTTCTTAATACAAAAATTAACACAAACTCGAAAGGCTTTTATAAGAGCTTGAGGTATCGTGGTGGCATTGGTGGCGCCAAACCCACCGGCCCAACTTGGAGAACGGCGCACCACTACGAGACTCGCGCCATAGCTCCTTGCGTCGTATTTGCCAGCCGACGCCATTCTTAATTTTATTTATTTATATATATTTTTTTTCTTTTCTGGCCAAAATTCGAGCGTTGGAGAAGAAAGGGAACGTTTGGTAACGGTAATAATACCGTTTAGAACTCAATTTGACCCAAAAAAAATTTTTTTTTTAAACCCACAAAATAACCTATAAATACATCCTACTTCACACACACTTCCAACATATTACTATCTACTTTTCTCAATTTTTTTCAACCAAAATGAATCCCAACTCACCATGGATTAACAACATGTTAAACGACCCGTCGAACCAAATGATGGGCTCGTCTTCAAATCCGGCCAACAATCCGGGCTCTTCTTCGAATCCATACAATCAATCGCCTTACTTTCCTACCTTCCCAACAAACCCATACATGAATCCCAAAGAACAAATGATATTTAGACAATGGAAAATGCAACAATATAATCAACTTTTTCACAACAACATCAACAACTAAAGGCACCGCTTCCCAACCAAATTCCGGCCATGCATCCTTCCATCTACGAGACGAAGACGAAGAAGAGGTAGTCCCGACCCCGACGTCGAAAAAGACGAAGACGAAGGGGAAGACGAAGAAAACCACCGAAACTCAAGCTACGCAAGGTGGTACTCGACCTCGTAACGTATGTACCCAAGACGAGGAGTTGCTTTTGGCGGAGTGTTTCATTAAAATATCCGAGGATCCAAAAAGAGGTGCGGGTCAATCAAAAGAAATGTTTTGGTATAGATTTCTCGACGTATACAATATGGAAGCCGAGAAACACAAGTGGACTATTCGCACCAAGAACATGTTGACGGGAAAGTGAACTCCAATGAATAAAGAGGTTACCAGGTGGAATTCGTTAGTGAATGAAACAAGTGTTATGAGTGGGGAGAGCGATAAAGATTTTATGGCGAGGGTGCATTCATTGTATAAAATGGTGACGGGTATTGACTTTAAACACATGAGTGCTTGAGGCTTTTTGAAAGACAAGCACAAGTGGAAAAATCCCGAATCGACATTGGCAAGGCGAAATCGTCTTCGGGTTATGGAGGAGGAACCTGAGCATTTTGGACCAGACGCGTTGCCACGGCTTGACGGCATGTACCGAATTTCTAAGAGTCAACGTTCGTCAAACTCGACCACTAGTTCCGGTTCAAACCCGACAATGTTTCAAGAAATGATGCAACAACAAATCAAGTTAGACCGCAAGGCAAAGATGGATGTTATCGAATGAGAGTTACTCGCGAGAGTTACTTTATAGTTTATATGAATCTCAAAAGATTGCCGAGGAGATGCGAGTGCTACAAATGGATACAAGCAAGATGGATCCGATCGACGCGACGATCGTCAAACCCAAAAAGCACGAATCCGGGCAAAGTATCCAACCGAAGAGTACTAGGTTTTTATTTTTATGTTTATGTACTAGGTTTTTATTTTTATGTAACTTTTTCTTTCCAATTAATGTAATGCGGTTTTTTTTTTTTTTTTTTTTTTTTTTTTTTTTTTTTTTTTTTCTGAAGTTTATTTTAATTAATATTATGTGTGTTTTATTTCATGTAAATGAAAAAAAAAATTAAAAAATTGGAGAACGACACCACATTTTCTGGTGCCAACGGTAACGACACAAAATGTGGTGCCAAAGGTTTTCTGGTGCCGTTCTGTGTTTTGCTGACGAGGCACCACTTTTAGAGAACGGCACGAGGAGTTTGGCTCCACTATACCCACCACTCTAAAAAAAAGTTTTAAGAACATCCATAAGTACAAGTAAAATTAAGTTTGGTGCATACAAAATTTACAAAATAACTCAAACTTTCGCGCTTTTACAAAATACTACCAGTAGTACTATTATATATCATATTCACTAGCATGGTACCCGCGCGTTGCGGCGGATACCGTGGTAGATGCATCGAAAGAAGGAGAACCGGTATTTGGAGCGATGGCGACATCAGGAGTATGTGAAACGGGTCCAGATGATGTTGAGTTCCTGTCCATGATGAGAAATAAGAAGAGGGAAGGGAATGGGTGTACTGTATGATAATGAAGTTATTAGATAGAGAGTGATGAAGAATGTATTGAAAGGGTTAAAGGTTTTATGGGGGAAGTGATGTATGGCTGTGATTTTTGACGTCGAATGGGAGGGAGAGGCTAGCATGGTCATTGAATGTGCATGCTTAATGTTGGGGACGTTTGAATAATCAAGGGAATATATGTATTGAATGCGCATGCTTAGTGTAACGCCCCGTACCCGTTTAGACTGAAATTTAAAACTTTTTGCGGAAACGACTTAACTTTTATGGACCTTTCGTTACTCTTTTACAAACTGGCGATGTTACATTATAAATCAACCCATGAAACCACTTTTAAAAGATATTAGACTCAATTACCTTTAAAACGGTAGGTGGTACAACCACCAATGACTTACGGTTTGTTTTGTACGACATTTAGAAAATTACCAAAACTGTTGGATAGATGCGCCGTATCTCAAAAAGAGATACGCCATATTACATGATACGCCGTATCCTTTTGAGGGATACGCCGCATCCAGGCTGAGAGGCTATACGCCGTATCAACCCGAAGTGATACGCCGCATCTCCCTTCTGATACGCCGCATCTAATATATTAGATACGCCGTATCTACCCATCCGACACAGAACATCAGCAGAAAGACCTGCATAAACCCAAATACTCACCCACAACTCAATACAACACTATAACTTGTATCAAAACGCTCACTTTACATTCAAAACCATAACAAACTGTAATACACGGCAATTGACCCGTTTACAACCCAAAATGGGTACAAACACACTTAAATCCAAACGCCCCTTAAACATTTACCAAAAATACTTAAAACACATTTGACAACTCGTTAGACTCACAAACCGTTACCCGACTTTGACACACTTTATACGACTCATAAATAGACTCTCGGGGTACAACTTTGACTCGAGCTCGGTATTCTACCTAGCTCCTAATGCTTGTTATCTTCCAAATTCATTCCAAATCCTCATGCTACAATCCAAGCCTTCCATTCCGCCGCACTTAAGCCTACAAAAACATTAACAACTAAAGGAATAAGCTTACGCTTAGTAAGTAACCCGTCATAAAACATATATCATACACATTTTCTCACATAAGCGTCATAATCGCATAAAAGCCTCTAAACTACCACATATCACTCATATCATTCACAACTTCATAACATAACCACATTCATTCATCACAACCATAACCAACAACATACCTTAACTAATCCAAAGCCGATAACTAACATACTCCTATCCAAGGTCACTAGCCATCCATCCTTAGCTTACAACCATACTAACCCATCTCTTATACACTTATACAACCACAATACATACATGATAATAACACATATAACACATATTTTAGGGAGAGTTACTTACCTTAGCTCCACGCTAAGCACATAATTAATATCATCATCATCTATATCATCAACATCATCATCATCCTCATAAGCATCCTAAAACACATAATCATACATAACATATAATACATAATCATTAACTATAAACATGGTTAATACAACCATAACTAACCTCTAAACACTTCTAATCATCATATAATCATATATTGATTATATGATACTCAATCCCATCATTTACTAACTTAAACCCATTATAAACTCATCATATAATCATCATTACCTCTTAATTATCTTAAAACACCATTTACCCTTTAATCCCAAGTTAGGGTTCACAAACCCTAAATCCTTAATTCATAAATTAACACTAATTAAGCATCATTACTTACTTGATAAACATGCTAGGAACAAGCTATAGACTTAACCCTTGAATTATCACCATTAAACCATCATCATCTCATCATCTTTCCCTCTCTTTCTCTTTTGGTTCGACACCCACAGAAAACACACTCTCTTTTACAGGAGAGTGTGAAAACTTATAGATAAATGGGGAAGTTTCTAGCTACAAGGGCAATTCTGTCAATTCTGCTTATTTAAGGTCGATGCGCCGTATCTATCTGCATAGATACGCCGCATCCATGCTACCCCTTATATACGCCGTATCTCTTTCTCCAATATGGCGCATGGACTATAACAAGTCGGTTCTACTTTCCATTCTACCATACGCCGCATGTAACTTCTTGGATGCGCCGCATCTAGGCTATAACAGACTAACACTTAACACTATAACCATTTGCCCTTAGACAACCACATACTCTTAGTCAAACATACTTAGGCTCGAGTCAACTTCATCTAGGGTGGGGTCCCAATACCCGAGAAACGGGTCTAACAATTCTACCCCCTTATTTAGATTTCGTCCCCGAAATCTCTCGTCTAAAACTATCCAAAACTAAATTCATGACATAAACATGTCCTTGTTCTCTTGCTTTCTAAGCCAATTCCTTGCAACGATCTAAATGATCACACAATTTCTAAACTTGCTATACATAACCATAACTCATAATTTGCTTAAAACACACTTTTCATCGCAAACTTATCCAAGATTTCCAGCAATGACGACTTGTCATCCGGAAATATCTACTACTTGACTTAACATAAGTCAAACTTCATTACTATAAACACGCTATCATCAATGTACTAGGCATAACATAACATCATAATCTGGCCAATTTCCTATTCCATATCTTACCAACACATATGAAATCAAAAACCGGCAACTTAACTCAAAATATACAAGGTACCATACAAACGGCACCTTCTAAAATTCTTTCTTATATATCACCTAAGCAATCTATCTTAGCAATTTCTGGGAAAACTTACCCAATTTCTTCTCAACTCGACGTACAAACTCATTTCAAGTATCTATCTTAAGGCTTCACACATGACCTTAACGCCGCTATAAGTTTTATTCATATCTTGCCTTCCTTATGATGTCCAACACATTTATGTTTTCACTTTCTCATTTTATTATCCGTGCTCTCATCATATCGGCTATACATAAGCCTACTTATTCATTCATGCCATTTTCGATTGCCTTCTAAGGCTTATGGAGATATTACAGGAATCAGCTTTGTAGCGCCATACTTTAACATTATCGCCTCATTACACAGGACATTTATCATTCACTATCTCCGTACTCACATTTGCACCACGGCGTAATTACGCATATAACATTTTGAAACATCATTACGATTCCTTGGTTACGCCAACTTAGACTTAACATTCCAAACATAGGTCTTTCATAAGTTCTCACTACAAGACGTGCTCTAATCTTAATCCTCCTATCTTAGTCCTTACCATTCCTAACTAACTCTAAACTCCTGCTTTCTACTTCTCTAACCCTACTCGTGCCATGTCGGCAACACATAGCCCGCTCGTTTATAATTCTTCATTTACATGGAGAGGCGCCCCAATCGATGTAAATCAAGAAATATAAACTAGTGGTTATGTACTCCCGACATAACACCACTACTCCTAATTCCCAACTTAACTTTTATTATTTCATCATTTTTCTTTTTATTACATTATTTTTACTCTTCTTAGACTTGGATCCTTCACATTATCACATTCATCTTGGGGATACTTTTATACGCCATGGACGTAGGCAACCCCTTGCCGGTGAAGGCAACACTTTTCATCCCGAAGGATCTTTAACATTCATCCCGAAGGATTCCTTAACATTTGATGCGTGCGATGTGTCGTTGCGGTTTAGCAGTATTAATGCCTACTCAAGTTTTAAATTTATATTTAGCCGACTTATCAATAACACACACACTTAACGAGCAGTGTACCCGGTCAGTATGAATATAATGGTAAGTAGAGTGTCGATCACTAAGAGTGGAACGTATTATCTAGTTATTCTAATCAGTATTTTAATATTTAAGTTAACTATACAACCTAATCTAACGCAAGGGGGTTCAGCCTGAGAGACTGGCACGTTTTGGTTGCAATTAAATAATAAACTAAACTAATGAGCACGAATCAGCGATAGGCATGCACGTACACAGATAAATACTCGAGACTATAAGAAGACCTGTCTTGATGATTAAGTAGATTGTCACTTGTTTTATTGATAGTTTTATATGAAGTGTATGTAGTTAACCCTTTCTCGTTGGTCCTAATCTTATCGGCGAGAAATCCCTTAATGATTACTTATGTCTAAAAGTCATTCCTAAGTGATCAATTTAGTAACAACCGTGGGAGCCACATTCTCTTCCGTAGTCAAATGCGCAGGCCACTAATAAACACAGAGGTTATCAATGCACTAATACGTAGTAACCAAAGACATCAACATATAAACTTTAATTGATGGGAAAGCAGTTTTAAGGGAGTGCAATCTTTCTCCTCACATTACACAAGCCACCAATCCTGATGAATTAAAGTTTACTAACACAATAAAACAAAACTACTTAATGAATTAAATACATGCAGGACCTTCTTACAGCTCTTGTATCTCCGTTCAAGTGTGTCTTGTGCTGCCTAATCGTCTGAATTCGGCCTTAGGTTTCTGTGGTCTTCGTACCTTGTATATATTATGTTATCTGAAATTCGTCTGGTCTTGGGGTATTTATAGTTTTTGTCTGAGGGTAAGATGCGGCGCATCTAGTAAGTAGATGCGGCGCATTGACTTAACTTCGCGTGGGGTCCAAGATTAGTATATTCAGGAATATTCGTACACCGCCAGAAGATGCGGCGTATCTTCATTCTAGGATGCGGCCCATGTAAAACTCTAAAATCCGGTTTCCTAATTTTCTCTATAATTGAAAATTTAACCTAAGAATTATGAATATTAGCAGGAATTTAAAACTTTATGTCATATGATAATAAATTAAATTAACCTAAGTCTATCTAATTAACTAAAGGGTATAATTTATTTCTAAGTCATAAACGACTTACTTCCTTTATGTCAAATGTATAACATGTTTCTTTGTCTTGTTTCATCCGAATATATATACTACAACTTACCATATTTATTGCCAAATTAAAGATAAAACCGTGTAAGCATTTGTGATACCTATCCATGTCAGCCTCTAATCAACCGAATTTTCCTCTAGTGATTGATCCCATTTTTCCTTTGTTTCCAAGTTTAAAAGACACGCTTTCCTTGCAAATAAAAATAAAATAAAAATAAAATAAAAAGATCCGAACTTATCTTCCTATACACGTTTAGTATTTTTTTTTAAAGATACGATTCTATCAAGTTTTGGCCCACATTCACGTACACCTCATATATTCATTAAACCCTAAATCTCTAATATGTCACCTATAAATAATGAGCTCTGGTTACCTACATATCATTCCATCCCACTGTTGTCGAGATCAGTTATGCCCTTTGATTATTTCTGAAACTAAACTCTAAACAAAACTCCAACTCATAAACACATTCGCATAAGAATAGGTAAGTGGTGAGAGTCGATCGAGACTTCAGTTTCTATTGCTAGTGCAAGATCGGTTTTTACTGTGGTTCGGGTTTGAACGTCATGGGTTGGGTTTCTGTTCGGCCTCACATCACCCCACCCTTGTTTCTTACAACCTGTTACAAGATAGAGGTGAAGAAAGTTTCGATCGTGGGACGTTTATTTGACGGGTGTTTTTAGTCGTGGGCTTAGTTCGTGGTGATATGTCTCGTGCTCTTGTTCAATTCGTGCAAACCAACCGATCAAAGGTACCCATATATATCCTCCTTGATGTCTTGACTCGTTTATCTTGGTACTTATGCGCGTCAAATATATGAACGCATAGTCTACGTTTCGTTAATAATATGGGTACATGAAGGATAACAAAAGAATGTCACGTCTGATTCTGTGTCATTTGAATATTGTGCTGTGTCCTTGCTTTGGCTTAAATCATATGTCATTGAATCTTATGTTCATGTTCGAATGGAGTTCCAGTTCGGATCAGGTCACGCTTCTTTCATGCGTGTGTAAAGGTTTTGGTTTTTGAGGGCGGGTCGTTTCGAGTTCGTGTTTGGTTTCGATCTCGGTCTTTGCTTCTATTCTATCCTTGATAGCGTGAGGTAATCCCGAATCACACTCAGATTCTATCTATTAATATCATACAGTATCTCGTTAGTATATTTTGCATGCCTCCAAGTGTATAGATATGATAATATATGTTTTAATATTAAAATTCTTAAAGTGATCTACATCAGTAAACTGCTTTTGAAATATGATAATATATGTTTTAATATTAAAATTCTTAAAGTGATGGAGCATTCAACCCATGTGAAACATGATATATAGTAATATATGAGATAGATTAATGATTTGAACATGCATGTTATTTGACGTGAACAAGGATTTGAATACATGTGATATTATGTAAGGTTTTTGGACTGTTTAGTGTGTCGCATTACAGCCCTATGTCGACCCTAAATCATTGGTTTGAACGAATCAAAAACGAGGCTAAGAAACTAGTAAACCTTTTTCGTGAACATGTAATGAATGAGAGACAGGTGCAAGCTAAGAACATGAAACATGCATGAACATTTACGGATAATAACTAAATCAGCATAAGACTTGTTAATGTCATGCATATGTGGACCCCAAGAGTAAAAGTGTGATATAAAATAAGTGGTGAACATGGGTCGGTGGCTTAAGGTCGAGTCGATATCGGGTTGAAACATTAAATATATATATATATATCTACATATTATATATAACAGGATGCGTACGACGTCATCAAATGCATGATTGATGAATAAGCGCTGGATTGATGAGTAATCATGCTCTTATTCCACCTAAGCAGTCCACCTAAGCAAAGTTTGACTGAACAAAATTCGTGTGTTGACTTTTAATTCGGAAATTTTAAAAAGGATTCTAAATATTCGAACTTGGGTTGTTTACATAGCTTAAGTATACGTCAATGTTACCATTAGACCAAGTTATATTTTGTGATATAACTCGCACAAAAAATAACTATAATCTTCTTCTTTGATTACCAGGCGGAATATTTAGGCGGAATATTTGGAATGGTATATGTATTTTCTAAACATGTATCCCGGATTTTTTTAAAAGATATGTTTAATTTTAATTTGTAGAAGATATAGTTTGAAAGATAAGTTTGGAATGTATTTTGTATAAATCTTTTGTTCCCATATTTAAGATCAGAGTTCTACCCTATCACTATATATACATCATATATACATCATATATATACCTCATATTATAACGTTTTTTATAAACTCAAAAAAAGAATAAACTCTATTGATAATAATATAGCCATTATGCACGGCCAAAGACACTCTGCAAGGCTTGCAAAAGGAACTGACAAGAAGAACATGAGTGCTTCTTTGGGAGGTATGTTTTTTACATGTAATTTAATCATTAGAATGTAATTTAATCATTAGTTTGCTAGCACTGCCAGACTCTATTGGTAGTACTGCTCGATGTACATGATACTGCTTATGTGTGTTTGTACTGCTGGAGATACTTGATACTGCTTATGTGTGTTTGTATTGCTCGATATATTTGATACTGCTTATGTGTGTTTATATTGTTTGTTAATAAACGATGGTGCATGTAAATATTAGCTTGATTATACAGCAACAACATAAAAATTACAATATTAAAAACTATTAATATAAATTAACAATATAAGTAATACATTAATGTGTTTGTTTATTTGGAATTAAAAACTAATGAGATTATTAAAAACTATTAATATAAATTAACAATATAAGTAATACATTAATGAGGATAGCATATGTTATGTAAATAATCTGATGTTTTAACACATGAATGTTTTTTAACGAATAATTTATTCGTAAATTTGTTATAATCTTATTTATGTTGTTGTTGGATCAATCTAATGCCTTATTAAAAACTATTAATATAAATTAACAATATAAGTACTGCTCGATGTACATGATACTGCTTATGTGTGTTTGTACTGCTGGAGATACTTGATACTGTTTACGTGTGTTTGTATTGCTCGATATATTTGATACTGCTTATGTGTGTTTGTATTGTTTGTTAATAAACGATGGTGCATGTAAATATTAGCTTGATTATACAGCAACAACATAAAAATTACAATATTAAAAACTATTAATATAGATTAACAATATAAGTAATACATTAATGAGGATAGCATATGTTATGTAAATAATTTGATGTTTTAACACATGAATGTTTTTTAACGAATAATTTATTCGTAAATTTGTTATAATCTTATTTATGTTGTTGTTGGATCAATCTAATGCTTTATTATATGAACATCTTTATATATTGATTATAGTTCCTGATGCAAATACAAGCAATACCATACAGAAGAAACATACTAAAGCCTCTTCACAAGGTATTCTATTCTTATATAGGTTTTCGTGAATCCTACATTAATTTGTTTTAATTTACCATATAAGTTTATGATTTGTATCCACCTTCAGATACAACAAGCAGAGGCTCTGGCAGTCACGTTCATCCTAAAACCCCTTCACAAGGTATTTTGTTGTTGTATATGTCTTTCATGTATCGTATATTAGTTTGTATTGTTTTACCCTGAAAGTTGTTGATTCTGTATTTGGTAATCATCCATATCATAATTTTGATACAACAGGTACAAGATCAACCAACCATGTTTCCGATGTTGTTACACGATCAACAGGTATTAGCTTCATCAATGTTTTATTGCAGTAACTTTGTTGATATTTTATTTATGTACATTTTACATGATGTTTATATTATGTTACTTAATTTTTAACTGCTAAATTAGTAGGAAATATAGGTTTGGTTCAGCCATCTTCTTCGTCTGAATTGGATAATTCCATATTTGAAAGTGATACACCCCGTAGTATATCTGGAACAGTTGTTTCTGATGTCGTTGCTAAAGCTAGAGGTAGTACATTGAACATTAATTTTTTTATTTAATACAGTAATACATTGTATTTATACAATCGTAATTGTTCCAGCATCTAAACCACCTGAAAAGGGCAGATTTGGCCACGTCTCATCATCTTTTGAGTCACAACCATCTCATGAAGGTAACATGTTTCTAAACTGATCGTGTTCATATTATAAATTGTGATTATAGTATACACATTAAGTATGTTTGTACATTCTAAATTGCGGTAAATCTATATCCATTGAATAATAGGAGCTGTTCGATCATTAAAAAGGAAATCTACCAGTCAATCAAGCTGTTTTGAAACACACTCCACGTATGAAAACTCTAGGATTGATTCTTCCAACTTTCAATCTCAATCAGGTATGAATATTTGTTTATAAAAACCCGCACCTTTATTGTTATATGTTATACAACAATTTGTTTTGTTATTGTTGCTAGGGGCGACAAACTCAAAAGGTGATTCTAAAAGATTTGCTTATATTAGAAATCAACAAAAAGATTTGAGGTACCAATCAACATCTTCGGACGCACCTTCACATCGGAACAAAAAAACCGTTATGCATACATCGTCTTATGGAAAATTTCCTTCAGGTTTTGTACAAACATTCTGGATAATGTCTGTTCCAGATTGCTTATTTTATATAAATAACATTGTCATAATTTCTTTGTGTATTCGTAGGATCTAATTCTCATCCAAGTAAAAACAATGGAAAGAGTATGTCCACAATTAAAAGTCCTAAGCCAGGTTTATTTAAAATGGTTGATTCATTATACATATTTCATTTTAATGTGATATAAAAAAAAAACAGCTTTTTCTATATATATATTTTTTTAATTTTTTTAGCGGTGAGAGAGAGAACAATGACTCTCATTAAAGATGTCAGTCCGATGAATGTGAACATGGCCATTAAAGGAAGATGCATCTCCGTATGGCATTCACACAAATTTCACGAAGAACACGATCCTTACAGTCTTGACTGTGTTTTCCAGGATGAAGAGGTATATCAGATGAAATTAGTAAATACCTATATTTGTGTATATTTATTATATATGTTAAATTGATATTTGAACTATATGTACAGTCGAACCGTATCCAAATCTATGTCAAAAAAGAGTTTATGTTTAAATTTGAACCTCTTTTACGAGAAGGTCAATGTTACATAATCTCTAATTTTGGAGTAGCAGAGAATGCCGGAAGGTTACCTTTGTTACCAAACCAGTGGAGAATATCTTTTTATAAAGGAACCGAGGTTACCCGTATTGATCACATCGACGACAACTTTGTTGGGTTCGTTAACGAGCCATTCTCAAGTATTCTCGATACAGATAATGAATACCACGAACATGATTGTGTTGGTATGTGTTTTTTTAAAATTATATACAACAGTTGGTGTTACTTGAATGTTTATGTGCATATTTTTATAACAAATGTTTTTCCAGATATTGTTGGTACAGTCGTAGCTATTGGGAAAATAGTGACGTTGACCAATTCTGGCGGTCCTAAGCTACGGAGGACAATTGTCGTTGAAGATGCCGAGTAACTATATTTTATAAATTATTATTTGTTTAAAATAAAATAACGTGTATAGAATAGTATTCATTTGTAATCATATATTGAGTGTACCCTATTTTATGCAGATCTCTGAGAATTGATTGTACTTTTTGGGATAATTGGGCATTAATGTGGAATGACTACGACAACAAACGTGACGAGCTTTGTCATATAGACATCCTCTTGATGCTGGGAAAAGTGAAATATTGGGACAGTAAGTTTTATAGATGCCTTTTAAATTTTTGGTTACGTAATTAAGATTTTTAATTCATATTAATAGATTTTAAAAGTGTCTATATTTGTTGTGCAACACAGATAAGCCATCAATACATAATGCTTTGTTTGGCACAAGAATATTCATAAACAGGGATGTGCCACAATTGTTGGATTTCCGGAAAAGGTATATACATTGATACCGGCACATTTGTGTTTTAGTTTTAAACTAAAAACATGTTAAATTTATTAGGAACCTATTTATACGTTTCACAGATACGAAGAGCAGGAGGGGTATGATGCAGGTGAATTCAGAATTGAGGATCATTCAGTTGGCAGCCGTGTTGTTACGCCTGCGGAGTTCATGCACGGCTGTGTGAAGCAAATAGTTCGAACAATTCGAAGCATTGAACCGGTAAAACAAAATTTATTGTTATGGGTATAATATAAATATTATTTTATCACTAATTAAACCCACGTTAGTAATGTTTATATGTGTTTTTGTATCTAAATACAGGAGTCACACTGTGTAGTTTATGCAGAAGTACATAGCATACAAGAGGAAAATGGGTGGGTTTATACGGGTTGCAAATCATGCAGTACAAGAGTGACACCAATTGTTTCAAAGCGCAACTCGGGCGCAAGGAATAAGAAACAGTTGTGGTATTGTAAAAACCATGGAGAAACATATACCGTTGCTTCCAGGTATGTAAAACAACCTATATATATATATATATATATAATTATTTGGATTTGTCCTTAAACATATAATACATAATGTGGATATTTCGATACTTCGCGTTCGGTGATAAATATTTTATATATGCAGGTTCAAAATAATTGTGCGCATATTTGACCATAGTGGTACTGCACAAGTCGTGATTTTTGACAAGAGTGTGCACAAAATGACAAATTTAACAGCGTGGGAGATAATGGAGAGCGAAGGCATGAACACAGAAGAATACTTTCCGGATGCACTTAATCAAATTATTGGGAGGAAGTATCTTTTCAAAATTTTATTTTCTGAGTTCAATCACAACAACAATAGTTATATATATAGAGCGGAGAAAGTGACGGACGATGTTGATATAATCAACTATTTCAAGAATGGCTTTATAGAAGAAGAGGTCTGATTCATTTTTCCTTTAATGTACCTAACAATGGTTTGTGTTTATAAACAAGTATATGCTAATCCTTATGAATGAATCAAAATAGGATGACGATGAGGAAGACGAAGGTTTTGAGAACAATTCCGTGTGTTCAGATGATGGATCGGAAACACATTCTGATGATATTAGTGAGGTATTGTGCATTGTATTTTTTAATTTCTAAAAACACCGTTAAATTGTAACAAACAATACAAATTAATCTTTACATCTTCTCGCAACATGTAGCAGGAACCAACAAACGAAGATGTTGTTGAAGCGATAGACGCAACGGATGATATTCCAGCAGTGTGCGTTGGTGCCACGAACGCCACTTTAATTCAAATTGATGATGTAGGCAAGCGTACGACAGACAACGTTAACAGTGTACCAGCGACACTGGATGACGAAACACCAGCTAATGATCTTAATAATCAAGAGGAGCAAGAAGACAATTAATTTACATAAGCGTGTTTTAATATTTTTGAACAATTTAATTACAAATTGCAAACTTGCATGTGTGTGGATATTCGTATTAAGCTTTATTCATATTAAGTTTTATTAATTTATCTACCAGTGCAAATGTTGATCATTACGTGAAAAAATGATATAGCAGTACCAAGTATATGTAGCGGTACTAATATAATATTGCATTCATAACCACATGTATAACCCTATATTATCTCAAATACAACAGTACTAACGTAACCACAGTGCAAATGTTGATCATTACGTGAAAAAATGATATAGCAGTACCAAGTATATGAAGCGGTACTAATATAATATTGCATTGATAACCACATGTATAACACTATATTATCTCAAATACAACAATACTAACGTAACCAGCAGTATTAACATTGGTGATGTTTAAAAATAATATTAACCGGGATAAGGATGTATACACGATACTTACCTATAAAATTAAAATAAAAAAATTACTATTTGGAAGGATGAATATGATTTATTCATTGCCCTATTTTCGTGTATATAACTTCCTACACAAGATAATAAGAATTTTTAAAATGATATATACATATTATAATCATTTTTTCAAGAATATGATAAATTTATAGAAAATATGATTTGAAAGTTAAGTTTAGAATGTATTTTGTATAAATATTCTGTGTATATATTTAAGATCATATACCACTTTCACACTATATGGGGGTCAAAGATATATTTCACACGTATGTGCTATGTAGTACTGCTGAGTTATATCCATCATGTATTTTAATTTTGTACTACTACGTCCCCGACTTGGTACTGATATTATAACCAGTTCAAAAGAGTTATATTAAAACGCAATGTCACTTTAAATATACGTAGTCCATTGTTTTTATACCCCATTAATTCTAACAACGTTTTTAAATGCTCATACACAAACGAACGTAATCTTTATATACAATAAAGCTATGATAATCAAATATTTTGTAGAATTTCCAAATCTGTATTTAGAGCATGATATAAATCATGTAAACTCTAGAAAACGTTTAAATTGTAAACGTAATCTTTATCTATAACAAATATATGAGAAACAAATCTTCGGTTTCCATTATATGGTCACCTTCAAACTCTATAAATAAAGCCATATATTAACACATATTGAATATATATCTTCAAAAATTACGAACATAAAATACAAACAATGTCACACCGAAGATCACACAAGGTACATAATCTTAAGTTGAATGTGTTTTGTTAATTATCAGATGAATTAAATACTAATTACTACAATTTTGTCAGGGTAATCCGAAAACAGGTCACCACCATCCTCCATCATCAGCCGATGGCTCGCTCGATAAGAATATACCAAACATCATCATATCAGATGATGAGGATGTACAATAACTAAATTAACTGTTTATTTAAATTATATATGAAACACATCATCTGATTATGTTTAGCATGAATGCAGGATGGACAATTTGATTTGTTCAAAAAAGATATATCCAGTGTTCATATATTGGACGATGAAGAGGTATCCTTCATAACATGTCTAAGTACTTTTTTTCTAAACTACCCACAGGCACTACCTTATAAGATTATCATGAATTGTTTTACATATACGAATATTTATTTACCAATAATCTTTAGCTAAAATAAATGCTTGAACAATGGTACATGTTTAAAACAATAGGGTTAGTTGATTCTATTGGTCGAGACGTTTCCATGTTTAGATAAGCAATTGATTATATCTATAACTTAAAATTATGTAGCATATATCCATTAATATATAAAGCTATGATAATCATTAGAATGTAATTATCTTTATAATACTTGCAGGTTGGCCTATCAGATGACGAGGTATTGTAACATAACTAAGGTTATTATTATTAATAATAGTTTTTGTTATGTTTAACGAATAAAATATAAATGTTAAATTTATAGATTTATGCTGTTGGTGTTAACGGATATCGAACTACTCCAATTTGTAATAAGCGAAAACCACGTGATCCGTATGTATGCAAAATATTCAATGAAGATGCTGATTTACATGATACCAATAACGAGGTATTATATAAAAATTTTAATGCGTAGTAATTTGCATTGTAGTAAACATAAAATACTTAATGGTTTTTATTTTTGGATGCTCTGTTTAGGTTGTTTGTTTAACACATAACAATCGGAGATTGTCAAAGGTGAAACCCGGGACCCGTAAGAACGAATGCAAGTTTGATTATTATGAAAATCAAACTGATAACAAGGTATTTTCATAAAATTTTCATTACGTCGAACTCAACTATTATAAAATCTAAATATCAATCTAATAGTTGCAGGCTGATCAAACAACACATAAACGGTTTAGACCAACTAAAGACAACAAGTTAGTTAGCAACGATATTGTTTATGTTGTTTCATCAGATGATGAAAAAATACAAAAAACACGTGACAACAAAGAGGTATAAAAAATGGTTGTAATCCATATTATGTGATACTTATTAATCAGGGGAACTAACAACTTTTGCATTACTTGCAGCCTCTCCCACCTATACACAAACGCCGTAGGCTTGCTAAAAACGGCAAAATAGTCAACAACATAATTGTTGACCTGGATTCATCAGATGATGGAAAGCCACAAGCAAGCAAAGTTGTAGATCTAACTTCGATTGATGATAAAAAAACGCGATCAAAGCGTGTGGAGACTATGACTGCTAATCATCCTGGGGGAAAAAACCCATTGGTAATAATAATTTATGTTTGTACATTATATTTCTATAAAACATATATGTTAAACGAAACATCCTTGCTAATCCCACATTATTAAGCTAACATATACAATAAGGTAAACCAAACAGTCCACATAATAGATACTCTGTTGCTAAGTACTAACTATATTTTTGGTATGTAGAAACCCATTTTCTCACGGAACTATATGCTATATGATGAAGATACGGATGATGAACATGATAACAACAACAACGTATCTGAAACAGGCATGTGTGTCAATATCAATTCTCTCAAAGAACCCTCTTACCCCACGCGAGATTGTAAACCTAAATATACTATCCCTGATGAATTTGTTGTTGAAGACTCTTCCACAGGTTGTTTGTTAAAAAAAATTTATTATTATTTGTGTTTGTAAATTGTTAAACATGTTTTAAAATAATAGTTTGTTTATATAATTTTATAGTCGATAATTTCATAGGCGACTCAAGATATACATCTATTGATGACGATTATGATGAAGATTACCAATCTAACATGGTTGACAATAACGTGTGGGACGAGATGCCTGATATCGATGGAAAAGTACACGGTAGAATCATCCACATCAGCGATGTTGACGAAGAAACGTTGGAAATAAATTCAGCCGCGTATAGTGTCAGTTATGACTCTAACGACGATGATGTCAGCAACTTTATCAATGACAGATCTACTGATTATGAAACAACCAGTGATGATGACAGCAAAGATGAATTATGAACAAATGGAACACGATTTCCCGTGTTATCATCTTAGATTATTTACAATAAATACTTAAGTTTCATGTTATCATTTTAGATTATTTACAATAAAGACTTATGTTCTAATTTTTTAATAAATTAACCTCATTACTTTTCACATGACACTTTGCTACTTAAGCATTAGATGTTTATTAACTTTGTTTGCGTGAAATCATACCGCCATAGTATGAAATAAAATCAAATATCAGCAAAACACTCGAACTAATCAACAAACAAATACAAACCAAACTAATAAAAAATCATATCCATTTAAACTCTGGTAAGACAGAACATGGTACTGTCAATATCAGTGATGTAATAAAACATGATACTGCCAGTGTTGAAGGTTAAAAATCATATTCCTTTAAACTTTGATGGGACAGAACATGGTACTGCCATTGTTACTGATGTAACCGAACATCATACTGCCAGTGTTCAAGGTGCTCTAATAAACGAGATTTCATCCCTAAAATTACACATAAAATAATTACTTAAGTTAATTATAACATACAATTAAACCCAAAAAACTAAACCGTGTTCTATTGCTTTTGTATAAAAGTAATTATACTTTATTATGTTAAATGTAACGAAATTAAGGCATGATTTAAAATTAACGAAATTACAAGTCATGCCCGCCCATTGGGCGGGCTTTGAAGTCTAGTATATATATATATATATATATATATATATATATATATATATATATATATAATATATATACATGAAACTATAAGAATTGTTTACTACGTGGTTAAAGGTTTCAAATGCGATCAGTGTGGCTCGGGAATTGTTTTATTTCTAATTCGGTATAATTGTTTCTAAAATACATGTGCTACTAAATTTAATCAAACCCTAGACCTAATGATTTAATATACCCTAAACTTGGGCTAATTTGTAATCATACCCTAAAAGGTTACTACAAATAACTAAAACCCTAAATATGATAATCTGAATAACAATGAGTGTTAAAATTCAGTTATGGCATTAAATGTGTAGACTTAAATATTGAATGACATTAATTCAGGAAAACCATTTGAAAGAGAGAGTAGCTTGTGTCTCCTTGTGTTTTTCCTCCCTTCATTTCAGTGCGATTAACTAAGGTACATATATTCTGACCTTTCTTATAAGGTTTCTCATGACTCTTCTGCATCTTTGATTTGCTTAGCTTCTGATGTGATACCTTTGCTATGATGAACCTTTGATTATGAACCTTTGCTATGCATTTCTGAACCACTTGATATGAACCTTTTGATATGACACTCTGATTATGATGTGATATCTGACTCTCAGTTTGATACCCGAGCCATTTCACTAGGCATGGGGGTTCCATGTCCGTGTCATTGATGCACCAATGGCATGACTCTAGTGTGGTTGAGTGATGTTCCACACCGTCCCCTTTCTGTTATATGATATGCGCATTATGTTATTATGGCCACTATGATTTCTGCGGGGGCGTATGGATGCATCCTAGATCTGTTATCTGTTAGTGGATTATCTGTTATATGATTTGATATATGTCTGGTGATTGGTACTGTGTGCAATACATGCCCTTCACATATCTGAGAGGTCGCTCCTCTATGGTTACTTATGGTTACTTATGGATACTTATGGATTATGATACGATATGATATGATATGTTATGTTTCTGGGCTCGTGGTGGATTACTGTCCTGTCTCTCACTTTATCCTTTCACTTCATTTTATACCTTATGATATTATCCCCAATGTACCATACTATATTCTTTGTTCTTTATCATTTGCTTCATTTGTATATATATCTGTTCACTGGGCTTTTTAAGCTCAGCCGCATTTCTTTTCATGCGGCAGGTTTTAGTTGGAAGCTGGGTTATGAGTGGAGAGTACTTTGGACTTAGAAGACTATACTTTGATAGCTATTCTGGATTAGAGATGACTAGAAGTGTTTACATTTTTAGACTTAGAAGTTATTGTTGTTCTCATTTGTAACCTTGTATTTCAGTTTTTCCCTTTGTAACCTTTGAAATTCATTTGTATTATTTAAGTCATATGCTTATGTTTGCTTTGATATGTCACCATAACGTAATGCTTCTACCCTTATCGGGTTGGGGTGTTACAATTATGGTATCAGAGCCCAGGCTGCGACTTGTAGTACATTAAACCTTGACCTGTGAAGTTTGGACCATTAAGTTTCCACTGTAGGCGCTCATAAGACAACCTTTGAGAATTTACTTTAGGATCTCCCCATAGGAACATAAGTTATTGCCGGTGAGGAATGGGTAGACTAGGACATCTATGTATGTAGCATTGCTTCCGCATCACTCTGATTCGTGCCTCTGCCTTTAGCTATGCCTTATAAGAACAATTGTTTCAGAAGCTAGAAAGTTTTGCAACCTAAGTTTAGTAACCAAGTAAGTTTGGAATACCTCGGGAACTACATGGATACCTTACACCATTTAAGTTTCACCTTCTGATTTTGACCTCCAATTCTGAATTATTTGATAAACAGTTTGATACCTTTCCGACCATCCCGAAGGTCATTCAACCATAATGTGTTTGACACATTCTGTGAATTCATTTACTTATGCTGGATATAAATGTATCATCTGATACTACTTAACTCTGCATAATCCATCACTACTCCTATGAGAACTCTGGTAATTGTTAACCACGGATATAGGAAGTTTTGTTCCCTCCCTTCGAATGATGAACTTTGTCTGCCAATCAGTTCCTTTGGAAGGATATGATGAAAATATTATCTCAATATAGATTTGTTAACTAAGCATGATGATGCTGACAACTGATATCCCATACATCTCGCTTTTGAAAACCTTATGATGTTCGTATTACCGATGATACTCACTCTACCTGTCATTTTGCTAAGGAGCTAAGCAAGATTCCAACACCTTGAACTGTTCGCTTATCTATCTCAACACTTTGATGAACCATGTACTTGACTCTGATATATGAACTATCCGTCTGGTTTAACGACCGTATTCGTTCTACGGATCTGTTTACTCTTGATATAATTGACTTTGAGGTCTTTTGGTTATGGATTGGATGGCTTTTCGTAAAGCTACCATAGACTACCGTATCTGAAATGTGATCTTTAACAATCTGCTTCACCCTACTTTTGTTATGATGACTCTCAACCGCTTAAATCTGCTAAGATTAATGTTGCTATGGAAGCACAGACCCCGATCTCATTTGATTGTCAAGTTTCTCCTGACACCTATTAGTATCCACCGTTGGAAGCTCTAACATTGGAAGTATTTTGTTGTACGAAAATCTTCTGATGTTCTCTGATGAACCTCTTGGTATTTCCCTCCTGCTTGGGAGGTAGAGTTGGCATTGAACTGATCTCAGTTGACGAAACCATGATGCTATAGAAGTTGAGAGATTGAAGGAGCTGATGGAATGTGATTTTGTTCACCTCAGTGTTTCTCTTTGGATGCTCCTGCTGGTTTATGAAGAAGAAACAGGGAAGTATGCGGTGGCGTATCGACTATCGTGAACTTAACCGTATCACTATCCGTAATCATTATCCATTTCCGTGTGTCAATGATTGATTTGGTCTATCTTTGAAACTCCGTATCAGATGGCCTCTTTTTGGCTTTGAAGGACTTAAGAAGCATCCACAAGAACCTCTAAGAAGGGAGTTGACTAACTGTAACTAACCTCCGAGAAGTATTTCAGCTGTATTCGTGAAGAAGAAGGAGGGTGAAGTGAAATTGATGTGAAGTTTTCCTAAGATGATTCCTGAAACTGCTTTTGTACTCGTTGTGATCATTATGAGCTTTAATGACGCCAATGGTATTGGCTAATATATCAATCATTTTTACGCACCTGATGAAATCATGTCTTTCGCGAGTATTTGGACAAATTGTCATAGTATGACAATGTGTTTGTGTTCAGAGATGAAAGAGGAACATGTGGATCATTTTCGTATTAAGTAGAATGACCCTTTGTTCTGGAAGAGTATATTTGATTGGCGTTCAGAGATTGTAGCAGACAACACTGTCATGTGTCCTGCAAAGACAGAGTTTCCCACAAAAGGACCAAGATTGAAGACAGTTATCGGAATTAGAAACTTTGTAGAAGAGTAGTAGAAGATGTTCGCGACAGGCATTACCGTGGAAGAAGCATATAAGAAGAAGAGAGAAACTGAGAAAGGTCTCGATTATATTTCATGCAGCACGTGGAGATTTCAGTTGGACATCAAGACAATCAGACCATAGGGGACGAACTATTCAACACATAACCTGGAGTCGACAGCAACGGTGTTTACCTTAAAGCCTGGAAGACAGTACTTGCAAGACAAACATGGTGGCGAACATAGAAGGAGAATGAAATCGAGTTGGCGAATTTCAAACTGTGCTAGAAGACCCGTTGAAGACACGCAGTCTTGCTTCTCTATTTATTTTAGTTGTACTAAGATGAATTGAGAGCAGAAGCAGACTTGCGGATGGAGGGATACACAGTGATATTGTAAGAGATTCGCGTTACTACACCACAATTCCAAGAAGAGTTGCCGAAGGCTTGAGGAACCAGACTCAAGTTTATAATTCCTTTTCACCGTAGGATCAAATGGACAAGCGTAGACAGACTACTCGGACTTGGAAGAAATTTTGAAACTTTATATTTGAATGGATGAATTTTGAAGCAAACATTTGTGTTTGGAGTAGTTGATTCTGTGAAGGATGAGGTTATTGATGATGTCATTCACTTCTGCTTAACCCACTTAAGTTTCCGTTACCTGATGATAAGATCCTTTGAATGATTCGGGTTCTCTATTAGTATTTTCGTTTTGTGTTCTTCCTGCGTGCGTTGGGTGACGGTTTTGATATGAGAATTTTGATGAATTATGGAAGATCTGACACTTTTGATGACGTGCTTCATTTGATGTTGCTTACCAAATTCCATTACGTTATCTATGCGATCTGTTTCTTTGAATTCGAATCTGTGGTGATGATTTGATTCGGACCAACCCTAGGAGGGAGAAGGACTGTTAGGTGATTAAGATAAGTTGCTTATTTCACGACTTGAGATAAAGTATGGTCATCATGAGAGCATATTTATATGATGCTAGTATTATGACGTCTGGCCAACGTGATAATACTTACATCATATAACGTGCACTTATTGTGATCATAGGATATTTCGAGGAGTGCCTTAGAAACCTTAGAATTTCTGATATCTGATTGAGACTTTAGGTTCATTCTACCTATACGCTTAATCTGCCTTCACCGTTATACGATTTGATACGTTTGGATACTCGACACGCGTTTGCTGACCTCTGTATTTCCGATAAGAATCTTAGGTTCTGTTGTAGAGCTTCCTGCCATTTGATGTTATCAAACAATCTGTTTCCTGTCTGTATGGATTTGATCTGTTACTATGAAGGAGTACACCTATGTTTTGCTATATATACGTCTCACATTCGATGAATCTGTTCATGATGATCTGTTATGAATTAAAATATGAGATTTTGGATTCTGAGAAAACAAGACCTGTCTGTTTATGAGAATACCTTTGAAAGGTTATATTGAAGATGAGACTATTTGAAAATCTGAAGAGTTAAGCATATTTATCACTCTTATATTTCCGCGATTCGTTACCTTCTTATATGATTTGTCTATTTCTATTCCACGGACGAGATATCCGTCAAATCCTATGTATTCCCTGTATCTCTTCGGAGAGAATACGATTATCATCTATTACGTTTGGTATATTATTCTTTTGATCTGGATTCAGTATGGTATGTCTTTTCTGAGGAAGCCGAAGCTATTTTGATTAACAAAATAGAGTCATGAGAAACAAGTCATTCACATTTCCGTTCACGGTCCATTGGTATTCCGTTTCGTTTCACTTCAAATTTCGAGGACGAAATTTTTCTTTTAGAGGGGAAGAATTGTAAAACTCTAAAATCCGGTTTCCTAATTTTCTCTATAATTGAAAATTTAACCTAAGAATTATGAATATTAGCAGGAATTTAAAACTTTATGTCATATGATAATAAATTAAATTAACCTAAGTCTATCTAATTAACTAAAGGGTATAATTTATTTCTAAGTCATAAACGACTTACTCCCTTTATGTCAAATGTATAACATGTTTCTTTGTCTTGTTTCATCCGAATATATATACTACAACTTACCATATTTATTGCCAAATTAAAGATAAAACCGTGTAAGCATTTGTGATACCTATCCATGTCAGCCTCTAATCAACCGAATTTTCCTCTAGTGATTGATCCCATTTTCCCTTTGTTTCCAAGTTTAAAAGACACGCTTTCCTTGCAAATAAAAATAAAAATAAAAATAAAATAAAAAGATCCGAACTTATCTTCCTATACACGTTTAGTATTTTTTTTTAAAGATACGATTCTATCAAGTTTTGGCCCACATTCACGTACACCTCATATATTCATTAAACCCCAAATCTCTAATATGTCGCCTGAAAATAATGAGCTCTGGTTACCTACATATCATTCCATCCCACTGTTGTCGAGATCAGTTATGCCTTTTGATTATTTCTGAAACTAAACTCTAAACAAAACTCCAACTCATAAACACATTCGCATAAGAATAGGTGAGTGGTGAGAGTCGATCGAGACTTCAGTTTCTGTTGCTAGTGCAAGATCGGTTTTTACTGTGGTTCGGGTTTGAACGTCATGGGTTGGGTTTCTGTTCGGCCTCACATCACCCCACCCTTGTTTCTTACAACCTGTTACAAGATAGAGGTGAAGAAAGTTTCGATCGTGGGACTTTATTCGACAGGTGTTTTAGTCGTGGGCTTAGTTCGTGGTGATATGTCTCGTGCTCTTGTTCAATTCGTGCAAACCAACCGATCAAAGGTACCCATATATATCCTCCTTGATGTCTTGACTCGTTTATCTTGGTACTTATGCGCGTCAAATATATGAACGCATAGTCTACGTTTCGTTAATAATATGGGTACATGAAGGATAACAAAAGAATGTCACGTAAACAAAGGTCTGATTCTGTGTCATTTGAATATTGTGCTGTGTCCTTGCTTTGGCTTAAATCATATGTCATTGAATCTTATGTTCATGTTCGAATGGAGTTCCAGTTCAGATCAGGTCACGCTTCGTTCATGCGTGTGTAGAGGTTTTGGTTTTTGAGGGCGGGTCGTTTCGAGTTCGTGTTTTGTTTCGATCTCGGTCTTTGCTTCTATTCTATCCTTGATAGCGTGAGGTAATCCCGAATCACACTCAGATTCTATCTATTAATATCATACAATATCTCGTTAGTATATTTTGCATGCCTCCAAGTGTATAGATATGATAATATATGTTTTAATATTAAAATTCTTAAAGTGATCTACATCAGTAAACTGCTTTTGAAATATGATAATATATGTTTTAATATTAAAATTCTTAAAGTGATGGAGCATTCAACCCATGTGAAACATGATATATAGTAATATATGAGATAGATTAATGATTTGAACATGCATGTTATTTGACGTGAACAAGGATTTGAATACATGTGATATTATGTAAGGTTTTTGGACTGTTTAGTGTGTCGCATTACAGCCCCATGTCGACCCTAAATCATTGGTTTGAACGAATCGAAAACGAGGCTAAGAAACTAGTAAACCTTTTTCGTGAACATGTAATGAATGAGAGACAGGTGCAAGCTAAGAACATGAAACATGCATGAACATTTACGGATAATAACTAAATCAGCATAAGACTTGTTAATGTCATGCATATGTGGACCCCAAGAGTAAAAGTGTGATATAAAATAAGTGGTGAACATGGGTCGGTGGCTTAAGGTCGAGTCAATATCGGGTTGAAACATATTATATATATATATATATATATATATATATATATATATATACACATGAAACTATAAGAATTGTTTACTACGTGGTTAAAGGTTTCAAATGCGATCAGTGTGGCTCGGGAATTGTTTATATTTCTAATTCGGTATAATTTTTTCCAAAATACATGTGCTACTAAATTTAATCAAACCCTAGACCTAATGATTTAATATACCCTAAACTTGGGCTAATTTGTAATCATACCCTAAAAGGTTACTACAAATAACTAAAACCCTAAATATGATAATCTGAATAACAATGAGTGTTAAAATTCAGTTATGGCATTAAATGTGTAGACTTAAATATTGAATGACATTAATTCAGGAAAACCATTTGAAGAGAGAGTAGCTTGTGTCTCCTTGTGTATTTCCTCCCTTCATTTCAGTGCGATTAACTAAGGTACATATATTCTGACCTTTCTTATAAGGTTTCTCATGACTCTTCTGCATCTTTGATTTGCTTAGCTTCTGATGTGATACCTTTGCTATGATGAACCTTTGATTATGAACCTTTGCTATGCATTTCTGAACCACTTGATATGAACCTTTTGATATGATACTCTGATTATGATGTGATATCTGACTCTCAGTTTGATACCCGAGCCATTTCACTAGGCATGGGGGTTCCATGTCCGTGTCATTGATGCACCAATGGCATGACTCTAGTGTGGTTGAGTGATGTTCCACACCGTCCCCTTTCTGTTATATGATATGCGCATTATGTTATTATGGCCACTATGATTTCTGCGGGGGCGTATGGATGCATCCTAGATCTGTTATCTGTTAGTGGATTATCTGTTATATGATTTGATATATGTCTGGTGATTGGTACTGTGTGCAATACATGCCCTTCACATATCTGAGAGGTCGCTCCTCTATGGTTACTTATGGTTACTTATGGATACTTATGGATTATGATACGATATGATATGATATGTTATGTTTCTGGGCTCGTGGTGGATTACTGTCCTGTCTCTCACTTTATCCTTTCACTTCATTTTATACCTTATGATATTATCCCCAATGTACCATACTATATTTTTTGTTCTTTATCATTTGCTTCATTTGTATATATATCTGTTCACTGGGCTTTTTAAGCTCAGCCGCATTTCTTTTCATGCGGCAGGTTTTAGTTGGAAGCTGGGTTATGAGTGGAGAGTACTTTGGACTTAGAAGACTATACTTTGATAGCTATTCTGGATTAGAGATGACTAGAAGTGTTTACATTTTTAGACTTAGAAGTTATTGTTGTTCTCATTTGTAACCTTGTATTTCAGTTTTTCCCTTTGTAACCTTTGAAATTCATTTGTATTATTTAAGTCATATGCTTATGTTTGCTTTGATATGTCACCATAACGTAATGCTTCTACCCTTATCGGGTTGGGGTGTTACGGCGCATGTCCTTTGCCGTCTTGGATAATATCTTGTGAAATCTTGATAGTGATGCGCCGTATGTAATAAGCGAGATGTGGCGCATCTGGAGCAGAATGTCTTGATCTTGTACATTTCAGTAGACTCTTAACTTCTTGCTTGTTTTGCTCCATAATTAGTCCAAAATCGCCAAGTTTCACCAAATGCTTGTTTTTACCTGAGAATTACAAAAGTAAACGATTAAGTATCAATCCTCATACATAATATAGTAAAACAAGTCAAATTAATAGGATAAATGATAGTAATAAAATGTACTTATTTGAGTTCATCAACATTCCTTTACTTGGTCATCCCGAGGGATACCACATTTAACATTCATCTCGAAGGATCATTACATTCACACTTTATCACCTTTACAACGGATCCAAGTCATAAGCACCACACACACATTATTACATTCGTTTATTATAGTAATTACCGATAATCGCCTTAGCAGTAATATGATAATTTCAGAACAACGCCTTTATCTCATACACACTCCTTACATTCTTAATCCGCTTTAGTTATTTTCACATCTTTACTTTACCTCTTGCATTCTTAGCCTTCATTAATCATTTTCACACTCTTACATTACATTTTAGTCCACTCGACTCATTTACATCTAGACTTCTCACATTTTACCAACCGTAACTCATGCATTCATTATGGTGATTACAGCTAATCGCCTTAGCCGTAATATAATTATTTCATGGCAATACCTTAACCTCATACACGCCCATCTCATTATGGTTATTAGTACTTAAGAAATTTCGCTCTATTTCATTCTTTCTTATATTCTTAGCTCGTTGCATTCTCATTCTCATACCTTATCTCATTTCTTAATTTATTTATGTATTTAAGCGATATTATTCTTTCTCGCCATTTACATATATGCCCTTCATTGGTTAATAACGTTAACACCTTCATTAGCGTTACCTTTTCTTTTCACGCATTCCATTTACGTAGGTTCGTTACGTTACCGCACAATGTATTATTATGTTATTGCTTGCACACTTGACTCGTCCTATTCGATCATTAGCGTTAACACGTACTCTTTTTATCTTGTCATTATCTTACCAATACACCTTACTTCAATCCTACAAATTTTACGTCATGTTAAGTATACCATGTACATTCTTAACTTATCGCATTTAATTTCTGACACTCAAACTTTTTCATTTAATTTCCGTCCGTTATATATCTCCGTTTAATCGCAACTTCACCTTCACGCTTAACTCTTAAGTACTTTACCCTACCGTTACCCCGTCTCTATGCCAATTTAACTTTAGTCCTTAATCACTAAATTTAATGAGACCCTATGTGGGTCACAATTCACGCCATCTCTTTCTATCCTCATTCTTTAATCCTCAAGTTATCGAACACCTTAATATTAACTCATTAGTTTCGTCTTGTCTCTTCGCACTATACGTTAGTACACCCAATATCATCACGATCCATGCTTAAAGCGTCGTTACTAAATCTTATTTGTTCTTCTTATGTCAACAACCCTTAACAATTAGCGTGACAATTTCATCTTATCATTACACATTGTGATTGAGTACACTTCTCGTCATCACAATCCATTATTTATGCGTTAACACCTTAAGTTACTTATTGATTCCATCCCTAATACCAGTTAGCATCTCTCTTCTTGTCTTGCTATGGCTATTCTTTTATCATACACAATCTTGTGTTGTTTACCCTTACGTTGATCCACTTACTTACACATCTACAACCCAACTATAAACTCATTCTTACGTTCGTCAACAACTCACTACGTGTCATCTTTATTTTAGACAAGTTCTATATAATATTTGTTCATTATATTTTACACATTTCTATGTGTTCTTACAACACACTTTTATTATTGCCCGTCAACCCCGTGTTGACTACATTCTCAACCTTTACCATTACTTCATTTTAGTCTTTTCAACTTTTACGCATATAAACCTTACATAGGTTTATTCTATCGCCTTAAATAAGTCTCATCATACACATTTCAATACAGATATATTGACATGATTATATTCATGTTTTACAATTCTTTCTAGCATATTTCAAGTTACTTTTGACTTCTAGCGGAATCTATATCTCATTCATCATTTCTACCCATTTGGTATTAATATGTTTTAGTTATCATGTTTTATATGATACATGACCTCACCACATCTTATTCATACACCCTTACTTTCTCATTTGGTTTAGCATATAAAAACTCATGCCCCAAGCATGTATTCATTTATGTATTTCCAATCATCAGATTAATAACATACTTCGTTATTCATTTCTTACTTTATATTACACTTTCAAAACATCTATGTTTTCCAAGTACTTACCCTGCTTCTTAACTTATTTCACATATCGATGTGTTCTTTTTTTAATTTTTATCGACCACAACTAGGTCAACACATAACATGCATTCTAATGCATCTTAACTCATACACTTCTAAGCCATCGTGCTCTCAAGCACACCACATAAAACTTAGACCTATAATGACTTACCATAGACTTAACATCGCATAAACGACAACACTTAACATCATATAAGCAATCATATCATAACTCTTAACACTTATCCGGCAGGTGTTAGAACATTAATAACATAATCAAAACATGAAGCCTATGGCATCATATATCATATCACATAATCAATCTATGCCTAAGCATCAATATTCTAGCTATTCGCAAGCAATAGCCAACATTATAACTAAGGCATCATAACCTTTTAATTTACTTACTAGCCCGTCTCTAATACCACTTAGCATTGCTATTCACAATTCATCACTATAGTTCTATCATACATTCACATATCGCAATACGATCCCCGTCACCAACCAAGGTGCACGACTAACTAATCATCTAAGTATCTCAAGTCCCCATGGACTTGTAACTCAAACACAACAACACTATTATAAGCATACATCACCTACCATCAATAGGCTCAATCAGCATCAAACGTAATCCATCTAGCACTTAGCAATTAATTTTTCGCGCAACCAACACTTATGTCCAACGCTTCTAAGAGTGGTTTAAGTCTAGGCAATCCTAAAGAAAACCTAATTCACTTAAACCGAAGCTCTGATACCAAGTTGTAACGCCCCGTACCCGTTTAGACTGAAATTTAAAACTTTTTGCAGAAACGACTTAACTTTTATGGACCTTTCGTTACTCTTTTACAAACTGGCGATGTTACATTATAAATCAACCCATGAAACCACTTTTAAAAGATACTAGACTCAATTACCTTTAAAACGGTAGGTGGTACAACCACCAATGACTTACGGTTTGTTTTGTACGACATTTAGAAAATTACCAAAACTGTTGGATAGATGCGCCGTATCTCAAAAAGAGATACGCCATATTACATGATACGCCGTATCCTTTTGAGGGATACGCCGCATCCAGGCTGAGAGGCCATACGCCGTATCAACCTGAAGTGATACACCGCATCTCCCTTCTGATACGCCGCATCTGATATATTAGATACGCCGTATCTACCCATCCGACACAGAACATCAACAGAAAGACCTGCATAAACCCAAATCCTCACCCACAACTCAATACAACACTATAACTTGTATCAAAACGCTCACTTTACATTCAAAACCATAACAAACTGTAATACACGAAAATTGACCCGTTTACAACCCAAAATGGGTACAAACACACTTAAATCCAAACGCCCCTTAAACATTTACCAAAAATACTTAAAACAAAATTTGACAACTCGTTAGACTCACAAACCGTTACCCGACTTTGACACACTTTATACGACTCATAAAATAGACTCTCGGGGTACAACTTTGACTCGAGCTCGGTATTCTACCTAGCTCCTAATGCTTGTTATCTTCCAAATTCATTCCAAATCCTCATGCTACAATCCAAGCCTTCCATTCCGCCGCATTTAAGCCTACAAAAACATTAACAACTAAAGGAATAAGCTTACGCTTAGTAAGTAACCCGTCATAAAACATATATCATACACATTTTCTCACATAAGCGTCATAATCGCATAAAAGCCTCTAAACTACCACATATCACTCATATCATTCACAACTTCATAACATAACCACATTCATTCATCACAACCATAACCAACAACATACCTTAACTAATCCAAAGCCGATAACTAACATACTCCTATCCAAGGTCACTAGCCATCCATCCTTAGCTTACAACCATACTAACCCATCTCTTATACACTTATACAACCACAATACATACAAGATAATAACACATATAACACATGTTTTAGGGAGAGTTACTTACCTTAGCTCCACGCTAAGCACATAATTAATATCATCATCATCTATATCATCAACATCATCATCATCCTCATAAGCATCCTAAAACACATAATCATACATAACATATAATACATAATCATTAACTATAAACATGGTTAATACAACCATAACTAACCTCTAAACACTTCTAATCATCATATAATCATATATTGATTATATGATACTCAATCCCTTCATTTACTAACTTAAACCCATTATAAACTCATCACATAATCATCATTACCTCTTAATTATCTTAAAACACCATTTACCCTTTAATCCCAAGTTAGGGTTCACAAACCCTAAATCCTTAATTCATAAATTAACACTAATTAAGCATCATTACTTACTTGATAAACATGCTAGGAACAAGCTATAGACTTAACCCTTGAATTATCACCATTAAACCATCATCATCTCATCATCTTTCCCTCTCTTTCTCTTTTGGTTCGACACCCACAGAAAACACACTCTCTTTTACAGGAGAGTGTGAAAACTTATAGATAAATGGGGAAGTTTCTAGCTACAAGGGCAATTCTGTCAATTCTGCTTATTTAAGGTCGATGCGCCGTATCTATCTGCATAGATACGCCGCATCCATGCTACCCCTTATATACGCCGTATCTCTTTCTCCAATACGGCGCATGGACTATAACAAGTCGGTTCTACTTTCCATTCTACCATACGCCGCATGTAACTTCTTGGATGCGCCGCATCTAGGCTATAACAGACTAACACTTAACACTATAACCATTTGCCCTTAGACAACCACATACTCTTAGTCAAACATACTTAGGCTCGAGTCAACTTCATCTAGGGTGGGGTCCCAATACCCGGGAAATGGGTGTAACACTTAGGGGACGTTTGAATAATCAAGGGTATATGTATTGAATGCTTATTGAATGCTTTTTGTGCTAGTAGTATATGAAAATGACATTCAATTTGTACCCATATCTTATTTTTCAACAAACAACAAATAGAATTTATGAGAAACATATTTGAGATTTTATGAATGTAAAATTTTAATTCCTATGACATGTGTTTTTCTAATGTATGCATATAATTGGCTGGGCAGAAGTGTTGCTTGATTTGATCTCATCATGGCTGCTGCCTTTGGATTTCGGGTAAGGCCTAACTTTTCAATTTTTTTTTTTTTTTTTTTTTTTTTTTTTTTTTTTTTTTTTTTTTAATGTACAGTAAATCTTACTATTAGTGAGTTTAATTTGTGCTTTCTGATTGTAATATGCAGTGCTCAGTCGCTGCCCCTCTTCAAATGGGAGGGAGAGGCTAGCATGGTCATGGGTGTTTGTTCGAACCAAGAAAGGAATCAAACAAAGCATTCGTCTTGAATTTTGGTGTGCCCAATAGTGTGATGGTCATAGTATTTATTAGAGAAGTGATGATATTTATTAGAGAAGTGATGATGATGATGAAGGGCAACAAAGAGAAGAGAGTGATAGTCTTTAAAATAAAGGGTATTTTCGACATTTCGCAACTTTTTTTTTCTAACATTTTCAACAGGTTACATAATCTTTATAAAGGAGTTATAAGATAAGATGTTGTCCCAGTCCCATTCACACCACCATCGTTCTTTACTCTAAATTCAAACATACTTTTAACTTTTAGATAAAATAACTCGACACTTTGTGAATTAAATTTACAATGCAACAAAGACATTCTATTACATACGAAAAGATCAAATAACCTCACTACCTTTTTCAATATTTCCTAAGACATCACACATAGAACAAACCAATTATTTTCTAAACTAACAGTATAAAAATATGGTTACTATTTTTTAATTTTTTTTATTACAATAAACTTTGTAACAAATTACACAATAAAGATTATGACAAATATTAACAACTTTAATAATAGAGCATACATATTGCAACACCAATAGTCAAGGCGGCAGTGGTTACTTCCGGCCAAACTCATATGGTCAAACTATGGATCTTTAGTTCTTTACATTATGCAGGGTCATGAAGCACCAATATGAGCAGTGACATGAAGTGACCCTTCTTGTAAGCATTCATCAGACTCTCCTTGCTGTTTTTAAATTTTTACCTGATGAAAAAAGTACAGCTTTAGCAATTAAGGAAAACAACAGATGACAAAATTTACCGAAGCTAGTCTGCTGCTATACATTCACTTATTTTTTTCCATGTGATGTCTAAAATTTAACGCCAATTATCCCCAGCAAAATTAGAATAACATAAAAGAGTACTTACAGTGCGTTGTCCAGCTATAATCTTCGACACATTACTTAAGCGCAGCTGTTTCTCATTCATCTTAACATACCAGATTATTGTCGTCTCATCCTGAATAACAATAATAAATAACTGAACCCGATTATTCCTAAAGCATAATTATATAATTGGCATGCTAGTGTATTAAATCCCGCAAAATATAATGTTCAAGTTACTAAAACATCATACTCGTTATTGAAACATATCTAATCGTTACAGATGTCGCAATAAAACTTACACTGGAAAGGCGAAAGGGACAGAACTTGGGCATCCCCCTACGTCCATATTTCAGCAAGCATGTCCCTCTCTTCAAAGAAGCAATAGCCTGAAATACGAAAACAAAATAAGATAATCATTTTTACAGTAACCAAGACTTCATTAAATTACCTGCTCAATGTTACGCTCGTCGTACCTAGTCCTTAGTAGGTCAGTCGTCATACTTTCACAATGTTCTGCAAACATCAACAATCGATGACCACGAAATAAATATTAACAACCACCATATCAAATATTAACAACAATTTTAAAAATAAAACATACTATTTCCGGCGATAGCAACAAATTCCGGCAGTAACACAAACTTTTCCGGTAAAACTGCTAATTTTGTATCATCTGTACCTCACCCTTTCTTTTGTATATCCGTTGACATCATGGTCATCATCTCAATAAATATAAAAACAGAAAAAAGTAAAAAAAAAAAAAAAAGAACAATAGTAACTATGAGACAGATTATCCGGTTAAGAAAGTATACCATCAATAATAACGGCAACGGCGTCTAGTTCCGGCGACCTCAGCGGTGGCTATAAGAAGGAAAAAAAAAAAAAAACATTATAAAAACTTTGATATACATATAAAATCTACAGCGGCGCCGACAGCCTTGGAACCGGCGGTGGTGGCAACTTTAATCCGACGGCAACAATTTTTTTCGGCGATGGTAGCAGTGTTTCCGGCGAGCAAAAAATACCAAAAAAAAGGTTAATATGCATAGATCTATATAAAAAACCTCTAGATCTACAAATAAAATGTATACATCTACAAATAAAATGTATGGATCTATAAAAAAAATATTGAAAACTTGATTAATGAACATAGATCTATTGAAAGACTAAAAACAAATACCTTAATACTTGAAAAACCCTCTTGATGGTCGGTCTTGGTGGTGAAGTCCGATGGTGGTTCGGTGGTTGTGCAGCGTAGGGTGTTGTATGGTGATGATGATGATGAATCTGATGATGATGAATCCGACGATGATGGATCTGATGAATCTGATGACGGAGGTGGTGATTGGATGGATGAATCTGATGGTGGTTGCCCCCGGTGGGTGGAGATGGGTGCGTGAGTGTGTTGTGTGTGTGTGTGTAATCGTTGGCAGAGAGAAGAGGGAAGAGAGAATGGATGCGTGAGTGTGTTTTGTGTGTATGTGTTTGGTTTGTTGGAAAGATACAATTGAAAAGGAGGGGTAATTTCGACAATTCACATCTCTTAAAATGTCTAACTTTCAACAGGGAGGAGTATAATTTTTATAAGGGAGTAGAGATTTAGCAAAAATAAACGGAGCTGTCAATTGAGACGGCAATTGAAATTTAACGCAGTTGGAATATTAACAAAACACCCTCAAACTATTCAACATGTTATGAAAACTACCTTGAACGTCTTGCTATTTACGACTTTTTTATATAACAAATTTATTTATCAAATATCTTACAAATATCTAGCGATTTATTTAATTAAAATACACAGTTCAAAAGGTTTTTAGATTACGAACAAAACGAGGCTGATATTAATATGCTTTTTACATACGTACTATTTTATAAAAAATGTTCAAATTTGATAAATATTTTTGAAAAAAAAAAAACTTTCAAAACACACTCTTAACTTACCTAATAACTTTAAAAACAACCTTAAGTTTGTTTAATAATAGATTATTATTATTATTATTATTATTTTTTAAAAAGAAAAAAAAAAGTTACGCTCACTACCCTAATGATTCAATTGTCGTTTAGAAAACGCTCGATACAAAATAGGCACCAACCACATGTCCAACCGCGAGTGGATTTGTTTGCGTCCACATCCTCCTTCAGCAACTATCTGAGCAACTTAATTCATGTCTCCGACGTCACCCAAGTTTTCGGCGTTTTAAAGACATCTTTTGTGTGGAGAGTTATTTGACATACTAAGGGACTCATCCCAACATCCATCTTAAAAGAAATCAATGACTTAGATTAAATCATTTTAATATTTCGCATATTTTTTATAATTTAAATATCTCATGAACCGTTAATCGTTAGACAAAAAACTATACCGTCACGACCAACATTTAATATCTTTCTATAGACGGGCACTTTGATATACTTTCGACAAACTTTTCTTTTCCTTTTTTTTTTTTTTTTTTTTTTTTTTTTTTTTTTTTTTTTTTTTTCGCTGTTGAAACTTGCATGAGAAATCACATGTGATTAAACGCTAATTTGAATATTCTAATAAAATCATATGTGATATTAGTATTAAATCACATATGATATGTAATAAAATCATAAATTCATATGTGATTTAACACCAATATCAACTGTAATTGTATTAGTATATTCAAACTAGTGTTTAATCACATGTGGTTTCTTCATGCAAGCATCAACAACGAAAAAAAAAGGTGAAAAAAAATGATTTTTTTTTTTGTCGAAAATATATCAAAGTGCCCGTATATAGAAAGATAATTAAATGCTTGTCATGATGATATATTTTTTTCGCTTAGTGATTAACGGTTTAAAAGATATTAATATTTGAAAAAAAAAAAAGAAAAAAAAAGAAGAAGATGAAATTGGGCTTTTTTTAAGTTGGGTTTAATCTCATCCATTGGATCAAATGGAGATGGAGGGTGGGAATTAATTCCTTTGTATCCAAATAAAGTTTAGTATGTAAATGATCTTAAATCTTTTTTAAATATCACTAATATTTAAAGCTTACTGACAGTTCTCAATTATGTGATATAACAATATAACCAAAAAAAAAAAAAAACGCAGCAACGTCTGGGCAATCCCGCTCGTTAATAAGTAGTTGCAAAATAATACATATAAGATTTAACTAAGACTTCTAAAATCATGGAAATTTTGAAGGGTTTTATAAAAATATTTTAACGTGACGGGCTTTAACATAACGGGCCTAATTTTCTTAATGAATCTTAGAGGGGAGGGAGTGGTCACCAATTCACCATGCTTTGCCAAATTGCCACATCATCAATACTCAATAAAAACCTTCCAACTCACACTTCACCAATTCACCACAATTTTCACCAATTTGGTTGCGGCGGTTTCACTAATTTGCCACATAACATTTTTTTTAATACATAAAATCCAACAAAAACTATATAAAATTAAAACATAACATTTTATTAAATAACTTTAAGTATAGAGCTTATCTCATATTTTGCAATAACGTATAATGTTAGTTCTTAACATGCTCACACTTTAACATCTAAAATCTCTAAAACAACAAACATTTGAACAAAATGAAAATCATATTTTTAGATTACAATGAAATGAAAAGTAAACATAACCCACTGAAACTAAATAAATTTAAGGCGATATTAAAATTAGTAGTATATGTGTATGACTCTATGAATTTTGAGTTAATTGGGCTTTTTAGTTGGATACATCCATATTACAATAAATGGGCCAGACAAATTTTAAACTCACTCTTTAACCAAAAAAAATTTAAACTCACTCATCATTTGACCTAATTCCTTGTTTGTTTTCTTCTTCTTCAAAGTGCCGCTGGCAGCTTCAAAATTACAGTGCGTCAGTTCTTTTTTTTTTTTTTTTTTTTTTTTTTTTACAAGCAGCGAACGGCCTTTTTTTCTTCAAAATGTGACCGTTACTATGCATTGGCAACACACAAAACCAATCGGTAATATTTACCGAAAATTCATTTTGCCGAAGAACACCGAAGGGTCGCGGCGGTGTTGCCGATTTTACCCGAGTTTTGCCGATGCCTAACCGAGTCCCACTCCCTCCTCTCTTATAGGTGTTATTTTACTATAGTTATAGCAATCATTGCTGAGAATGTCCTTTTCTTTTCATTATTATATGATACAGGTTTATGTTATACAAACCCTCCCTATATTGTCACATCAGCGGGGGTTTGGTCAAACCGTACAACCCGCGATGCACACCGTACAAACCGACGATACGTGCAATGATTGTAAACCCTCCCACAAATAACTTGCCCCATGCATTTTGGCTTTTAAGTAATTAATGTAATCACGTGAATGATATAAAAATTTGGCAAATTTGTACGTGAAATTAATCATCGCTGAGAATGTCCTTTTCTTTTCATTATTCTATGCATTATGGCTTTTAAGTAATTAATGTAATCACATGAATGATATAAAAATTTGGCAAATTTGTACGTGAAATTATGTATATATGAAACATTTAACTAAAAAAGGATTGAACATTTTCAGAAACAATCATAAGAAAATACGAAAAATAAGAGGTGATAATTGAGCAAGTTATTTAACCATGTACATTTAAGATGAGATCCCTCTAGACCTCCCATTTTGCATAGATCCAATGATCACATCTCAACCATCCATCTCAATGTGATCCAAAGGCTGGGATTGCATCTGATAATTACACAACAAGGGCAAAAAGGACAAATAAAAAAGCAGAAAAACAAGCGGGCTTCATTTTTCTCCCCAAAAAAAATTGAGCAAAAACACACACACACAAACACTCTCCCCCGATCTAATTTCGATTCCATAAAAATCACCGTAAATACATTCCGATTTAACGCCGCCTGGGATCCTCCATATAACCGTCAATCCCAAATTCCGATTAACTGTCAATCCGTCGGCGATCCTCCATATAACCGTCAATCCGCCACCGTCATCCACCTTCGATCCGACGTCCGTCCGTCGATCCACTGTACATTGTTGATCTAAAAATTGTTAAAATCAGTTAATTGGACAAACTTGAAAGAAATAGAGGTTATTGAAGATGATGAACCACAAATTACAGATCTAGAAGATGATGTACAAGAAATTGCAGGTAAAATCACGTGTGATTTTATTTATTGTTAGGATGCGGATGGTGCTCTATTTGATGTTGCCCTATTTGCTGCAGCTGCTGCTTTCTCCCATTGTAAGTGGCCTTACATTCTTGTGCTCTTTTTGATTAGTTAACTTTAGGGTATATCCGTATATCCATGTTTGAAGGTTGTATCTCCATCTCCCATTTTTAGTGCACTGACCCTTATTTTTGATAAATTCATGATATTCTACAATTGAGTTTAATTTGACCAAAGAATGACTCATTTTGCTGCTATTTAGAAACTTTTGATAATGTTACATATGATAGCTTGAGAACATGTACTCCTATTAATAATAATGGTGGTGATGTTGTAGTAAATGTAAATCAGTTGGTCGGTACCTTCTCATCAGATCCGAGCTTGATTACTTTTGGTGCTCTCTGCTGTGATCATTCATGGAACATCAAGTACATTACACTTTAAGAAATTGTTACAACCCTATGATTTATGAATATTCATTGATGTTAGATGTGTTAGGTTATTTAACTTGTGAATATTGATCTTAGGTGCTTCTATTTTAAGAAACTCTTCAATGAAAAAAGACAAGTTCAAGTCATAAGCCTTCTTCGTTGCTTTGTCTATTGTATTTTACGCAGGTTTATATAAAAATCACATGTGATTTAGCTCAAATCACATGTGATTTAGCTCAAATCACATGTGATTTTACCTCAAATCATTTTTAGTTTTTGTATGCTTTATTGTTCTAGATATGAAAGCAGTGAGCCTCATGGATACTGGAAGCTGTTTTGTTATTGTTTGCATTCATACTGTTTACATGAAATCTTGTGTTTCGAACGATCACATTTCATGCTTACTTAATGGTGCTAAATGGAAACACAAAGATTTTAGTAACTTAAGTTGAATAATAGTGGTTTAAGGATAGTTTCTATTCTAATATGCTCATTATAGGAATTAGTTGCTTAAGTGTTTATTTTTAGTATTTCTGAGTTCAAACTAGTGTATTAAGTTGATTTACAGAAGGGGGTTTCATATCATTTGTAAATGAGTTGAGTTTGGGTCAAGTTAGTGTAAACAGTGCATCAAAATGTACATTTCCATATCAGTCCTGACCCAAGTTTCAAAGACCTTTATATGTGCTTATTTGAGTTCATTAGTGCTTATAATCTTTGGTTCTAGATAGTTTGCTATTGGTTCTTTGCTCATTCCTAATTTTCAGAACTTACTTTAGCTTATTGAAGCTTAAATATAAGCTTAAAAGAAGGGTCAGTAGCATGTTCTAGCCTGCAACTTTGTTTTTATATTTGCTAACTCAGCTGAAGTTTTTGATTTTTCATGAGTTCAATATAAGCTTGTTTGTTCTGAAATTTGGTACACATATTCTTTGGTTGCTCACACACTTATTCCACATTTTTTTAGAATTTTTATATTCATTAGTGCTTACCAGAATCATATGTGATTCTACCAGAATCATATGTGATTCTTCCACGATCACATGTGATTCTTATGAGATTCTTCCAGAATCATATGTAATTCTGGTAGAATCATATTATTTTAGGGTTATTAACATTTAAAATTTTTTATACCGGTTATATGTGATTTTTACTTTGTTTTTCTTTTTTGTAGAAAAATTATTTTTTATATGATCTGAGCTTAGTGATTTTATTATAAATTCAGTTTATTGTCTTTATATCATAAATTTGCTAGTAATTGTGATGTGAATGGTTGAGTAGGTGGTTAGAAGGGTTTTGGTCTTGGTTCTGGTTGGAATAAATTTGATTATTGTGTTAGTAGTTATAAGACTTAAGGTTATATTTGCACTTGGAAGGTGTATATACTGGTCCAAAAACCATATACACTTGCAAAACACAATAACAAGTTTGATATAATATAAATTTTGAAATAAGTTAGGTTGGGCGCACCAAGGAGGTCGGCGACCCAGTCGGCTTCATTGGTATCGCGTTATTGGTTGGTTTTTGTCTGTTGTAAACTTTGTTGCTTGGTTATGATGAAAAATATAGTACTGGAACAACAATCCATTTTTATTGAATCTGGTATAACAATAAGCTGTTAAGGATTGGGAATGTGTTGGGTGGCTTCTGTAGTCGTTTGACGCGTGGCCTCCTGCTGCGCTAAAAGCACTTATTATGTTAAAAATGTTAAAAATCACATATGATTCCCAAGAATCATATGTGATTCATTAAGAATCATATGTGATTCATTAAGAATCATATGTGATTATTTATGAATCATATATGATTATTTATGAATCATATATGATTTGTATATAGAATCACATGTGATTCTTGGGAATCATATGTGATTTTTAACATTTTTAACATAATAAGTGCTTTTAGCGCAGCAGGAGGGCACGCGCTTTTTATAACCCAGGCTATATGCGAGCGTGTTATTATTAACATTGCCATTGTTTGCATGATCAAATGGTTGATATCTGAGATTGGATTATGCCTCTTTAATTTTTAAGTAACTATCTTGATTTTGTCTAGTTATATTTGCGCCAATGTAGGATTTATAAGATGCTGTAAGGTACAATCTGCACTTTGTTTCTTTGTATAATGCCTAGTGTGGTTAGCAAACTTATTGGTATCTATCTATTTGTTTTCAGGAATTTACCTTTTCAACCTTGGAAAGACATTGGAAAAGATCGAGATGGCTGCTAGGGTGATTGCCGCAATTGAGAATCCTCAAGACATCATTGTTCAATCCGTCAGACCTTATGGACAGAGAGCTGTGTTGAAGTTTGCTCGGTACACTGGTGCTCATGCTATTGCTGGTCGTCACACTCCCGGTACCTTCACCAATCAACTTCAGACTTCTTTCAGTGAGCCTCGTCTTCTCATCTTGACTGACCCACGAACTGACCACCAGGTTGCTGTCCTTTGTAGTTTGTTTATATTGTTGTTTGCATTGTTTTTACGTTGTTTTAGTAATTGCTCAATGCTAATCATAAACGTTGTTTTAGTAATTGTTTGCATTGTTTTTACGTTGTTTTCAGCTCCAGCGTCTGGTGCTGATGGAGGATGGGAAAATGTTGAAGCACTTGTACCAGCTGCTCCTGGAGCAGCTGCTCCATCTGGATGGGAATGAACCAAAACGTCTCTACCTTCATCTTTACTTTTTAGTGTTGTTTAAAGTCAAGTGCACTGGAACTAGTTTTATTATGATGAGTATTTGATACTGTCGAATGTTCAAAATTTTGATGGTTTTGGTATGAAAGAGTTAATGTTGCTTCAAATCATCATGGTTTTGCTTGTGTTTCTTTTGTTATAAGCTTTGAAAAGCTGTTAAGACAGCAACACTTTTTTCCATAATGTTTTTCTTTAATGCCTACATTTAATGATCTTAACTTTAGATTCATATGCAGTGCCTTTGTTACGGGTAACGTGGTGCATGATTTGAGTTGGTTTCAATGTTAAATGTTACGGGTAATGTGGTGCATGATTTAATGCCTACATCTAATGATTTTATGGCTGTTTATGCAAAAACAATTATCGAGTTTCTGCTATAAAATCACATGTGATTCATTAAGAATCATATGTGATTCATAGAGAATCACATATGATTCCCAAGAATCACATATGAGATCACATGTAAAAAAGCACATGTGATTCAAGCTGTATAAATTGTCCAGGCTACAACCAAAATTAGTTATCACATTTACCAAAATTAAGAAAGAAACATGTTAAAACATTCGGCAAAAGACTAGTTAATAAACATACAACTTGTTCAAAGATCATTATATACTTTTAATAAGATCATTACAACTTGTCCAAACTACGATAAACAAACTATGACCATAAACATATTCTTTCAAAAGACTATCATTAAAATATTATTACCACAACAACCATAAATTCTACGAAATCATATCTTTAAGTCTATTTGTTGAATCAGGGACTTCTTTTTGTAGAATCTTGTTAGAAATACATAGTTTCTTCGAGCTAATGGCTGATCGCGGTTTGTTATCTTGATTATTAGCAGAGTTACTCACGCTCAAACTGCCTCTCTTTGGAATCTTGGTTTTGTTGTTGAACCTTTACCATGTTCTCCTTTTGTACATCGAGGTCTCTAGGCATCAAGTCATCGAGTCTTTTGGTTGAATCAGGGACTTCTTTTTGTAGATTCTTCCTAGAAAGACATAGTTTCTTTGAGCTGATGATTGGCGGTTTCTCATCATGATCATGATCAGAGTTCGTCACAGTCTCAAACGGCATATATTTGGAATCTTGGTTTGGTTCTTGATTCTTTGGCTCGCCAATTGAAGTGTTTGAAGGCACCTCTTTCATCTCAAAATCTACAGCAGACTCGTATGTGTCGGTTTTCACAACCTCTGATGCTTTATCTTCTGTCTGCAGGAATCAATACGTAAAAGCATTAACCAGCAGGAATCAATAAGTAAACTCAATGATTTTGACATGAATCATATGTGATTTTCACATGAATCACATGTGATCCACACAGAATCACATGTGATTCTGTGTGGATCACATGTATCTACTTTTATTTTAGAAAAGGCAATTTACAAAATATGCATACCAGAAGTTTGCAAGCATCTTTGTACTTTGAATCATAGGTTTCTCCACAATCACTGTCATCAAGGATGGTCATTATCGTTTGTTTCTTTAACAGGTTGATTTGTTTTGACAACCTTTCGTTTGACATGAGGAACATTTGGGTTAACAGGAGCAAAACCTTGAATAGTGGCTCATTCACAATCTATATTTCCAATAACAACAAAACCAACTCGAGAGGATATTAAAGTTGCATCCAACTACACTGAAACATCTTAGTTTCTGCTATATTACCTTCAGATTGTTGATCTTAAACATTTAATCGTTTGGCTGTATCACTAAACTTCAAACTTCGTTATCTTGAATTGGCACACAATGGTATTGAGATCTTCCTCCCTCACGACTCTGTGTCAGGCTGTTCCAGTTTTGGCTGGCTGTTGAAACAAACAACAAATGCTAAAGCATGTTGACGGTAAAACTTTCAAGATAGATCGATATTTGTCTAAAAATGGAATTTCTATAGAAGACACCAAAAATGGAATTTCGACTAACTTTACATGTAAATGTATCGAACTAAGTTAAGTTTTAGGATCAAACTATTTGTAACAGATTGCACATGTAAAATAATACGGTGACAACCATCAAAAGCAGAAAAAACGTCATCTGTAGCCTAGGTATAGTTTTGATGCATAAAAACCTTCTAATAGAGGTTACATATCAATTTCACCGGACCCGTTTTGACACACAAAATTACCCGCTAGATCTATACTCATTTTGACTCTTTACCCAAACTGACTCATCGGGCTCTCCATTTCTCCTCTAGAATATGTGAAACAAATTTGCGGGTTAAAACTTAAAACTAGTTCACTAATGTTCATAATAGGCAATAGACTAGGAAATGTATCAGAGATACTAATTGTGAAAGGTTATCACCTTCTTACTATAGGAGTATTTTGATAACTCATGTTTACCTTGATTTGTTAAAACATTAGTAACTAGTGTGTTTTAACTTTTTCTACTTATTTCCCTAATGTACATAAAATACACTAATCATATAACTAATTTCCCCAACTAGGTGCATACAACAATTAAAATGATGTAAATTTAGCTTCTAATATCCACTACAGTATATCTTTGTAAAGCACATTAAATGTTAATCAAATGTGCTATTACTTGTGTGCTTAACTTCTAATATATCCACCACAGATATCCCAAATATAGGATACAATCTTCTCATCCCATGTAGTGTTGATACCTCATTTGAAGTACCACGTCTTTCAGGCGCGGTTTGAGGGTAGCGCCAATGCCGGTGGAAACTAAATTCCACAATTCAAAATAGTAAATGTATACAACTAATTGATCAACTGACGCAGCGCGCTTAAAAATATCAATCAAAAAATCATAGTGCGCCTAAAGCATCAACTAACGCAATAACTAACCTAAAGCATCAATTACCACAGTGCGCCTAAACATCAACTAATTCAGCAAAATCAAAAATTTAACAGCACAATAATCAACCTAACAAAATCTATCAATCATTCAAATTCAACAACTAACACTATAAGAATCAAAATAGTAATTAATCGAATAATATGAATAATAAATCGAATTATATTTCAAAAAAATTACCAATATCAACATTTGGAGGCTGATTTTGATCGGCAACTGGAAATGAAGACGATTGGAGCACGGATCACGTTTTGATAGTGTTATTTCATCTCGAATGTCCATTGTTTAGCACTGATTTTGAATTGGGCGGTTAGGTTTGTAATTTGGGGGAAACCTTGTTGTAGGTGAGAGTAGATGAGAGAGTGTGTGTGAAATGAAAAAAATAAATGAAATGAGTAAATGAGACGGATGTAAGTGACCCGGTGTTTTAATTTTGAGTGATATTACAAAAATGACCTCAGTAAAAAGTAAATTAAAAATGGCAATTAATATTAGCCATTGGATTGAAGTTGGATAGATGGTTGAGATCAACCAGTTTGATCTTTAGTAAAAAATGGATCTACACCGAACTTTTGTCATTTAACCATTTACATTTAAGTTAATAATGTAATGTTGCCAAATTTGGGAGTATGCGTGTAAAGAAGCCCAAAAGAATGCCATTGTTATGATCGGTTATTCGGTTTCGTATCCGCAATGTCATTTGTGGCCCAAGCCCATTATACTTTTAGGCTCGTGCGTGTCAATTCTTGTTAAACACATTTAGATATGTCTGAACAAAAAATGCAATGTTTAACTTGATTGATTCAACAAGCTATTTGAAATTTTGAATGACACATACACAAGTCATGAAAGTCTACCTTGTGGATTAAAGGACTACTAGTGAAACATAGAAATATTGTAACAATTAATAATTGTGGTTTCTCATGACCAATCGAATTAAGCAACAACGAATAACATTTGATTAGTTTTTTCGTATTCAACCTCGCCTATTAACCAATAAGATCATTGCAGTTTCTAAAAGTTAAATGGAAATACAAAAATCAAACACAGAAATTAACAAAAATGAAATAAAAAATGCATGAAACATTTTAAGCCCAAGCCAAACAGGCTTTCACACTTTCAGCGAGCTTAAGGGCCTGTTTTCAAACCAATCATGCATTAATGTTAAACTTGCAACTTGTAAGACCACCAACTCGGAATATGGCAGCGGAATATAGTTTGGGTGTTACTTCAGGGTAGGACAGTCACAATCATAGATAACGAACTCATAGCGAGTCGTTTTAATAAAAACATATCATTCGAAACATAAGAAAACATCAGAGTTTAAAAGATTCTCAAAAAGTCAAGCACAACGGAATAATAAGACCAAATTTAAATGGTTTTTCGAATGATAAAAGATAGTAAAGATAGATAGTAAAAGCCGATAACCATCAATAGTCTTCATGCCACTCCCAGTGCCAGTACAGTATGCATCAATTACCTGAGATAAAACATGCTAAAAAGTCAACACGAAGGTTGAGTGAAATCCATAGGTTTTAAGTAAATAGTTGAACACAAGATTTTTCAAAATCTGGAAGACATAAGTAACAAATACAAATATCGGGAAAAGCGTCGTATCGTTGTTAAGCTCATGACACTCAAAACGTTAACATGTATCAATAACATTGATATAATTCACAATAATAATATTCACAATTTGCCCCCAAGTAGGTAGCTTGCCAACTACCTAGGTAACTTGAATATAGCACAACACATGTTGCCGTCCTTAGTCAACATGGCGGGTTGAGTCAGTCCTATACGCCTATACACTATATTTGCGCTCACTCTAAAGTGATTAATGGTTCATGATCGAGGGACTTGCCTGTGGCAAGGGTCGTACTTAGCATTATAATCTTAGTCAGGAAAGCATACGTTTAAACAATTGTGTTCATAAGAAAGTAAGTAGCATGTATCTCCCCCATGGGTTTATAAAACAACTTAAAAGTAAAGTGGGGCTATGAATCAGACCTTAGCAGTAGAGGAAACAAGATATCACAATATGATCAGATAGAAGAGCGCGACAGGTAAACCTCGGCACAACCTAGTATTTAAATAACATGTTTCAGAAATAATACTCAAAGTGATTTATAAAGTAACGTTCATGGAATACTCATATTAAAATGAAAGGATTTAGTTTCCAATGGCGATGAAAAAGAAGTAAACATTTATATCTCATGTGGACGTTAGAGAAAAGTTAGAATGATAGAAGTCGGCGAAACACAATCAAACAAGTAGGAAAAGAATAAGAAGAAGAAGAAATAAGGAATGAGAAAGAAAGAATAATTCAAGAAATAGGAAAGAAGACATCAATAGGTTGTTTCGGTGTTTTACCCATAACCCAAGTAGTTGGTAAAGCATTATAATTTAGAAGGATAATGTATAAGTTTCAAAAGGTTTTTATGATGTTACAAGTTATAAATGATTAAGTTATAAAGGTTTTTATAAAAATTTGAACATGACGCGTCCGTTTATATAACATTTCCAAGTCATCGCGAATTTTGAATAAACCAATTTTAATTGTCACATTTTACAAGTTATATATATATTATTAGTCGTTATCATTCGCGTGTATATTAGTGTCAGGTTTATCGACCATTTTGTGTCCGTTCGGGTCCTAATATATTAAACTCTTTCGAGTCTAATATACTATTCCGTCTCAAGTAAAAAATTGTCCATAAGTCCATCGGCTAATACTGTAAATCCAATAACGTCCAATCAAATAATCACATCCAAGCATAGGTTTTGTTGCAATATCCATATCCAAATCCATATCATATCCCAAGTCAACCCGAATAGTATCCGAAACACCATTGACAAAACAAAACATATATAAGTTAGTAAGCGAAAAGAAATAAATCGTTAAAACAATACGGAAAACGAATGAATTAAAGACCAAATGCATTGGGCTTCGGCCCAATGCTTAACTCACATAACCCATGGACTCACTTTGGGCTTACGGGCCTAGGGTTATCCATGGTAGACATGGGCTTATTAGCCCAAGCGGCTAAACTAACGCAATCTAAGTCCAAGACCACATTCGAACTCGACACACACACTCGAGGTTTTCTAACCTCGGCCATGACTTGACACGAAAAGATCACGACGAGGTTTTCTAACCTCGTTAACCTACCAAATGACAACTACGTCAATCCAACTTGACCTAGACCACGCGACTCACAATAACTCGAGTCCGTGCTCCCTTGAGCCACGGCTCGTACCAAATGTCACCAATACAATATCAAGGCCTCGTTTAGCAAGACCACGACATGGCCGTGACTCCCACGAGTCACGGCTCGACTTACTCTCGACAACAACCCACCCATGGGGTCGGCTAACATCAAACCCACATGTCGTGACCCTCCTTGAGTCACGGCTCACTCTATACGACAACCAAACTCAACATATGACTCAACAAACCACAAAATATCTAGGCCGTGACTCCCATGAGTCACGGTTCAACCCTTTTCGAGACCTAAACCTCTCGGCTAACACAAATACGCAACCAAACGCAATCCAAACTTCAAACAAGCTACACAAGGACGAATATAAGCTTAAACAAAATAAATAAACACTCGTACGAGTCACATGACTCGGTGACGAGTTCAAACGGGTTAAGGTTTAAAACAATAGATCTACACGATTTGGTTAAGAAAACGTAAGGTTTGATTGGTTTTGGTTATAAAATCGTTTAGTTTTTAGTTTACCGATTAGGGTTTTGAAAATGAAAAGAAATAATAGGGAAGAGTGGCACGTGGCCTTACCAAAAGAGAGAGATATGGTGGGGAAGAAGGTGGCGGGCGATGGTGGGGTGGTGGTGTCGCGGCGGCGTACTCCAAAAACAACCCAAACGAATTCTGCTTGGCTCCAAACGCTCCAGAAATGATGTGGGTCTTGAGGTCTACTCGTTGGTATCGAGAGGTGAGGTGTCCGGAAAAGGGTGTGGCGCCGAAATAATATATTCTGGTGAGGTGAGTTATCAAATGGGGGAAGAAACCCTAAAAATGGGCTTATATACCCCATGAGGGGCCAAACTCGTACAAGAGAAACTAGTGGGGGTGGCGGCATAATTAGGGCGCGGGGGGTTGTTTTGTAACTTTAGCAATTCTTTTAAAAATAACAATGTGGGACCCATTAGACGTAGCAAAAATCTGTTTTAAGTCACGAGGTTTTCGCCATTGTGTTTGGTATGATTTTTGTGATAAAAATGAGTATTCACACGCATAGTTTTCTCGGATTTAATTTAAATCAATAAATCAAATTGTTTCGTGTATTTTAGGTTGTGCCGGCTAGGTTGGTGAATAACGTTCACATTTAACAAGATATCCTCTGTTTTTCAAACCCAAATAGGTTCAAAAAAGCTTAAATGCTAAGGGGATGCAAAAATAAATATTTTAGCTAGTAAAATAAGTTTGAAAAATTACCGATTGTTACAACACCCACGTCTTATTTTGAAATCCGTCTCGAATTTTAGTTAGTGTTTTCAGGTGTGGTTGAGAAAAGGTGAGGGTACTTGCGCTTGAACTCGTCTTCGCGTTCCCAAGTGAACTCGGGTCCTCTTTTGGAATTTCAATCGACCTTCACGATAGGGATACGACTCTGCTTCAGCTGTTTGACTTCACGGTCCATAAATTCAACGGGTTCCTTGATAAAGTTCAGTTGCTCATCAATCTGGATTTCGTCTAGTGGAATCACGAGTGGCTCGTCAGATAAGCACTTTGTATAGTTATCATAATCATAACACAAGAGAACTTTGATGTTTAAGGTTAAATTCTAGAGAGAGAAAGTAAGAGCCTTTTAGAGAGAGAGAATGACAAGTATTAGATTGAAAGTGATGAAAGGTCCAACCCCTTGCCTTGGTGGGAAAGGGGTATATATACAAACTCTAAACCGCCCCTACACGGGCTATGGAACGGGCTTACAGTGGGTAAAGACCCGACCCGACTCCATGATGATACGATAACTAAACTAAAACTAGTAAGCCTACGAGCTACTTAAATGCTAAATAGATACTCAGGGTGACCGAGTCTTTCATGTGAATATTTATATTCCTAACAATCTCCCCCTAAGGGAGTTCACCCCGGAAATTACAATTTGAATTCTAGCATTCAATTATATGAATTTAAGTTCCTGGCTCGTAGTCTTTGATTCTTCAAAGTCATTGATATTTGTTCTTCAAGCAATGTTCTTGTGATTGATGTTCCTTTGACTTGTATGATCTTTGAGCATTCTTTGAGATCATCAGACACTGTAAATCTCCAAATCATCCTTTGTAGCATTGCCTTCATGTGTAGTAGTGACCATCGGACCAGCATGCTCACACTTTTCTGGATCATGAAACTTTGCATCAGAGTTGCAGAAGCATTGTTGTAGATCTTTCACTTATCATGATTTCTTTAATTGTGAGTGTGAATGTGAGCATGAGGTTATGAATTGACATCTCATTGGCCATCAGCTGCCACCGTCGGGTATTCCTGCAAACAACAGTTAGCAATAAACACACGAAAGTGTCTTGGTTCACTTTCGTTGAATAGGGTTGCAAGAACCACGGTTCCCCATTGATCAGTATAAATACTGCCTGTGATCAGGTATAATTTCGAAGAATCTCCTTGACAGGGTTTCGCAGCTGTACTAGCCGTTCTCAAACCGGAGCGTCTCAAAGTAGACAAAGCATGGAGTGAGTGAATCAGCGAGTTAGGATTCACTGATTAATGAGAAATTGATTTGAAAAACATTCTCGTATTAATGAATAAAGAGTTTTGTAATACGACGAAAGTTTTGTGAACAATATCATGTTTCAATCACTAATAATTCTGTTTGAAAATTTATGCGCAGTCAATGTGCTCGAAAACAATTGTTGAGCACATCGAAAGGTTTTTCCAAAAGTATCCGTCAATTCATCTCCTGGAACAAGTTTGATTCAAATGCGAATCACCCCATCGTTTCTTTCCAGTTGTCACTAGTTTGATCCATGAAGGATCTCACATGTGACCTACCAAGAGCTTGTTTGATGTTTGCTCTAGAAGGATTTCCATCTTCATTGTGAATACTTACGTATCACTCGGATGTTCTGGCAATACAACGAGGATAATGCGTAGGACTCTTAAGATCTTACTTGTTTCCACAGTGTGTGAAACCTAAGTGAATAAATTATTAGTGTCCTAGCGAGATTTATGGATGATCTCTTGGCTCTAGACTCAATAGTGCGTTTTGATTTAGTAGTTGGAGGCTGGAGTGGTATATCCTGATTCAATATCAACATGACTCGTAATGAGCGGTCGATAGATAATGAAGGGTTCCCCGTGAGAATGAAACAAGTCCTTTTAAGAGAACTTGAGTGGCTAGAAGGTTTAGTGCAGTGCGTCACTGGGTCCATGACGTCTTGTCTTCAATACCGGCGTTACCTTAGTAACAACCAGTAGCATATGAATTGAACCCGGTTTCTGCCCTAAGGTTGAATATTTGGAGGGCTATTTCTTTTCACCCTTTATATTTACATTTCTTTTTCATTCTTCAACCCCTTCAGCGCTTACCGAGACTTCATCACTAGCACCTTGTTGGGTTTGTTCCAGTACCAGTTCCATCTCAGTCGGCACTCTTCCCTTATTCTCACTTTTCTCCTTTTTTCATCGTTCCTAAGGAATTCTATTCTAACTAGAGGATTGTCCCTGGGAAGATCCCTCCGGTTCTGGTTGGATCATGGGAACTAATACCTAACCTTACCATCCTTATAACTCCAGTACATTAAATAAAATGGTCGGTCTTTGGTATTCTTCCACAATTGCCATCATAAATCATTCGCTCCCCCTCAATATGTGCATCGATATACGAATGAGTTTAGCACATATGAGAGAGCCTACACTTGAGTCCAAAAGATCACATTTTATTAGTTTTCATATTTAAATCACATTCTCTCCCCCGATCAAAAATTTCAAACCTTTTGAGATTAGGGATCTCAATTGATTTAAGTATGTTAGAAATTATAGGAGAAAATGTGGTCTGATTCAATATATACTGATAATGGAACATTACTATGCTCCCCCTCAATCAATGAGGGAGAATGTTAGTGTCAAAAATGATGAGTTTATAAATGATTTGGAGTTTAGCGAGAAACTCATGGAAAGATTCATATTCTGACACATAACAACACATGTTTATTCATTACTTGAACCATACAAAGATACCATTTGATGATCTAAAATAAAATTTGAAATCACTCTCCCCCTCAATCTATGACCCGTTATCAATTCAAAATTTTATGAAAAATTAAACCTTTTGTCATAGATTGAGTGGCAAATTTTATGAAAAAAAGATTTAAGTTCGATTGATTTTCAAATACTGTTTTAAACCACCATTTTAGATACAAATTATTTTTCTGAAGAATCATAGATGGAAAAAAAAATTGTTTTGGTTAAAGAAGACTTCTCTTCTGAATCAGGAAATAATGCACTGAAGCGTTGACTAGATCGAGGGTGCACGGATGTAAAGTAATCCATGCCCGGGAGAACTTAATCACCCGTTGTTAGGAACAACCGTCTTTTTGGTGACGTGCTTTCCTCATTTTGAAAAACGGGTTGCATATCTGAATTAATAGCAAGCCATCTAGGCATGTTTTGAGAAACAATTTGAACTTCTGCTCGAACTTCATTTAAAGACCCGTGTCATTGTTGAATGAAATTTCTAGGACCATAAATGTTATCGATACCAGAAGACATGCCTTGAAAAACTATTTTTGGAATTTTCTATTTTTCTGATTTTTATGGTTTTTCTTGGTTTTATATTTTTGTATTTTGTTTTTTGGTATAAAATATATACAAAGTATACACGAGGTAAAACCATTACTCCTCAGTCTCTTCCTGAAGGCTTTTGATTGTTTCTGGCTTCAGACTCTTCATACCAAGGCGCAGGAGAATAAACTGGAACCGTTCTCTCGGAAGTGCTTTAGTAAAGATATCTGCCAGCTGGTACTCAATCCTCACGAAGTATAGTTCAACCACACCCTTTTCAACCTGTTCCCTAATGAAGTGATGTCGGATATCGATGTGTTTTGATCTAGAGTGTTGGACATTGTTGCAGCAGAGAGCAATGGCACTTTTGTTGTCACAATAAAGAGGAATCTTGTTGTATACAAAGCCATAGTCTGAAAGTTGGGATTTCATCCATAGGATTTGAGCACAACATGAAGACATGACGATGTATTCAGCCTCTGTGGAAGACATGGAAGTACTCATTTTCTTTTTAGATGACCAGCTCACGAACTTTTCTCCAAGAAATTAAGCACCTCCCGAAGTACTTCGACGAGTATCTTGACACCCTGCATGGTCAGAATCTGCATAGGCTGTTAGTTTCATGGCGGTGTCCTTCGGATACCAGAGACCCATGTGAATGGTTCCTTGGAGATACCGAAAGACCCGCTTTACCGCTTCAAGGTGCTTTTTGGTAGGCTTAGACAGATACCGAGCACACATGCATATAATGAATAGAAGATCTGGCCTACTGGCAGTGAGACACATCAAGTATCCAATCATACTACGGTATTTAGTTTGATCAACCGGGATCCCAAAGAGGTCCTCATCCAGTTTTGTTCTTTCCACCATGGGAGTGTCAACAGGGTCACATAAATCAAATCCAAATTTCTTTAATATTTCATTAGCATATTTAGATTGATTTATGAAAATGCCTCCGGGACTTTGAGAAATTTGTAAACATAAGAAGAAAGACATTTGTCCCATCATTGACATTTGAAATTTCGAGCTCATCTCTTTTGAAAAACGATCACATTCCAATGGGTCGGTCGAGGAAAAAATAATATCATCAACATAGATTTGAACATGAAGTAAATGTTTGCCTGTTTTCCGAGTGAACAATGTGGGATCAACAACGCCTTTGGAGAATTTGTTTGCCAGAAGGAACTTTGACAGTGTATCGTACCATGCCCTAGGTGCCTGCTTAAGGCCATAGAGAGCCTTTTTCAGACAGTAGACATAGTTAGTATTATCAGGGTCCACAAAACCTTCTGGTTGACTGACATAGACAACTTCATTCAGCTTGCCATTTAAGAATGCAGTCTTCACATCCATTTGGTAGACTGTCATGTTCTTGCTAGCAACATTAGCGAGGAAGATGTTAGGAAATTAAGCTTAAGCAGTTAATACTGTTGAAGATGGAAGTTAGTATTGCTGAAGATTTTGAAGACATAAGCAGTTAGGACTGCTGAGTGAAGAAGTTAGTACTGTTTATGATTTATGTAATAGATAATTATGGAAAATATATTGTGTATATCGTATAAGATTAGAATGATAGTTATCTTGTAAAGGAATCCTTAGTCTATAAAAGGATTGCCTAGGTTAACATACAGAGATATAGAAGTACGAATTATTTGATAGAGATTCAAGGTTGTAAACCCTAGTGATAGGAGATCACTCGTATTATTGTTTCAATAATATTGAATCGTTGAAGTTGAAGTTTATCATTCTGTGTTCATTCATTGTTTCATTCAAATCATACAAAACACATAAAGTCTTCTAAGTGCTAGCTAGTAAATTCCGCGTGCTAGACTACGTATAATTCTTTGTATCACATCTAACACAAGGCGTGTGTGTAGATCCGGTCAAGTGGTATCAGAGCCAGGTTACTGATACTTAGATTTAGAAGATCCGAGAAGAACAAAGATGGACATGGAAACAACACCAAACACAACTAACATTGCTGCTAAGCTTCCTATGCTTAAACCTAATGAGTTCGACATGTGGAGACTTCGTATTGAGCAGTTTTTCCAAGTGCAAGACTATGCACTTTGGGAGATCATTGAAGAAGGAAACTCCTTTACACCAGTAACAACAACAACTATTGTTGAAGGAAAATATGAGACTATAGTGCAGACAAAGCCAACTACTAATGAAGAGAAGGCAAGGCACAAGAATGATGTTAAGGCTAGAAGTTTGCTTCTGATGACTATTCCCAATGATCAGTTGCTGAATTTTAGTAAGTTCAAGTGTGCTAAAACCCTTTTTGAAGCTATTGTTGCAAGATATGGTAGGAATGAAGCCACCAAGAAAACCCAGAAGACCATTCTCAAGCATCAGTTTGAGAACTTTACAGCAACAAGCAATGAGTCGTTGGATCATATGTTCAATAGGCTTCAAAAGCTGGTGAGTCAATTGGTTGTTCTAGGAATTGAGATGCCTCAGGAAGATCTCAACTCCAAATTTCTGAGAAGTCTACCAGCTGAATGGGCTATGCATGTGGTAGTATGGAAAAACAAGCCTGATATAGATTCCATGAGCTTAATGGATCTTTATAGCAACTTCAAGATAGTTGAACATGAGATTAAGAAGTCTGCTGGATCAAGCTCAAGCTCAAGCTCAAGCTCAGGGAATTTGGCCTTTGTATCAACTCCCAGTTCCTCAAGTACAGATGAAGAAGTGCAAGTTGCTGGAGCAGTTGGTACTGCTAGTGCAAACCTTGGTACTGCTAGCACCTCAAGCAGTACTAGTGGACTTTTGAATGATGATACTTATTGTGCTTTCCTGACTACTCAGCACAATGGAAGTATGTTGACTCATTCAGATTTTCAAGAGATTGATGAAGATGATATTGAAGAGATGGATATTAAGTGGCAGCTCTCTCTTCTCAGTTTGAGAGCTAGGAGATTCTAGAAGAAGACTGGCAAGAAGATTGTCATAAACAGTAATGATGTTGCAGTGTATGACAAGTCCAAGATTGAGTGCTTCAACTGCCACAAGAAAGGTCATTATTCAAGGGAGTGCAGATTACCAAGCCAACATGATGGAAAGAGCAGAGCATATGGTAACAAGTCAAGGGTTGTGGAGGTTACTGATTCAAGCTCGAAAGCCATGGTTGCCATTGATGGCTTAGGATTTGACTGGAGCTACATTGCAGAGGAGGAAGCAGAAGCATCTACAGAGGTTGCTCTCATGGCATTCTCAGATTCTGAGGTACAAGTTTCAAAATGTTCTAAATCTTGTGAAGCTTTAAAAGATCTAGAAACACTTAAGAAAAGATGTGAGAATCAGAGAAAAGAGCTTGTTGACACTGCTTTTAGCTTAGCAAATCATAAGAGAGCTTTAGCTGTGTTAGAAGAACAAATTGTTCATTATAAAAATAATGAGTCTAAGTTTTCTGATGATATGATTATTGTTAAGAGAGACTTAATGTTTAGAGAGAATGAGATCACTTTGTTAAAACATGAGCTAGAACAGGTTAAGAAAGCTAAGGAGAACATTCAGATGAGTGTAGACACACTAGAATACACATCAAAAGGTGTTCAAAAGATAATTGAGAGTCAGATCCTTAATAAAGCTAAGTCAGGCCTAGGATATAAGTCAGTTCCACCTCCCTATAGAGGAATTCCAACACCCCCAGGTGTAGACTTAGAACACTGATGAACTCAAATAAGTACATTTTATTACTATCATTTATCCCATTTATTTGACTTGTTTTACTATATTATGTATGAGGATTGATACTTAATCGTTTACTTTTGTAATTCTCAGGTAAAAAACAAGCATTTGGTGAAACTTAATGATTTTGGACTAATAATGGAGCAAAACGTGCATAAAGTGAAAATCTACTGACATGGACATGATCAAGTCAATTCTGCTCCAGATGCGCCGCATCTCACTCTCGACATGCGCCGCATCTCTATCAAGATATCACCAGATACGATCCAAGATACAAGAGGACATGCGCCGCATCTAATAAAGAGTTACGCCGCATCTTCTGGCGGTGTACGAATATTCCTGAATATTATAATCTTGGACCCCACGCGAAGTTAAGTACATGCGCCGCATCTATTCCTTAGATACGCCGCATCTTCCCTCAGACAGAAACTATAAATACCCCGTAGACCAGACGAATTAAAGAGTTCCAAAAACCCTAACACCGAAGACCGAACAGTAGGAACAAAGGACGAATTCAGTCAAGGAGGCAGCACAAGACACACCCAAATCAAAGATACAAGAGCTGTAAGAAGGTGCTGCATGTATTTAATTCATTAAGTAGTTTTGTTTTATTGTGTTAGCAAACTTTAATTCATCAGGATTGGTGGCTTGTGTAATGTGACAACGGAAAGATTGCACTCCCTTTAATACTTGCTTTCCCATCAATTAAAGTTTATATGTTGATGTCTTTGGTTACTACTTATTAGTGCATTGATAACCTCTGTGTTTATTAGTGGCTTGCGGGCATTTGACTGCGGGACATAATGTGGCTCCCACGGTTGTTTCTAAATTGATCACTTAGGAATAACTTTTAGACATAAGTAATCATTAAGGGTTTACTCGCCGATAAGAATAGGACCAACGAGAAAGGATTAACTACATACACTTCATATAAAGCTATCAATAAAACAAGTGACAATCTACTTAATTATAAGGACAGCCCTCTTATTGTCTCGAGTATCTATCTGTGTACGTGTGTGCTACTTGCTGATTCGTGCCTATTGGTTTATTTTATTATTTTAATTGCAACAAATCGTGCCAGTCTCTCAGGCTGAAACCCCCTTGTGTTAGGATATTAAAATACTGATTAGAATAACTAGATAATACGTTCCACTCTTAGTGATCGACACTCTACTTACCATTATCTTCATACTGACCGGGTACACTGCTCGTTAAGTGTGTGTGTTATTGATAAGTCGGCTAAATATAAATTTAAAACTTGAGTAGGCATTAAAACTGCTAAACCGCAACGACACATCACGCGCATCAAGTTTTTGGCGCCGCTGCCGGGGAGTGAATTGTTATTATCTGTTATTTGAATTAGTATTTTAAAAGAAAAACCTAATTAAAATACTCGTGGCGTATCTTGATTTGTTTTTCTTTTTATTAGATTAATTGCATCATTGTACTATTTTGCATATTTGTTGTATTGTGTGTTAATTGTTTTCTTTTTATTTTTGTGTGTTTATTTTTGTTTGTGTGTTTAATTTTTGTTTTTATTTTTCGTATTTTTCTATTCTGCTATCGTTGTACTGTGCAAAATCAAACGATACGGCGCATCTGATCTCTCAGATACGGCGTATTGCGTTTAATTTTTTTAAAAATACAACGCGTTTAATTAATTCGATACGACGCATCTTTTCCCCAAGATACGGCGTATCTGTTTTTAACAAGAAAATTTTTCTAAGCGATAAAGTAATACGACGCATCTGCTTTTGCAGATACGGCGTATCTGTTTTTTATAAATTTTTTTTTCTAAAACATTCACGCCATACGACGCATCTGCTTTAGCAGATACGGCGTATCTATTATTTTAATTAAAAACAGTTTGCGAATTATTAAACAAATACGGCGTATCGATCTCTATCGATACGGCGCATCTTTCTGAATCAAAAATCTTTTATTTTTAAACTTAACGAAAATACGGCGCATTAACTTTCGTTAATACGACGCATTTAATTTTAATTAGATAAGTTGATTTTTGATTGATTAATTCGATACGGCGCATTCTTAAATTCTAAAGCGGCGTATCTATTTTCTGGATAAAGTCTGATTAAATTTTAACGATTATAAGATACGGCGTATCCAACTTTTTGGATACGGCGTATCGTCTGCAGATATCAGCTATTTTTATTCTTATATCCGTTTCTATATTCATTAAATTCTCTTCTAGCGAACAAATCCTACTGATGATTTTACTTTGGATGACAGATTTTGCTATGGAAGACATGTCAGTTAACGGATATCTTGCTAAGGAAAGCTTGTTTTCAGATTCATTCAATGCACTCATGATCGATGCAGATTTATTCTCTTGGGAGACTCCTCTTGAAGCTACTTTTAAGGAATTCATGCGTTTATGCAACATTGACAAAGAGGTGTTCTCTTATGATGTATTTGTGAGGTATACTGGAGAAGAATTGTCGCTCTTATGGCCTAGCATTGAAGCCGAAGGATTGAACTGGACTACTATCGAAGAAGATGATGGGAAATTCTATCTTGCATACATGGATTCAAGCAACGAAAGCTGTGGTGGAGGCAATACCCAAAACTCTTACATGCCATATTCCGAGGAGTACTGGGGATTAAATGAGAAATATCAGGATAATGACATGAATTATGCTTTGGCAGAGTTACTATTTCATGGCAGGTTGGTAAGATTGATAGACCTCTCCCTCAATGATTGGCTAGAACTCAAATATGGTAGTCCGGAATTCGCCCCTGTAAATGAAGTCAAGGAGATTATGACTTCATGGTTGACTCGAAGTTTTAAGAAGCAATTTAACGAGTTCATGGAGATAAAAAAGAATATGATTGGAAAGGTTTGCTTTGATGTTAACCATGACCCTAACGATGTTGATTTTTCAGAATGGTTGGCTAGTAAGTTTAATAATCATAAGAGCATGGATCGTGCTACTAAGGATGCATTATGGGTATATTGGATGAGAGGAGAAGATGAAGAAGTAGAAAGCGATTATGGGTCGTCACTTCATGATTCAACAATCAATGAGGGGATTGAAGAACTTTTCAGAATTGACATTGATGTGTTCGATTATGAGACACCCCTGTGCATGCAGTTCAAGGAATTTAACTACCTTCTTCATGTCGATGATGATGTGCTTACTGGAGATCTACCAGGATTTAAGACTTATGATGATTTCAAAAACACCTGGTACTATGAATGGAATGACCAAGTACCATGGGTTTGGGATAAACCGTGGGAATTTGAGCACATTAATCACACCTGTACACCCTTCGTTTTCAAGGACGGGAGTAGTGTTTGGCCGACCTGTGATTATAAAAGTGACGGAACCTATAATGGGGGAAGTATAATTGGGATGAAACGGGTTGGAAACGATGTAACCTTTGAAGATTATGAGTGGTACGATAATGTTGAAGACTGCCCACAAAAGGCGGAGGCTTTACAAGAAAAGGGCAGAATTGAACGCTTGAAGGGACTTAAGGGGACATCGGATACTACTTTCTGGGAATGGGTGCATAAACAGTTTGATGATTTCACGAAGCTTAGTCGACGGTTACAATATGATTTGGAAAGAGAATGGGAGGCGATTCAAGACGATAAGTCATTAATTGATGAACTAGATGATTATTTGATTAAGGATCCTTATTTTAAGTTTGTTGATAAAGACGAGGAAGAATTCACCAAAAGAAAGTGTCGACTACTTGGGATTCCTTACAATGAGCCACCCATGATTATTTCTGAAAAATTTAAAATCATCAAATATTCTTTGAGTCCTAATGAAGAATATACTGCGGTGAAGACAAAGAGTTATGCTAGACTAAGTCGAACGGAAGAAAACGTCGCAGAGATATACGGGAAAATCTTTCGGATGAAGGACGAAGGATGGACCGTGACAAGGACTTATTGCTGAGCTGAACGTGAGTCTAACTTGAAGACTCTGGAATAAAGACAAGTGCTTACCGGGAGACAACCCGGATTTATCTTTTATTATTCTGTTTTCTGTGTCGAGTCAGTCCAGGCCGCATGAGGATACGGCGCATCTCAATTCTGAGATGCGACGCATCCTCTGCAATGGTCATATCTTATTTTATTTTTCTGCATTTTTATTTTCGACTTTAAAACTATTTATCAGTTTATTTTAATGCGGCGCATCCCTGGTTAAGGATGCGGCGCATCTTTATTCTGATCCGTATTATTCCAGGCTCGATACGGCGTATCTTCTTCAATAAGATACGGCGCATCGACTGACCTGATGATTTTCAGTTTTAATTTTTAAGTTTTATTTTTCCTAACTACTAATGTATTATGCAAGTTTGAACCTTTCTTATCTTAGGTGTGTTTTAAAGTGTTGGTGGTATTATAGTTTCCTGGATTTCCTGTGGATAAATCAAGTATGAAGATTTAACGTTCTAATCCACAAGAAGTTGATTTTTGCTCTTATACTAATGGAGGATCATACCGAGCAAATCTCAGGGGAGTTTTTCTGTTCTAATTCTTTTAATTTCCAGTTTTTAACCTTTTATACAAACAACGAGGACGTTGTTTAACTTAAGTGGGGGGATTGGAGAATTAGAACACTTAACAATTACTTGTCCTAAACTTTTTCAAAAATTATGCTTAAAAATGTGCTTAATATATCAAACTTAAAATTTTTTTTTTAGCATGTTTTTGTTTAAGATCTAAGTTACATAACTGCACACATGACGTTATTTTCAAAAATTGTGATTTTTCAAAATTCACAAATCTATGAGTGTGCCGGTGACTTGTAAACTTTAGAACTTGGCTTGTATACTATTCGAGACCACCATAATGAGTATTATTTATATAATTGGAATGACTTGTCTAACTTGGTAAAATTCTAGGATTACACCCAAATAGCCTTATATGTTATGTGATATTAGCTAACTACACTGGTTAGTTAACCCCCGTATAAACCCTTTTGTTACTCTCATTTTTAGAGTAAGATACCCCTAGAAAAACACTCAGAGCCAGTCCTTTCGTTTCTTACACCTATGTTTAAAATGTTTCGTTACACCCTTACACCTTAGCCTACCCTGTAGATTAGAATCCGTGGTTGGTTAATTGCTATAGGCAAAGTGTGTTTCCTTACATTACCTGTGTTCGCGTGCGTAATTCATTATCTATGGTTAGGTCGGGAAATTGCACAATGCAAATTGGAGTGAAAGTAAATATTGTATATCTTTGAGTTTATTTTTCGTGTGTTTACTACTTTCACTGTTACCATTATTTCTGAAGTATGAAAAGTATGAATAAAAATTATCCGGAAAGAAAGTTGTAGTGATGTGGTGAAATTTTACACATCTATGTTTATGTTTAAAGTTTTTTTTTAAAAAAAAAAAAAAAAAAAAAAAAATCGAAAAAATAAGAAAAGAAAAAGAAAAAGAAAGAAAAGTTGGATGTTTATTTTAACCAACTTATGTAAAGTTATGTAAGTGGTCGATATCACCACTATTTGTTGTATTATATCTATGGATTGAATGGGAATTGGCAGTTATGGGAACGCCAGTTAAGGTTTATTCTTTGATTAAGATTTTGTTGAGTATAATTCGTGTCTACCTAAAGCGTGTGTTTCAAGTATTAAAGCGTGAGTTATTCAATGATATGAGTCTTATTCATGGGATGGTTGGGATAGTGATTAACCACACTTAGGATTTTAATTTATTTGTTTTGTTTTGTTTATTTTTCATTTTACACCAATTTATATCCCAAATGTTATCCATGCCCTATATTATTCATTATCCAACCGAACCTTTGATTTATTGAGATTAGGGATTTGAGCAATCTTAAGTATCGTAGTCGTGGATTCGGCTATGTATTTATGATTTTGTCGCCCTTTTTGATATATTATTATTGGTGAAGTTTGGACCTATCTTTAGCCTATTCGAGTTAAGGATTTGAGCAATTGCAAGTATCGTGTTCGTGGATTCGATCATGTATTTGTAATTTTGTCGCCTTTTCTGGAATTTGAGATCGATAGTGAAAAGAGAATAATTAACCCTTAAGCCTAAAAACCCTTTTTACCGCTTTAGACTTGTTATTCCTTAGCTTTAGTGGTGGAGATGTGTATACTTGCCAAGCTTATGATAGAATATTCGTCGCGACTGGACAGTTAAACGATTAGATTTGATTTTATCTACTTATTTTATTTTACTTCTAATTCGTTAAGTGTTTAGTTGTGTGATTATGAATTAAACGAATACATGCTTAAATATAAAAATAAATCCTAACATCTTTTAGGATACATTTTCATAAATGAAATTCTAAGGTTTACTTGGGGACAAGTAAAGTTCAAGTGGGGGGATATTTGATGAACTCAAATAAGTACATTTTATTACTATCATTTATCCCATTTATTTGACTTGTTTTACTATATTATGTATGAGGATTGATACTTAATCGTTTACTTTTGTAATTCTCAGGTAAAAACAAGCATTTGGTGAAACTTAATGATTTTGGACTAATAATGGAGCAAAACGTGCATAAAGTGAAAATCTACTGACATGGACATGATCAAGTCAATTCTGCTCCAGATGCGCCGCATCTCACTCTCGACATGCGCCGCATCTCTATCAAGATATCACCAGATACGATCCAAGATACAAGAGGACATGCGCCGCATCTAATAAAGAGTTACGCCGCATCTTCTGGCGGTGTACGAATATTCCTGAATATTATAATCTTGGACCCCACGCGAAGTTAAGTACATGCGCCGCATCTATTCCTTAGATACGCCGCATCTTCCCTCAGACAGAAACTATAAATACCCCGTAGACCAGACGAATTAAAGAGTTCCAAAAACCCTAACACCGAAGACCGAACAGTAGGAACAAAGGACGAATTCAGTCAAGGAGGCAGCACAAGACACACCCAAATCAAAGATACAAGAGCTGTAAGAAGGTGCTGCATGTATTTAATTCATTAAGTAGTTTTGTTTTATTGTGTTAGCAAACTTTAATTCATCAGGATTGGTGGCTTGTGTAATGTGACAACGGAAAGATTGCACTCCCTTTAATACTTGCTTTCCCATCAATTAAAGTTTATATGTTGATGTCTTTGGTTACTACTTATTAGTGCATTGATAACCTCTGTGTTTATTAGTGGCTTGCGGGCATTTGACTGCGGGACATAATGTGGCTCCCACGGTTGTTTCTAAATTGATCACTTAGGAATAACTTTTAGACATAAGTAATCATTAAGGGTTTACTCGCCGATAAGAATAGGACCAACGAGAAAGGATTAACTACATACACTTCATATAAAGCTATCAATAAAACAAGTGACAATCTACTTAATTATAAGGACAGCCCTCTTATTGTCTCGAGTATCTATCTGTGTACGTGTGTGCTACTTGCTGATTCGTGCCTATTGGTTTATTTTATTATTTTAATTGCAACAAATCGTGCCAGTCTCTCAGGCTGAAACCCCCTTGTGTTAGGATATTAAAATACTGATTAGAATAACTAGATAATACGTTCCACTCTTAGTGATCGACACTCTACTTACCATTATCTTCATACTGACCGGGTACACTGCTCGTTAAGTGTGTGTGTTATTGATAAGTCGGCTAAATATAAATTTAAAACTTGAGTAGGCATTAAAACTGCTAAACCGCAACGACACATCACGCGCATCAAACACACAGGACTCCCTGAATTTCAATTACCTGTGCTTAACTATGGTCCTCAACAGAAGGATGTAGTTGATAAACCTGTGTTTGAAAGTGCAAGTGATAAATCACTATCTGAGGACAAGGTGTCTTCTGATAGGTCCTCAGCTAAGGACTCAGATGCTCCAACCATTGAGGAATGGACTTCTGATGATGAGGATGATCAGGCTGTGGTTAAGCCTGTTAGTGCTAAAGTGGAGGAACCAAAAGTTCCAAAGATGGTTAAACCTGAGACTGTTAGGCCTAGATCAAATGCCAAACCTTTTAGACCAACAGTTAGGTATGCAGAAATGTATAGAACCACAAACAAGCCAAGAGGTAACCAAAGGAATTGGAATGACCTCAAATCTCACCAATTAGGGGAGGATTTTGTCTGCTATAGGAAAGCTTGTTACTCTTGTGGTAGCTTTGACCATCTTGCAGCTTTTTGTGATAAGTATGTTAGAGGGTATTCAAACAAAAGCATGTGTCTAGAAAGACCTAAAACTCTTCCTAGGAATGACAAGATGATACCTAGATCAGTTCTTTTAAGGTCTGGACCTAAAGCAGTTCCAACTGCTAGACCAGCAGTTCAGACTGTCAGACCTATGAGAACAATTCACCCAAGGCCAACAGTTCAAGGTGCAAAAATGTTTTCCAAATCAGCACCAAAAACTGTTAATAGACCCTTTCATCACAAAGCAGTTGTAAAAAATCAAGTTTGGAAACCTAAGGTAACAACTACCAAGCCAGCAGTTCCAACTGCTAGCAGGGTAATTGGTACTGGTATGAATAAAAACACTGTTAAGGGAAACATGGGTAATGGAGTGAATGCATCAGCATGTTGGGTATGGAGACCTATTAAACCCAATGGTGCTAAGAATGTTTTGAAAATAATGAATTATGTTGATGCTAGAGGAAAGCCTAAGTCTGTTTTGGCTTGGGTTCCACAAGGAAATTAATTTTTCTTTGTAATATGCATTGTTAGTCATATGCTTTTATATTGTGAGACAAGTTCTTTGTATCTTGTTTCTTTGTTTTTGGACTAACAATTGCAGGATTGGAGAGAAAACACCAAGGGATTATAAATGCTTGATGTTTTGGACTAAATGGTGTTCTGGAGATTAGTATGTGATCTTTGCATACAACAAATGGTAATTGGTTCACCATGTCTTATCCATATAAGAACCAACTAGTCCAGAGCAAACGGTTTCTGGTAAAGATTAATCAAATCCGTTGATGGTTGACAATTTACCAAAAATTGTATGGTTATCAGCTCACCATATCTAAGTGTGAAGAGTTGGCTAGTCCAAAGCAAACGGCTATTGGTAAAGACATATCAAATCCGTTGATAGCTGATAGTTTGCTAAAAACTATGTTTAAGCCATGGTATTTTAAAATTTATTTCAAAAAATTCGTACGGCTCAACAAAATTTTTGCAACAGTTGGTACGGTTAGTACAACGTTAGGACGGCTCAACTTGCCGTTGTAAAAATCTGTCAGTAATTAATTTTCTAGCCGTTGGGGTAAAACCGTTATTCTTAAGATACTTATAGGGATTTTTATAGACGATAATTATCTTTTTACCATAAATTCATTTATTCTCTTTCTAAAGATAATTTATCCCATACGCATATTTCGCAAAATCCTAAACAGTACCTATAAACCCCAAGCGACTACATAAAACCTCAATTCCAATTTACAAGATCATTGTATTGCTATAATCTTTCATTTTTCATCATTAAGAATGGCTGGATTGGAATTTGTTAAGCGTCACAACCAGGTTGCGTTTTTAGAGAAAACAGAGCAAGGAGATGGGCCGAAGTTTTATGAGATTGTGGATTTTCTCAACCACTCTCACATAAGGTATGCTCTAACTGTTTCTCCTACTCTTTATGTCTCGCACATCACACAGTTCTGGCAGAATTCATCTGTCTTGACAAGTGATGACGGAGACTTAGAAATTCATTCTGAAGTAGATGGCATTAAGTTTGTTGTTACCGAGTCTATACTTAGGAGACATCTTAAATTAAATGACTCAGATGGTATCCACACTATGCTAAATACTGAAATTTGGGAAGAACTTTCTAAAATGGGGTATGATACATCTGAAAACAAATTGACTTTTCAAAAAGGATGTTTTTCACCTCAATGGAGATTTTTGATACATACTCTTTTATGTTGTTTAAGTCCTAAAAAGACTGCTTGGGAGCAGTTCAGTAGCAATATTGCTATTGCTCTTATTTGCTTGTCTACAAACAGAGTTTTTAACTTTTCAAAATATATTTTTGAGGGTATGGCATCAAATGTTGACAATAAAACAAAGTTTCTAATGTATCCAAGATTTGTTCAAACTCTTTTGAATAAAAAGAAAAATTTGCTTACAACACCAACATAAACTTTTGCTACGCCTAGCCTTCAATCAAAGGTTTTTCAAAATATGGCTATGGCTAGTAGGCTTTTTCAAGGGGAACCAGTTCCATTGTTTCCTCAAATGCTTCAAACTGAGTTGGGTAAAGGTTCAGCAGTTCCAACTGATCCCCATCACACATCCACTCAAGAACTTGAAACAACCCAACCACCACCTATCACTTATAGGAGAAGGTCTAAACCTAGTCTAACTAGGGTTGTGACTAGATCCTTGCCCAAAGATTCACCTCTCCTAGCAGGTAACACAGCTAGAAGTGATGAGGGTAGCTCTTCACAAACTGAATTGATGGAAATATGTACCAAGTTAGATGACAGAGTAAAGACCTTGAAGGAGGAGCTTAAGAAGACCAATGAGGAGCTGAAATCTCATAAAGTAATGTTTTCCAAAGTCTATACCAAGCTAACAAAAAGGGTGAAGAAGCTTGAAGATCAGTTAAAGAAGAAAAGGGCAAAAGTGATATTGGATGATGATTCTTCTGATGATGATGATTCAGATGGTTCAGAAGGGGATGATGAAAATTCTTCCAAACAGGGGAGGAAATTTGGTAAAGATAAGGATAGATCAGGTTCTCAGGGGAGGCATGATAAAGGTTCAGAACAAGATGAAGGTTTTGATATTGGTTCAGGTTCTGGTTATGTTCAAGAAGAAACAGCTGAGACACATCAAGTAGTTCCAAATGTTGAAGCAGTTCAGACTGCTGAGACAGAGCATGAAATAGTTCAAACTGCTGAGACAGAGCATCAAGCAGTTCCAACTGATGAAACTTCTGCTGAGCAAGTTTATGAAAAAAGAAGAGCAGATAAAGGTAAGAAGCCAATGACATCTGAAGAAGTTGCTGCTGCTCAAGAACTTGAAAGGCTTAAGAGATTGAAACCAAAAACTCAAGATCAGATAGATCATGATGCAGAAGTTGCAAGGCAAATGATAGAAGAAGATTTGGCTAAAGAAGAAGCTAAACAAGCTCAGATAACTTAAGATGAGGAATTTGCAAGAAAAATGGTTGCTGATGATGTACGAAACATAGCTGAATTTATGGAAAGAAAAAGATCAAAAGAAGTAAATCAAGAGGAGTTCAATGAACAGCTACAATATTTGTTGGATTCTGATGTGATTGTAAGAGTTCAAGCTTCAATGGTTCTCAAAGACAAACAGTTGAATGAAGAAGAAAAGACAGAGGAGCTTAAAGAATTCATACTCAAAAAGAATGGAGTAGCAACATGGGAAGATCTGATTCAAAGGATAAGAGAAAGGCAGAAGTCAGGATACAAGATAAAGTTGCCAACAAAGAAGGAACAAGTTGAGTCTATGAAGCATTATTTGAAGAACTCAGCAAATTACACTATGAATGACTTCAAGGGAAAATCTTATGCCATAATTGAAAGGGAATTCTATGAAACTTATACAATTCTGAACACTCCAAGAAGAAGTTTCAAAACAGGTAAGAAGAGAGAATCAGAAACTATGGAATCAGATGTTGCAAAGAAACAAAAGTCTGAAGAAGAAGGGTTGACAAATGAGAAGATCAGAAGTATGATGATGATTGTTCCAGAATCTTCTTATATCAAACCTTTACAAGTAAAACATCCAATCATTGACTGGGAAGTGTTTATTGATGGAAGAATGAAAGGATGGAAGATAATCAGACTTGGAGATATTTCTGAAAGGTAGAAGTTGTTTGAAGATTTACTCAAAGGCTTTGACAGAGAAGATCTTAATCAACTATGGAGCTTAGTGAAAGTGAAATTCAGAGATAAAGATCCTATTGAAGATAAAGATAAAGAACTATGGGTTCAATTGAAGAGAATTTATGAACCAGATGGTGGAGAGTCAATATGGAGATTTCAAGCACAAGTCATGGACATCACTTGGAAGTTATTTGGAACGTGTGGAGTACACAGAGTGTCTACCAAGGATGGAATAGAGATCTATATGATGGTTGAAAAAGATTATCCACTCAGACCAGGTGTTTTGACAATGATGGCACATGTTAAACTAGAAGCTAATGAAGAATCTGAGATGGCTGATATGCTGGTGACAAAGATATTCAACCTTGCACAAGAAGTGAAAGCTAGATCTAAGAGATTTGCTTGATAGGTGTTTGAAAGAATTTTCAGCATTAAGAAGAAGAAGCTTAATTTGAAGAAACTTAGTGATTTGGATAGAAATCATAAGTTTAGGGGAGGATTGTTAGGAAATTAAGCTTTAGCAGTTAAGACTGTTGAAGATGGAAGTTAGTACTGCTGAAGAGTTTTGAAGACATAAGCAGTTAGGACTGCTGAGTGAAGAAGTTAGTACTGTTTATGATTTATGTAATAGATAATTATGGAAAATATATTGTGTATATCGTATAAGATTAGAATGATAGTTATCTTGTAAAGGAATCCTTGGTCTATAAAAGGATTGCCTAGGTTAACATACAGAGATATAGAAGTACGAATTATTTGATAGAGATTCAAGGTTGTAAACCCTAGTGATAGGAGATCACTCGTATTATTGTTTCAATAATATTGAATCGTTGAAGTTGAAGTTTATCATTCTGTGTTCATTCATTGTTTCATTCAAATCATACAAAACACATAAAGTCTTCTAAGTGCTAGCTAGTAAATTCCGCGTGCTAGACTACGTATAATTCTTTGTATCATATCTAACACAAGGCGTGTGTGTAGATCCGGTCAGAAGATTCTGATAGCTTCAATTCGAGCAACATGCGCGAATGATTCCTCAAAGTCTATGCCCTCTTCTAAACGATATCCCTTTGCAACTAGTCGTGCCTTGTTTTTCAGAACGTCACCATGCTCATCAAGTTTCACTTTGAAGATCCACTTAAGAGCTATAATCATAGCACATTCTGGAGGTAGTACTAATTCCCATACTTCCAATCGATCGAACTCGTGAATTTCTTCTTGCATAGCGTTGAACCAACAATTTTTAAAGATTGCAGTCTTGAAGTCTTTAGGTTCGAATTTTGATAGTACCGAATTATAAAAGCACCACAAGGCATCAGTGGCAAGTTGTTTTCGTGTGGATACCGGACGAGAAGGATTCCCAATAATGTTGTCAATCGGATGATCATTTGTCCATTTTCTAAGATGTTCATGTAGTTGAGGACAGGGAACTGATGTAGCCGTGTTAGGATCCCCTGAAGGAGATGCATCAGTAGATGATTCAGGAGCAAATATGTTCACGAACGGAGCATCATCAGCAGGAGAAAAAGGATTCACATCTAAAGAATTATCAACTGCAAAGCTTTGTTGTACCGAAGGATATTGAATATTCGATGATGATGGTGAGTGACTGGCAGATAGTGCGTCTTGAATAATTGAGACAGATACAGATGGACCATCTGAGTTGTGTGGAATTGGAGCATCAGCAACTGGAGGTAAAGGTGGAGCTTCAGATGTAGTATCAACAGTTGGTGGCTCAAAGTATTCATCAAACATCGGATCAAACAAATTCTTCAACTCATCACTCGTAGGGGTTACATAAGGAACTGCAGGAGTGGGACGCTGTACAAGACCTGAACTAATTGGTCCAGGAGACAAAAGATTAGGTGCGGGTCCAGAACTTGTGTGTCCAGGAGCCGTTTGCTCAGTCAGCTCATCGAATGTCACGTGAATGGTTTCCATAATTTGTTATAGATTCGGTATCCCTTGCGATCTGATGCATACCCAACGAAGAATCCAATGTCTGCTTTAGCCTTTAGTTTTCCCAGATCCTGACTGTCATTTGTAGGGTAGCATAGAGCACCGAACACTCGCAGAAAAGAAAGATCAGGTTTCTTGCCATGTATCAGCTCATATGGAGTTTTGTTGTGAAGAGTATGTATCAAGGATCGGTTTTGGGTGTAACAAGCTGTAGCAATTGCTTCCGCCCAAAGAAGCATCGGTGCCTTGGAAAATATCAGCATGGTTCGTGCAGCTTCCACAAGAGTACGATTTCGTCTTTCAACAACCCCGTTCTGCTGAGGAGTGCGTGGAACACTTTTCTGTTGAGTTATGCCAATAATTTCATAAAATTAAATGAGTTGTTTGTTAACAAACTCAGTTCCATTGTCTGTGCGGATGATTCTGACGGTTTTGTTGAGTCTTACTTGTAGCTGTTTGACAAGTTTGATGATAACCTCTGGAGTCTCGTCCTTGGTTCTCAAAAACTTCACCCATGTAAACCGAGAGTAGTCTTCGACCACCACAAGAATATATTTCTTCCCATTTATACTCTGCACTCTCATTGGTCCACATAGATCCATGTGAAGGGTGTGAAGAGCTTCCATAATGGTGTTGACAGACTTGGGTTTTTGAGTATGCTTCTTGCTTTTGCCCAGTTGACAAGCAGAACAAAGATGATCTTTTTCAAACTTCAATCTGGGCATACTTCGAACAAGATCCTTGCGAGTAAGTTCATTTATGGTGCTGAAGTTTAAGTGATTTAAACGACGGTGCCAAAGCCATGATTTGTTCTTTGAGGCCTTTGACAGCAAGCAAATAGGAGAGGACCGCATCATGTCTTCAATAGAGATGGTTTATAGATTAGTGCCAAGACTGCCTTTAAGGAGATCAATACAATCCAATTCTCTGACGAAACATGTGTGTTTTCTGAAAGTAACTTCCAGATCGGAATCACAAAATTGACCAACAGAGAACAAATTGTGCCCAAGTCCTTCCACGTAGTATACCCTAGAAATTACACTGTCACCAAAAACATAATCTCCATAACCCTTAATTGCCCCAAAAATGGTCGTTCCCGAATCTAACTGTCTCAATAAATTTATTCATGAAATTCTTGAGCTGTGAGCGATCCCCGGTCATATGTTTTGAGCAGCCTGAGTCCAAATACCAAAGGACGATTTGTACGACCTGCATTTGAAAACAGACAACGATGGATAACTGAAAAAAGTGGATCCCCACGTGCAACTGGAATTTGTTTGGTTAGCACAAACAAACTTTGGAACTACAACATTCATAGATGCCATGCTATTAACAGTGGAAACTTCACTAGTTGCAGCAATTGACCTAGTTACAGGGCATTGTGTCTCTAAAGGGAAAATTCTACCAGTTGGCTTCCATTCCTTAACAGTCACTAATTTATGATTAGTCATTCTAGTTAAGGGGCACTGATCTCCTAAAGTGAATTTTCTTCCAGTGGGTCTCCATTGATAACCAACATTAGCAGACATTTTTCCTGTTGCTTTCCAAATTTGCTTACTCAGTTTAGGTTTCCTAACATTCTTAACTGGGGATCGTTGAGAAGACATCAAGAATGACACAACACATTCATCATGATTACCATAAATTAAGCATTCATTACATGTCTTACAAATAGCATTAGAATTCGAATTAATTACAGTACGCTTATAGCTAATACTAGAATCAACACGATTCTTTTTTATCAAATAAAGTTTATTATTCCTAAGATGGTCTTCTACTTTCTCCTGATGAGCACTCTTAGCTAGCGCAGTCCTATCTTTCTTTGTATTGCGACTAGGCTTTAACCTGCTAGCTTTAGTGTAACTGTTTACTCCTGTAGAAGTAATGATGGGAACATTAGTTTGTTTCACTGCCATTTGTTTTTTTGGTTTTGATGTGCTGGGTTCAGATGTCGTTAATGGTACATCAAAGGTAACATGCTTGTTCTTAGTCATTGAGGATGATGCAATAAACCTATCTCGCTTGTTATCAATCTTAGGACATGTGCCAATGACGTATTCTAAGAGTTCCTGAGATCGTTTAGTGAGGAAAAAGGCATCTACAACTACACTATCAAGTGGTTTATCTATCCTATCCTCTTTACGGTCTCACGAAGAATGTCAAGACTATCCTTAAGATATGTGAGATAAACATGATGAGCTGACCTATTGTTCCTAAGAGGAAGCGGAATGGTCACAACATCAATTGCATATTTTCTACCAGCAGAAACCTTCGGAACAATATTATCACTGGTGATGACTGGCATTTTCCCTTTCACCCGAGCCTTTAGATTCTCAATCTCATTAAGCAAAGAAGTTATTTTTTCATTGGTTTTATCACGTGTGATTTTAATCGAATCATATAACTCTTTGTAACGCTGTTTAACATTAGAGTTTTCAGCTTGAAACCAATAATTTTCATGTTGTAATTTATTGATGGTGTCTTGATAGTGAAAATTCTGAGAATCTAAAGATGGTGGTTTATGGGTGCCAGTCACATCACTCTTATTCGATTTTGATTGGGCAATTTGGGCCCTCAATTTTCGAATCGTGTTAGTGTGAGCTTGAATTTTTTCATCTCGTTTGCTTAATTCAAAATATGCATCACATTCAGGAGCATCCAAAGATGTCTTGGCATTTGAGATTTTAATTATTTCTTCTAAATGTTGATATTTTAATTGCAAATTAAGATTATCAACCTCTAGTTTTGAAAAATGCCTGACCATGTTATCATGGTCATCGTTTTGGATTTTCTCATGCAATTTTAAATTCTCCCCCTCAAGCTCAACAACACGATTCTGGGTAACATTCAATGCAATAGACAACTTATGAAAATGACAAGCAGTTAAGGCAGAATCAGTAGCAGTATAAAATACATCCTGTGCAATACATCTAGCAATCATATTCTCATTGGTGATGAGAATGTTATTTCTTTCAATCTCACGACATTTAAGATCAATAACATTTTGTTTTCCCACATTTTCCATATCTTTAAACACTTCTTTCATTTCTTTTAATTCAGTTTCAAGGGTTTTTTGCATGCCCTCGAAATGTTCTTTGAGAAGTTTAAAAAATGGAATAACCTCAGTTAAGTAGCACCGTATTGTCTGTTCAAAGCCCCTTTCCCCTTCAGTAATTCCCGTTGGCGTAATTCTCTTCTTACATGTTTTATCGAAATCAGCAAATAGTTGACAAAGAACATATATGCTAATTAGAGTTTTACATTCTGTGGGAAGAGTTAAAGGAACTAAGTGCATGGGTGTATTGGGTGGGTACACCGTTGCTGCAGCTATCTTTCTAAAGGGTGGAGTTTTGGCTTGAAGTTCTTCGGCTTTCATTTTTTCTAAGTCTAAGGACCAAAATATTTGTTCTGGAGTCAACTTAGTTTGAGGTACAAAAATAGCCAATCGGTTCTCCTCAGAGTAATCATGGGGTTTGATTATGACTCGATTTGCTATACATTTGGGATCCTTCATTTTTTCAGCCAATCTTTCTCTATTTATTACTTCTATCTCATTACTCTCTTCAAATGATGACACATCAGGAGGGGTTTGACCAGGCTTAAGCATTACATTTGCATCATATAATGCAGGTTGAGCAACTTTAACACTCCTAAGAAAAACTGATTTAGGTTCACCTACATCCTTTACACTATTTTCATCACACAACTTTTTATGCTTTTGAATCATTTGAGCAGTTTGTCTGGTCTGGTCTTGTGTGTACAACTTGTTTTCAATCTTATTCTTTAACGTTTTAAGTCTGTAAAAATCATTTAAGAGTTTTGTTTCTTTTTCTTTGAAATCATGTTTTAGTGTAATTACACTTTCTTGGATCTCCTGTTTTTGTTTAACAGTTTGATCAAGTTGTTTTCATAAAGAATATAACTCCTTTTTCAATGTTTCTTCCCTTAAATTATGTTCTGTTATGAATGTACGCATTTGACTATCCATTTTCTGCTCACGTTCAGTTAGCTCAAATTTTGCACGTTGTTCATATATGGCCACCTGATCTTTATAGATGTTAAGCCTAGTGGTCAAAGTGTCATCAGGGATAAACACGGTGTTCTCATGCAACTCACAAGTATTATCAACAACAAAAGATGCACTACTTGGTACAACAGACACGTCGTTGTGATTCACATATTGTTCATATGGGATAACATTACTATTTCCCATATCAACAGTATCTGATTCAACAGCATTTGTTGGTTGTACTTTGTTAGGAATCTTTTGTTCATGCAACACATTATCATCATTAATAACAGAAGATACCCCACTAGGTTCAACAGACGCTTCGTTGTGTTTCACATGTTGTTCATATGGGTTAATATCACTATTTGCCATATCAACAGCATCTGATTCAACAACATCTGTCTGTTGTACTTTGTTAGGAATCTTCTGTTCATCGGCCATGTTATACATGTCATACAGCTTTAGTACCTCAGATATGACAGATGCATTGGAAGGACCAGATTGTTGTGGTGATGAGACTGCAGAAGACAGATTAGCCATGAAGATGGTTTGAGCAGTGGGTTCATCATCAATGTCTGAGTCAAAAGCATCACAGTCATCAGCTTGGAAGATGTTGGGATCATTTAGTGCCAAGTCCTGAACTGGTTGATCATCTACATCAGCATCAAACGTGTTCCCCTCATCACCAGCAAGAAACAATAACTCTTCTTCGTCCAAAGCTACTCCATTCTCTTGAGCTTGCATCAACAGCATCTTATCTTTGAAGTAGTCAGAGTTCTGTGGACGCTTTGGTTGAGTGCAGTTCCTTGCTATGTGTCTTAGTCCACTACAGCTGTAACATTTGATTTGCCTTCCCTGTCCCTGATTAGCATTCCCAACCCTGTTCTGTATGTTACCCCGACCAATGTTCTTTTGATTCACATTCTGCCTTCCCTGAACATTCTGAACCACAACCTTTCCATCTTCCACTGTTGCTAGATTACATGGATTTGATGAAGTTCGAAGTTGGTTGTTGGTTTGAGGGAGTATTGGTCTGAACTGTTGGACAAGTAAAGAAACTTGGTTGGAGAGATTATCAATCCTCTTGTCAGTATGAGAGTATCCTGAGTCCAGTTGGGTGTTCACAGCAGATGGTGGGTGCAAAGATGATTGGACAAATGATGTCTGATTCTGTGATGAAGAAGGATGGTGATAAACTTGATCTAGTGAGGATTGATTGAACAGCTGAACATTTTAGACAAGTGCAAGTGGATCATTAGTTGTCGTTGGATTGATTCTTTCCCTTAATTGACGATCATAGACAACATGCTTTTCATGTTGTTGTAAGTAAGCATACAACTGTTCATAATTCATCTATCTCAATCCTTTGTTGAGCTTCACGACTGTGACAAATCTATCCCACTCGGTTGACATGTTGTTCACAAACTTAGAATTGAGCTGGATATTTGGCATTGTCATCCTGATGATCCTCATGTCATTCACAAGCTTGTGAAATCTCACATAATAGTCAGTGATGTTTTCACCAGGATTCATCTTGAAGTGCTCAAACTCATCATACAATTGAGATTCACGATCTTCTTTGGTCAGTTCAGATCCAGCCAGAAGCATTTTAACATTGTCCCAAACAGCTTTGGCTTCAGTGTTGAAGTTGATAAGCTTGTAAACGTCTTTGGGAAGTCCTTGAATCACAATGTTAGAAGTTCTAATGTCTGCATCATAACGCTTCTTCTCCTCCTCATTAAGATCGTTGTAATTACATGGCCTGTCGATTCCAAGAGTGACAGTTCCATCCTCAGCGGTAGTGACAACATCTCTAGTGGTGCCCATTTGAAAAGGTCCTTCATCAATGGATTTAAGAATGTTAACACCATTCTCTTTTCCCAAGCAATAAAGTTGTATTCTTTGTTCCCATGATTCATAATCCGTCCTATCAAGCATAGGAGGGCGGGTATCAGACCCGGCAGCTTGAATGTCATCAGAAGAAGTGCTTGCCATGAAGTTAATAAGCAAGGGATTTTACAATTCTATGATTTAAACCGAGAAATAGAATCTTTCGCGGGATTTTACAAAAATCAAGAATAAACCGTGATATGATTACTTGAATGTGTTATGATGAGAGTTTGGATCGATAATGATTAGTGATTGTATGTTAAGATGAATGATTGTTTGTTAGTTTAAGTGAATTGTTGTTAAGTTGTGATTGGGTTTGGTTATATTGAGTTTACTTGGTGATATGAACAAGTCAAAGTCAAGAGTCAAATGGCAATGTAGAGACTTGAGCAAATCACAATGAAGAAATAAGAGCAAATCGCAATGAAGAATCCGAGGCAAATCTCAATGGGAATTTGGGGCAAATCGCAATGAAGCGACTAGTCAAATCTCAATGCTCAAATCGCAACCCTCAAATCGCAACACTTTTCTAACCGCAATACAAGAGCAAATCGCAGGCTTCAAACCGCAAAGACTTCAAATCGTAACGATTTCAAATCGCAGGCTTCAAACAGCAAACCTCAAGTCGCAAGCATCAAATCGCAAGCTGCAACTAGACAAAAATGTCCCTTTCTTGTGATTTGTCTTCTTTCCCTTTTTAGTTAAATGCCAAATCGCAGGAAAAGAAGAACATGATGAGTGTCTAAATACTCATCATTTCTGTCACATTTAGACTGCAAAAACATTTAAAAACATGCAGATATGCTTCAAAATACAGGAAATATCATTTGATTGTGTTTTTATGTGTTGCAAGTGCAAAAGGATTGAAAACAGGTGAAAACGAACAAAGTTTGCATAATTGACAGTTTCAGTCCCTGAACTTTCACAAGTTGTAAAAATTAGTCCTTTAAAATTCAAGTTTGCAAAATGGCAACTTAGGTCCCTGAAGTTTCAAAAATGGCAAAACAAGTCCCCCGGTTTTCAAAAATGGAAAATTATCTTTTATGGTCCTTGTACTATTGAAACTTGGCATGAATGGCCCTTGTGATAAACTTTGGAAAATTATCACTTCAGCCCCTCAAAAATCCAAAAGTTACACAAATGGTCCCTGGAAATAGATTTGATTTTTGGCAAAGTTGGTCCTTGGATTTTCAGCATTTACAACTTTAGTCCCTAAGATTTAAACCTAAATCTATTTCTATCCTAATTCACTAAAACCCTTAACCCATAAATAAAACCCAATCCTACACTAACCCAGCCCAACTGTTGGGAATTCTGCTAAGGAAGAATTCTACTGATGGTTACTGCTGATGGTTATTGCTGAAGTGTTGGATTCTGCTGATGACTTGTTTCTGCGGAAGTAGAAATTTTGCGTAGTTAGTTTCTGCTGATATAGATATTCAGCGTACTTTGTTATTAGTTTGGATATGCACGAGTTTTATTAGGAAATTATATAGCATATTTTCTATTAGTTTTTAGATATACGTTTCTTGTGAAACGGTTTTAGGGTTTCTAGTAGAATGGATTTAGGGTTCCTTATCTATAAAAGGAACACGTTATTATGTAATATGTACGAGTTTTAGAAAAACAAGTTTTAGTTTAATAAACGATCCATAGAGGATCAAAGTGTTCTTAGTTATTTGTGTTCTTACTTGTGTTTATTTCCGCTTTAAAATACAAGTGTTAGAGACTTTCTATTAGTGTGTTTGTGATTACATAAACATTACTAACGATCCAAGAGTGCTCAAAGATCTATCAAGGTCTTAGGTTCAACAAGTGGTATCAGAGCCTCGGGAGAGTCTCTGTGATACTAAGAACATCCTTTATTTACACCCTCTCAACCAAAACAATGCCTGGATCAGAAGATGGCTCAGAAGTCAACAACAACCATAACACCACATCTTCATCTTTTCAACAACTCACTCTCACCAACAGCAATGCAAAGTTCCCATACCTCAGGAAGGAAGAATATGAATTGTGGGCTATGAAGATGTAGAACTGGATCACTAATGTAGATTGGAATCTTTGGGAAATTGTCAAAAAGGGAAATACTTTGAAGAAGCACATCAAAGGTGCTGATGGTGTAGTTACTTTTTGTTGATCCTCAAACTGCTGAAGAGATTCTTACTGTACAGAGAGAGAATAAAGTAAGGTCCATTCTCCTTCAGGCTATTCCAGATGATCACATTGGTGATTTTCACTATATGGAGGATGCAAAGGACATCTGGATGGCCATCAAGGCTAGGTTTGGTGGGAATGATGAGTCAAAGAGGATGAGAAAATCAATGTTGAAACAGCAGTTTCAAGAATTCCAAATCTCTGAGGAAGAATGTATTCACAAGGGGTATGACAGGTTTCATAAAATTTTGAGTCAATTGAATCAGCTGAAGGCCAGGCCAGACAATGAGGATTGCAATGCAAAGTTCTTGCGATCTTTACCTCCATCTTGGCTGCATGTGAGCATTGCACTCAAAGCTAAAGGTGGATTGGATATGCTTTCTTTTGATGATCTCTACAACAAGCTCAAAACTCTTGAGCCTGATGTCAGAAGTCCCATTCGTTCATCCACTCCCAGCTACTCAGCCTTTGTTAGCACCACCTCCAATAAGATGAATCAAGCTTCAAGCCCAAGCTCCTCAGTATCATCTTCCTACACCAACAACAGACCAAATTCTCAACCACAGTCAAGTGGGGTATTGGAAGATGTACTTCACTCTTTTGTTGCTGATTATGATCATCAGCAGCAACTTGCTTTTGAGGATTTTGACCAGTTGGATCCTCTGGATTTGGAAGAGATGAACTTGAAGTGGCAGGTGGCCATGCTCACTTTGAATGTCCAGAGGTTTGAAAAGAAGTCTGGGAGAAAGTTTGGTTACAAGGGAAGAGATCCAGCTAGATTTGACAGGATGAAGATCAAATGCTATACTTGTGGACAGATGGGTCACTTCAAACGAGAGTGCAAGGATAGGAAGGCTGGTGATGAGGTTAGATATACTACCTATCAGCAGAAACAAGTGGAAGCTGGGAAAGCTGGAGCTTTGGTCACTCTGGATGATCATGTCAACTGGAATGTGCATGAACCTGATAATGATGAAGCTTCTGGGCAGAGTGGATTGCTGGCATGCTGTACTACAGAGGATCAACATGATCAAGTTGCCTTAATGGGCATCTCTCAGGTACATAATTGTGTTTTTGGTTGTAGTGAAAGATATAATGAACTTAAGGAGGCTTATGATGAATTGAAACCTAAATATAATAAATGTTATGTAGAAGTTGAGTCTTTAAAACAGGCTTTAAAAACTCTAGAAAAACAAAAGGTTTGGTTTCAAAAGAATCAGCTTGCTTATGATGAAAAGATAAGGGTGTTGGAAAGTGATTTGAAATGTACTAGAATTGATTTAAAATGAACTGAGAAAGAAAAAGCTGATGTAGAATCTGAAAACCAAGTACTGAAAGAGAAATTAGAGAAGGAAATAGCTAATCATAATGTTTGGTTAATGTCAGGTGATAAGTTATCTAACTGTCTCTATAATAGTCAACCTGTAAACTCTAGTATAGGTTTAGGCTTTAAAAATATGTTGGTTTAGAGGCTAGGGATGATAAGGGTAAATCTACTCCAGCAGGTTTAGCAAATTTTGTTAAAGAAGGTTCAACACATGCTGTACCTGGACCTATAAGAGGAGAACACATGCCCTCAAGCACCACCACCTCAGACTTTGATGGATCACACCATCTTTATGGCAAAAAGTCAAGTGACTTGCCAGACCCTGATTCTAATTCTACTGACTATGTCTCTTGTTCTTCTAGTGACATGTCCTCAGACCAAGGGTCTCCTACCAGTTGTGATTCAAGTGAAAAGTCAGACCTTCCCAAGACCTCACCCAAGACCTCACCAAAGCCTACACCCAAGACTCCCTACAAGCCTGTTAGAGTTGCTACTGATGAATCAAATTCAAATATAGTTTCTTCTGAAGACTTGTCATTTAATTCTTTGCAAAATAATGATTTTAATTCTGTCAAAAACAATTCTGTTAATGTTAGTGGTTTGAATACTTTTGCATGTAATGGAACATCTTTCACTTTTAATAAATCTTCTAAAAGGAAGAAATGTTTTGTTTGTGGAAGTAAATTTCATTTGATTAAGGATTGTACTTTTCATGAGCAAAGAATGGGTGTATGTGCTGATCAAAATAAACTTGGACCAATGTGGAAAAATGTTAATGCAATACCACCATATTTTCCACAAGCAACTCAAAAGACCAGCAATTCTGCTGATAGACCTTCTCCATCTTCTTGGAGAAGATGTGTTGCTAGACCATATGTGAGACCAACTAGTTCATATTTTCAGAATGGTTATTGGCCTGGATTTATTGACCCAATGTATGTGGGTAAGGGAAATTGGGATACTACTGTTAAGCCCTCAGCAGATTGTTTTTGGACTAAAGAGGGACCTAATATTCATGACAGGTCCAAGAACAATGGTGGATCTTATACATCTACATGGCCTATCTCTTATGATCCACAAGGCAGGCTCAAGTCAGCAATGACTTGAGTCTCCAATGTGTACTTATATTTTGTATATTTTTTTGTTGTTGTTGTAGGATCATCCTCTGAAAAGTAAAGAAGTAGGCATAGTAGATAGTGGTTGTTCCAGGAGTATGTCAGGAAACTTAGAGATAATGCATGATTTTATGCCCATTGAAGGAGGAGGCAATGTGACCTTTGGTGGAGGAGATGGTAGAATCACTGGGAAAGGAACCATCAAAACACCTAATTTGGACTTTGAGAATGTGTATTATGTGAAGGAACTGCAACATTTCAACTTGTTCTCAGTATCACAAATATGTGACACCAAGAACAAAGTATTCTTCTCTGAGGATGAATGTCTGGTGCTCTCTAAAGACTTCAAACTTCCAGAAGATACAACAATTCTGCTGAGAGTTCCCAGAAGTTACAATTTGTACACATTCAATTTGAATGATGTTCAACCTGAAGGTGACCTAACATGTTTGGTGGCTAAAGCATCCCTGGATGAGTCTACAAAATGGCATAGAAGGATGGCTCATGTGAATTTCAAGACCATCAACAAGCTTTCTAAACTTGGTCTAGTTCATGGACTTCCTTCCAAAGTCTTCACCAATGAGCACAATTGTGTTTCCTGCAACAAAGGAAAGCAACATAGAGCCTCATACAAAGCCATTACTGCTGTGAGAACCATCTCAGAACCTCTTCAGTTGCTGCATATGGATCTCTTTGGTCCAACTCAAATCAGAAGTATTGATCTCAAGTACTTCTGCCTGGTAATCACTAATGACTATAGCAGGTTTTGTTGGGTATTCTTTTTGAAATCTAAAGATGAAACATCTCCAATTTTAAAAGAATTCATTACCCTTGTTGAAAACCAGTTAAACAAAAAGGTTAAAGGTATTAGGTGTGATAATGGGACAGAGTTCAAAAATGCTGTTTTAATAGAACTTTGTCAGTCTAAGGGGGATAAAAAGGGACTATAGCAATCCAAGAACCCCACAGCAAAATGGGGTTGCTGAAAGAAAGAATAGGACCTTAATAGAGGCAGCAAGATCCATGCTTGCAGACTCTAAATTACCCACTATGTTTTGGACTGAAGCAGTAAGCACTGCTTGTTATGTTTTGAACAGGGTATCCATTACTAGACCTCATTTCAAGACACCTTATGAACTTCTCACTGGGAATGTTCCTGATATTCATTATCTCAAACCTTTTGGATGTCAAGTGACCATTTTGAAAACTAGTGATCCACTGGGGAAGTTTGATGAAAAAGCTGATGAGGGGTATATTGTGGGTTATTCAGCACATAGTAAGACTTATAGGGTATATAATTTAAATGCTAAAAAGATTGAGGAGACCCTTAACCTGAGATACCTAGAAGACAAGCCTAATGTTCAGGGTCAAGGTCATGCTTGGTATTTTGACCTGGATTACTTAACTGATTACTTGGGCTATACTAGATATGTTGCTAACCAATCTGCAGGTTCTCAAGAGTCTCCCACAAACAGTGTTGGTACCATGAATGTTGACTCAGATAGTGAGTCTGAGCATGATGAACAAACAATTGTTGTACCTTCTTTTTCTCCTAACCAATTTGCAGGTGATAGCTCCAAAGAAACTTCTGATGAGCTTGAAGATGAGTCACACTATGCAGAGGACCTTGCTAGACTCAAGAAGCAGGAGCATGCAGCCAATCAAGAAGCTGAAAGAGTTGGTGTGGAGTTAGCACAACCAGTCAGTGGAAACCAGGATTCTGCTGATAGGCCTTCTGTTTCCCCTGACATCACCAATTCTGCTGACAGTTCTCCTGAAGGTTCTCCCATTTCTCCTAGTGTGTCCACAGACCTTGAAGAGCCATATACACGTTTTCCAAGTCCTTCTGATCTTGGGAATCACCAACCCAAAGCTGGTATCTTCAACTCAGCCTCCTATGATAGTGATTTTGGACCCAATGTGAACAATCTTGACACCACAATTGATGTCAACCCCAATGCTACCAAAAGGATCAACATTGCTCATCCCCAATCCAATATTCTTGGTGATCCTCAAGCACCTGTTAGAACTAGAAGTACTGTGAAAAGTTCTAAGTATGGTCAAGTTGCTTTTCTTTCCTATGTCTCAAATCAGCAAAGGGACAATCATACAGACTTTAAGCATTGTATGTTTGCTTGCTTTCTTTCTCAAGTGGAGCCAACAAGTGTTGCTCAAGCTCTTGAAGATTCAAATTGGCTTGAAGCAATGCAAGATGAGATGCAACAATTTAAGAATCAGCAGGTTTGGATCTTGGTACCACTACCTGAAGGGAAGATAGCCATTGGGACAAAATGGATTTTGAAGAATAAAAGAGATGCAAGGGGTATTGTGGTTAAAAACAAAGCAAGATTGGTGGCTCAGGGGTTCAGACAAGAGGAAGGAGTTGATTATAATGAAGTCTTTGCTCCAGTAGCTAGGGTTGAGGCAATTAGAATCTTCTTGGCCTATGCATCTTATATGGGTTTCCTGGTATATCAGATGGATGTGAAAGGTGCTTTCCTGTATGGTGAAATTGAAGAGGAAGTATATGTCACTCAACCCAAAGGTTTTGAAGACCCAGATAATCCAAAACATGTTTACAAGGTTGTAAAAGCTCTCTATGGACTACATCAGGCACCAAGAGCTTGGTATGCTAGGCTTTCTGCATTTCTGCTGAAGCATGGATACAGAAGAGGTGCCATTGACAAAACACTCTTCATTAAGAAGAATTCCAGGGATATAATTCTTGTGCAGGTTTATGTGGATGACATTATCTTTGGCTCCACTAAAGAAGCTTGGTGCAGGGAGTTTGAGGAATTGATGAAGGGAGAGTTTCAGATGAGTGCTATGGGGAGCTTACTTTCTTTTTGGGTCTACAAGTTCAGCAGTAACAAGATGGTATCTTTATTAGCCAGGATAAGTATGTAAAGGATATCTAGAAGAAGTTTGATATGGAAAATGTCAGAATTGCCACTACACCTTATGAAGCTCCAAAACCAAAGAACAATCTTGAACCAGATCCTGCAGTGAATGTTCACCTATACAGATCCATGATTGGGTCATTGATGTATTTGACAGCTTCAAGGCCTGACATTACATTTGCTGTGAGTGCTTGTTCTAGACATCAGGTCACTCCACTCACTTCCCATTTGAATGCAGTCAAAAAGATCTTCAAGTACCTCAAAGGCCAACCTAACTTAGGTCTTTGGTACCCAAAAGAGTCTCCTTTCAAGTTGGAAGCATATAGTGATAGTGATTATGTTGGTGCAAATCTGGATAGGAGATCCACAACTAGAGGTTGCCAATTTCTTGGAAGAAGATTGATTTCTTGGCAGTGCAAGAAACAAACTATTGTTGCTACCTCATCTACTGAAGCAGAATATGTTGCTGCTGCCAATTGTTGTGGACAGGTTCTTTGGATTCAAAATCAATTGTTGGATTATGGGTTTAATTTCATGAACACCACAATCTTCATTGATAATCAAAGTACCATATGCATTGTCAAAAATCCAGTTTTTCATAATAGAACTAAGCATATTGAAATCAGGCATCATTTTATCAGAGATGCATATGAAAAACATTTGATTAAGGTGGTTAAGATTCACACAGATGATAATGTGGCAGATTTATTGACTAAGGATTTTGATGGACCTAGGTTTCAACACTTAGTTGTCCATATTGGGATGGTTAACCCTTAAATGCAAAGTTTGAGGGGAGGCATAGGCCTCAGGGGAGGCATATGCCTCAGGGGAGGATTGTTGTTGTAAAATTTGTAATATTTTGTATATTATGTTTACTAACATACTAACCAACTAATGTAATTTAAGTTTTGTTTGGTTTGGTTTGTTTTTATGTGTCTGTTTTGCAGAATGCCTTGATGTGTAGTTACTGATCTTAAGTGGAAGTTCTCCAAGATTGGTTAAATGGGAATTGGTCAAGTAAGCTTAAAGATTGATTCTGCTGACTGAAAGTGCTGAAGCATAGTTCAAGTGATAATCATTGAAAGATAAAAGAGAAGTTGTTCATTCATTCAAAATAAATTACAGCATACAAACAACTTCAAATTGTAATAAAAGACCATTCCTATACAAGATAACCTACACAGACTCTAAATCCTATCATCAGGGTTTCAAAAGTTGTTGGAGATGGAGGACCAGGAATGAAGATGCTGAAGAACCTAGTTTTATATCTTTGGTCCCTGGCAACATCTCATCATCACCTACTCCATTTTACCCTTTCCTTTACCGGTCACCTCTGCACCCTTGCCCTTTCCTGTGTCTCTGTGGTATGAAACACCAGTCCTTAGAGCAGGAAGACCAATAACCACCTCCCTTGTCACTGGGAGTGGTGGATTTCTAGTGTGTGGCCTAGGTTGGGGTTGTGAAGGTTGGGGATTCTCTTCCCTGGCTGTTGCTGCTTCCCTCTCCTCTTCCTCTCTCACCAATCTATTGAAGATTGGCTCAAGACGCTCTGTGGAGTCATCAGAGCCCCTAGGTGAATCATTTGGATCCACCACACTATCATCTTCAGATGAAGGGAGAAAGGGGGACTTCAAAGGACGAGGTTCATCCTGATAGGGGTATCGAAATAAAGGACGACTATCCTCAGATGATGATGATGGAGTTTTGGGTGGGTTGTGTGGTCTGCTTGATGAGCCCACATCATGCTTTCTCTTGCGGGCTTGTTCTTTGGTAAGACCATACCTTCTATGGGAAGGTCGTGTAGATGATTGGGGAATGTTATCTCCTGAGTCTGCTGATGACTCAGAAGTGAGATCAACTACTTCTGGTTGGTTGGTCATGGTGTTGATGATTGATCTTGGTTGAATGAGGGTTTGATGGTTAATTGGGGTTAATTGATATGTGCGGATTGTGATTTGGGGTTATTTTATAGGCGAAGTCAAGGGTTGATGGTAATTAATGCGAGTTGGGTGGCAAAGTAAAACTCAAGATCTTTACTGAAGATATTATTACTCTTGAGTTGATTCTGCTGATTGACTTCTCACTTCAGCAGATTGACCATCATTTCTGCTGAAGAGTTAATTTTGAATGTTGAAGTTACTTTCCACGTTAGATATGGTCAACAATTCGTTCCGATAAATTTTGACTATAATTGGGTAACTTCTATTTATAACCTACTTCATATAATCTTCGCCCAAAATCAACTGATTCTCTCTTCGACCAATTTAAACCCATTTCCATTCACTTACTTCATACCCTATCTCTCATAAGTTCTTCAATGGAGGCCCTACAATTTAAGAAGGATCATAACAAAGTTGCTTTTCTGGGAAAAGCAAAGGGACACGAAATGTATGAACCCATGGTGGATTTTTTGAAGCGTTCCAAGATTCACTTTGCACTAACTCATTATCCAGATGTAGTACACGAATCTTTGGTCAAGCAATTTTGGGCATCTGCTGAGAAACGTTCTGATACAGAGATTGTAGCAAAGATTGATGGAGCAGAGTATGTGGTGACTGAAGCTTTGATTAGGGAAAGATTACAACTGGATGATGAAGGTGGTGTCTATCAAACCAACACTGAAGAGATACTTGCTGGGCTGAGAGCTGCTGGTTATCAAAGTTTGGATACAATTATGTGGCTCAAGAACAAGTTTTGCCCCAAGTGGAGGTTTTTGGTGCATACATTGCTTCAGTGCATCAGCAACAAGTCTGGAGGATGGGATCAGTTCTCTACCCAATTAGGTTGTGGTATAGTATGTCTATCACAGGGTTTAACTTATAATTTCTCTAAGTTTATTTTTGATAATATGATTGAAAATATTCAAAAGAAAAAACATAAGTTTCTCATGTACCCTAGGTTTCTTCAAATAATATTAGACATAAATACTCAAGATAGAGGCCATTATCCCATAGGAGCCCTTAGTGCTAAGTTGTTTGCTTCGATGAAAACTCACTATGTTGGGGAACATCACGCTCTGCTACAAGCTATGTTGCCTCATGGCAATGATGATGCTAATGAGGGTAATGCTGCTGGTGCTCCACCATCTTCCAATGCTGCTGATGATGGTACTCCATCATTACCAAGTGTTACTGCTGATGGGAATCCATCAGTGGAAAGGGATGAGGGTCCATCCACAACTGCTGAAGCACCCATTGTTTCTCCTGACCAACCTACACCTTCACCTGTACATGTTTCACCCAGTCCTATTCCATCACAAACTCATGAAGCTCCTGATGAGCTTGTTCCTGAGGTTGAGGAGACAATTCAGTCTCTTGATACTCATGTGCCTACACCTCTTGAAGATGAGACTACAAGACTGTCCACACCTAGCCCTTTTAGAGACCCAATAGATGAAAGCACTCCTACTTTTGAGAATATACATGTTTCTTCTGAAAGGCCCAATGAAGCTCCCTTTACCACTGAGACATCTGCTGGTGGAGCTGAGGACCCTATTACTCTCACTTCTCTGTATAATTTGCTCAACAGGAATGATCAAGAAATTGAGAAGTTAAAGAAGGAGCTTGCAGATACCAAATCCTCACTTGGTGATGAGATTGTGGTGTTGAAAAGAAGGGTTAAGGAGTTAGAAGATCAACTTGGGCAGAAAAAGAAAAGGAAGTTTGTGTTTGCCTCTGATGAAGAGCAGGAGGATATTTATTTGGATCATCTTGATTTATTGGCTGAAGCTGCTCAGCAGACTCATACTTCTTCGCCTAAAGCTGCTGAATCCTCACAACAAAAAGAGCAAATCCAGTTCTATAGAAAGAGGAGAAGACAGTATTTGAGCAAGGATTCTAATATGCCAAGGTTGAATGTTGCTCAAGAACAAGTTGATGGTGATCATGTTCAGGCAGATGCATCTATGATTAATGTGGCTTCTGCTGATGTCACACCTTCTGAAGTTTCTGCTGCAGTGTTTGTTGCTGGAAGATCTTTTGTCTTGGATACTGCTGATGAGGTTTCTACTCCACATGTTGAATCTACCTCTCAACATGTTTCTGCTGATGCTTCTATTGGTGTTTCTTCTGAGAATATTGACAGAGTTCCTGTTGTTGATATCTCTCATAATGATTCTTCTAATGAGCCTGCTACTCAAGTTCCTAGTGTTGACATCTCTGGTAGTGAGCAAGGAGTGATGATTGATGAAGATCTTGGTACAGATCTTGTGAGTGAAAAAGAAAGGAAGGAGCAAGCTAGACTGGTTAAAGAGTATGAAGATATGATGAAGAGTCAAGCTTTGGCACAAAAGATGACAGCTCAATTCACTTCAGATTTGCCTCCTGAAAGGCAAAGAGAACTAGATGAGCAATCAGTTCATTTTACTGATGCACAATGGGATTCTTATACTCAACAAGCTGCTTCCAATCCTACTTTGGCCCAAAGCATCTTAGGAGCTGCATTTGATAGTGACAACTTTGCTGCACAAATGGTAGCTCTTGGTCAACAGAGGAAGAAAGCTGCAGCAGAAAGGAGAAAGGCCATTGCTACACAGAAGGCCAAAGCTAAGAAAGCTAAAACTCAGACTGAGGCACAAACCAAGAATTATATGAGAAATGTGGTTTATCATCAATATACTTCTGTTTATAACTCTGCTTTGACCAAGAAGCAAGTCTGGGCATTATCTGAATCTGATTTGCATCAAACATATAATCAGATTATGAAGGCTATTCACTCTCCTCAAACTCCATTGAAGTGGCCTAGTGCAAGTATAGATGCTTCTGAAGCTAAAAGAACCAAAACAGCTGAGCTTGGTACTTCATCTTCTGGTGATAAAGACCAACTGCTCCCTCAAGCTGTTTCTGCTGAGGCAACTACTGAAGGCAACCAATCTGCTGACACCTCTACTAAGGCTGCTAACATTTCTTCTTCTGCATCTGCTGAACAAGAGGAATCACTTATCTCCAACTACAATGCAGATTTGGTGAGGAAAGCTGAACTAGAAGCTGCCGAGGCTAGAAAGGCCAGAGAAGATACTGAGAAGTTGCTTGCAGAAGGTGGTTCTGTTCCCATTTATTCCATTCCTCCTGAAGATGCTTCTGGTGCATCTGAAGATGTTAGTCCTCTGGGGATATATATACCTGGGAGAAGGAAGAAAAGGATGGCACACAGCAGACAAATTGCCATCAGAAGATCTGTGAGGTTAGCTAGAGAGCAGATTTCTAGAGCACATAAGTCTAAACAGGGGAGTTCTTCTAAGCCTATGGATCTCAATGCTGCTGATACAACCTTTATTAGAGTGGGTTCTTCTGAGACATTTCCTGAGAGTTCTTACAATGTGTTGGTCAAATGGACATTGACAGATGGACAGACAAACACCGTTACACCCCGTGCCCGCTTATACCAAAAACTTAAACTTTTGACGCGGAAACGCTTGACTAAAACGGACATCTGGTCACTCTTTTGACCACTGACAAAAATATATAAACTTTCAGACCTTGAAACTATTTTTGGATGAAACTAGACTCAATTACCTTCAAAACGATAGGTCATACGACCCATTTCGACTTACGGATTAAAAGATATGATTTTTCGAAAACTGCCCAACTAACCGTGACGCCGTCAGAAAAATGGTGACGCCGTCAGACCTTGACGGGCCAGAGGATTTTTGGACGATTAAAAGGGGACGCCGTCAAGAAGGCCATCAAGAGCAAATCTGCAGTTTTCACCACTAAAAACCCATTTTGACCCATTCCATGACATCAAACTACTTATACCACTTCCGTTTTACACCAAACTTGACCAACTTCATTTATTTAACATAACAAGCACGTTCCAACAATACTTGACCCGATTACAACCCAAAATGGGTACAAACACACTTAAATCCAAACGCCCCTTAAACATTTACTAAAAACCCTTGAAACACACTTGACACATCGTTAGACCACCAAACCATTACACGACTTTGACACACATTATAGGACTCATAAAATAGACTCTCGGGGGTACAAAATTGACTCGAGCTCGGTATTCTACCTAGCTCCTATGCTTATTATCTCCCAAATCCGCTTCCAAATCCCTATGCTATAATCCAAGCCAAGTTATCCTCATCGCCATTAACCTACAAAACGTTGACAACTAAAAGAATAAGCTTACGCTTAGTAAGTAAAACGATAATCACATAACATCATATTTCAATCAAACACATAAGCATCACATATCTCCAAACACTTACTTAGCTACTCCACTCTCTAATTTTTGCATAATCACCTAACATCAACTTACCATCACAACCAAATTCACCACTTAGATCCTATTCATCCTAGCATATAAGCATATATCCAACCTCTTATCACTAATCACAAACATACATAACACATACATGTTAGACATCCATATAATACATGCCATCATCATTTTACTTACCTTGGTCCAAGCTAAACAACATCAAGAACATCATCAACAATACAATCTTCCATCATCATCATCATCCTTCATAACTAATCAAGACCTAATAACATAATAATCAAATACATAAACAAGGGTTAACAAAACCCATTAAACAAAATCATCTTTCTTACCAAATCATCATATGATCACACCTAGATCATATGATGATATCCCACTTTCCTACTCATCTACAACTTCACTAAAACAAGATAATAGATTACTTACTTGCATAAGATCATAACTAAGGAAGGCTATGGACATAAGATCTTCATCTTCTTTATCCTTGATCAATAACTAGTTTTTTCCCTCTCTTTTTCCTTCTCTCTAAAAAACCGGCCTCTCACTCTCTCTAAAAAATGAGAGAATTATCTAGATAAAACTAGATATAACTAGTTAGGTACAAGTTTGGGGCAAAGGCAAGGATGGTCCCTCAAGTCTCTTTTCTTCTATTTTGGCCACACTAACTTATAACACATAACTAACAATTGGCAACTTAGGTCCTTCTAGTTTATACATCACATTTCATATTACTACATTAGTCATACTTTGACTACTAGTTTGACCATCGGGTTTGACTTTCCACGTAACTTCGTTGACCAACCAATTACATCCAACCTTAGCATATTTCATCTAGGGTGGGGCCTACTCGTAACCGGGATACGGGTCTAACAATTCTACCCCCCTTATTTAGATTTCGTCCCCGAAATCTGTCGTTCTATTTCTAACCAAAACTTAGTCTCATAACTCATCTCTTTCCCAACACCTTACTTACTAGATTACTTATTGCAACAATCTAAGTGACCTTGCAACTCTATGCATACCATATCATATCACATGCCCTAATCCACATTACCCCCGCTTACTTTTATACCACACAACTCTCGCTTAGATTTTACATAATACAAGACTTACTTATTATCGCCAATCATTATTCTAATCCGCCCTATTACCGCACATCATCATTTCACTCGCTGTATCCTCTACCCTCATTCTTGACTACTCGTTACTTAAGAAACTCGTACTATTTGACTATACATAATCACACTCGACTAATACGTTCACATTCCATTACTTTCATTCATCATATTTTGTACCACACCGAAAGGCACGTTATATCATCATTACAATTTCTCTATCCCATCAAGGTTCTCCTAAGTCTCAACTAAAAGCCATGGTCCAACTCTAATCCTCCTATCTTAGTCCTTAAAATTTCTACGAATTCTAAACTCTCGCTTTCTACTTCTCTAACCCTACTCGTGCCGTGTCGGCAACACATAGCCCACTCGTTTATAATTCCTCATTTACATGGAGAGGCGTCCCAATCGATGTAAATCAAGAAATATAAACTAGTGGTTATGTACTCCCGACATAACACCACTACCCCTAATTCTCAATTTAACTTTTATTATTTTCTCATTGTTTTTATTACATTATTTTTACTCTTCTTAGACTTGGATCCTTCACATTATCACATTCATCATGGGGATACTTTTATATGCCATGGATGTAGGCAACCCCTTGCCGGTGAAAGCAACACTTTTCATCCCGAAGGATCTTTAACATTCATCCCAAAGGATTCCTTAACATTCCTTTATTTGGTCATCCCGATGGATACCACATTTAACATTCATCCCGAAGGATCATTACATTCATCACTTTACCACTTTCACATTTTAACATCGGATCCAAGCCATAAGCACCACAAACACACATTATTACATTCGTTTCTTATAGTAATTACCGCTAATCGCCTTAGTAGTAATATGATAATTTTAGAACAACGCCTTTATCTCATACACACTCCTTACATTTTTAATCCGCCTTAGTTATTTTCACATCTTTACTTTACCTCTTGCATTCTTAGCCTTCATTAATCAATTTCACATTCTTATTTTACATTTTAGTCCACCCGACTCATTTACATCTAGACCTCTCACATTTTACCAACCGTAACTCATGCATTCATTATAGTGATTACAGCGCCGTAATATGATAATCTCAAGACAACTTCTTTATTCTCACACATACTCCTCTCATTCTTTCTTACGTTTTTAATCCACCACATTTTTATTTCCATATCTTATCTCTCTTCTTTTAGTCTCACTCGCTTCCTTTACATATAGATCTTACATAGATCGTCAACTACAACACGTTCATTATTTATTAATAATTACAGCTAATCGCCTTAGCCGTAATATAATTATTTCATAACAACACCTTAGCTTCACACATATTCATCTCATTTTAGCTATTATCACTTAAGAAATTTCGCTCTATTTCATTATTTACTCAACTCCTATGCCTTTTTCTCAATTTGAAACTAAGTTCATCACAAACTTATTATGCCTATATATTTTTATTTCATTTCTTCACCACACACATTCAACGTCACCACATGTTCATACTTATACTCCTAATACTTTAACTCTCCACTAACCCGCCTCTAATACCTCTTTAATGATCACCATGCTAAATATAAATGCTCACAAGGCCATGCCTTGATCATCCCTATCATACAAGTTACGCACTTTCATTTTTAGTCACATTTCTTATAACCCACTACACAATCTTATTACACCTATTCACCCTCGCTAACTACCATAGCACATAATCACATAATCATATAATAATTACCGAGACAGCCCGAGGTGCACGGTAATCCTATCACTCACACACCAAGTCTCCCACAACATATATCACACAAGACACATCCCTAAGTCCCCATCATACTACCAATATAACAATCACATCATTCGTTTCAAACTCTACATCCACATCCTATAACTCACAAACTATTAGCCCGCCTATCTCAAACTTAACTTAACGCGTCTACGAGTGGTTTAAGTCTAGGCAACCTAAAGGAAACCTAATTCACTTAAACCGAAGCTCTGATACCAAGTTGTTACACCCCGTGCCCGCTTATACCAAAAACTTAAACTTTTGACGCGGAAACGCTTGACTAAAACGGACATCTGGTCACTCTTTTGACCACTGAAAAAAATCTATAAACTTTCAGACCTTGAAACTATTTTTAGATGAAACTAGACTCAATTACCTTCAAAACGATAGGTCATACGACCCATTTCGACTTACGGATTAAAAGATATGATTTTTCGAAAACTGCCCAACTAACCGTGACGCCGTCAGAAAAATGGTGACGCCGTCAGACCTTGACGGGCCAGAGGATTTTTGGACGATTAAAAGGGGACGCCGTCAAGAAGGCCATCAAGAGCAAATCTGCAGTTTTCACCACTAAAAACCCATTTTGACCCATTCCATGACATCAAACTACTTATACCACTTCCGTTTTACACCAAACTTGACCAACTTCATTTATTTAACATAACAAGCACGTTCCAACAATACTTGACCCGATTACAACCCAAAATGGGTACAAACACACTTAAATCCAAACGCCCCTTAAACATTTACTAAAAACCCTTGAAACACACTTGACACATCGTTAGACCACCAAACCATTACACGACTTTGACACACATTATAGGACTCATAAAAGAGACTCTCGGGGGTACAACATTGACTCGAGCTCGGTATTCTACCTAGCTCCTATGCTTATTATCTCCCAAATCCGCTTCCAAATCCCTATGCTATAATCCAAGCCAAGTTATCCTCATCGCCATTAACCTACAAAACGTTGACAACTAAAAGAATAAGCTTACGCTTAGTAAGTAAAACGATAATCACATAACATCATATTTCAATCAAACACATAAGCATCACATATCTCCAAACACTTACTTAGCTACTCCACTCTCTAATTTTTGCATAATCACCTAACATCAACTTACCATCACAACCAAATTCACCACTTAGATCCTATTCATCCTAGCATATAAGCATATATCCAACCTCTTATCACTAATCACAAACATACATAACACATACATGTTAGACATCCATATAATACATGCCATCATCATTTTACTTACCTTGGTCCAAGCTAAACAACATCAAGAACATCATCAACAATACAATCTTCCATCATCATCATCATCCTTCATAACTAATCAAGACCTAATAACATAATAATCAAATACATAAACAAGGGTTAACAAAACCCATTAAACAAAATCATCTTTCTTACCAAATCATCATATGATCACACCTAGATCATATGATGATATCCCACTTTCCTACTCATCTACAACTTCACTAAAACAAGATAATAGATTACTTACTTGCATAAGATCATAACTAAGGAAGGCTATGGACATAAGATCTTCATCTTCTTCATCCTTGATCAATAACTAGTTTTTCCCTCTCTTTTTCCTTCTCTCTAAAAACCGGCCTCTCACTCTCTCTCAAAAATGAGAGAATTATCTAGATAAAACTAGATATAACTAGTTAGGTACAAGTTTGGGGCAAAGGCAAAGATGGTCCCTCAAGTCTCTTTTCTTCTATTTTGGCCACACTAACTTATAACACATAACTAACAATTGGCAACTTAGGTCCTTCTAGTTTATACATCACATTTCATATTACTACATGAGTCATACTTTGACTACTAGTTTGACCATCGGGTTTGACTTTCCACGTAACTTCGTTGACCAACCAATTACATCCAACCTTAGCATATTTCATCTAGGGTGGGGCCTACTCGTAACCGGGATACGGGTCTAACAATTCTACCCCCTTATTTAGATTTCGTCCCCGAAATCTGTCGTTCTATTTCTAACCAAAACTTAGTCTCATAACTCATCTCCTTCCCAACACCTTACTTACTAGATTACTTATTGCAACGATCTAAGTGACCTTGCAACTCTATGCATACCATATCATATCACATGCCCTAATCCACATTACCCCCGCTTATACTAAAAACTTTGACTTTTACCGCGGAAACGACTCACCTTTACGGACATCTGCTTACTCTTTTAACCACTGACAAAAATCTATAAACTTTCAGACCTTGAGACTATTTTTAAATGAAAGTAGACTCAAATAGCTTCAAAACGATAGGTCATACGACCCATTTCGACTTACGGATTAAAAGATATGATTTTTCGAAAACTGCCCAACTAACCGTGACGCCGTCAGAAAAATGGTGACGCCGTCAGACCTTGACGGGCCAGAGGATTTTTGGAAGATTAAAAGGGGACGCCGTCAAGAAGGCCATCAAGAGCAAAACTGCAGTTTTCACTAATAAAGACCCATTTTGACCCATTTCAATGACAATTATCACATACGACTTCCGTATTACACCAAACTTTCCAGAAATCATTCCATTAACATAACAAACATGATTCAAGGGTACTTGACCCGTTCATTACCCAAAATGGTATATTTACAACTAAACCAAACGCCCCTTTAACTTAAACCATAAATACATAAAACATGCTTAGACCCACCAAATGACTTCCAATTCATTACAAAACACTTGACATACAATCTAACACTTGTTTACTCAATTCAAATCATTACTTGACTCGCGGGGGTACAAACCTATACACAAGAGCTCGGTATCTACCTAAGCTTTATATTCTTACCAAATCTACCCATTTGCATAACCATACCTTAACCAACACATCCAAGCCTCATCTCACATATCCAAGCCAACCTTAAGAACATGCCAACCTACAAAACGGTTAGACAAGTAAACCGTAAGCGATAACGCTTAGTAAGTAAAACGACTATAACATACCATTATACTTCAAACCTCATAATGCATCATATACATAAACCACTTACTTCACATAATCACTAGCACATAACATCAACTTATCTCCTAGCATCCAATCTTCACATAAGCCATATCTTGACATCACATAGGCATAACACAAGCTATCTTTCTAACCATAAACATACATAACATATAATGATGGAATTCCATATAACATATGCTATCATCATTTTACTTACCTCAAACCAAGCTACATAACAACAAGAACATCATCATCATCATAAGCTTCCATCATCATCATCATCATCGATCATCATCATCACATAATCAAAACCTAATCACATAATACTCAAATACATAAACAAGGGTTACCAAACCCATCAAAACATAACCATCTTCTAACCCATATCATCATATGATCATATCTTGATCATATGATGAAACCCCACTTTCTTTCTCATCTATAACAAGGCATAGATTACTTGTGATGATTATTAATGAGGGAAGGCTATAGACACATAATCTTCATCATCTTCTTCATGGATCATCACCTAGCTAGTTCCCTCCTTTTTCTCCTCTCACTAAAAACCGGACTTCAAGTCCCATCTCAAACAATGTGGAGAATTCTAGAAATGACTAGTTATAACTAGTTAGGTACAAGTTTGGGATGATGGCAACAATGGCCCCTCTAGTCCTCTTTCTTTCATTTTAGCCACAACTAACTTATAACACTTATAACATATTTAACACTTGGCAACTTAAGCCCCTTTAGTTGCACATTATATTTTACATAACCGCTTTAGTCATATTTTGACTATCGGGTTTGACTAAAACACAACATATGTTGACTAGCCAATCACGAAAGGCCCTTATCTATTTTCTTCTAGGGTGGGGTCCCAACACCTAGGAAACGGGTCTAACAATTCTACCCCCCTTATTTAGATTTCGTCCCCGAAATCTTTCGTTCTTTACTAACCAACATCTAGTCACATAACCCCTCTCATTCCTAACACCTTTAACCCCTAGTTTACTTAGTTCAACGATCTAAGTGATCTTGCAATTCTATGCACACTATAGCACATTACATGCCCTAATCCACATTACTCCCGCTTACTTCTATATCACACAACTCCTGCTTAGATTTTACATAATACAAAACATACTTATTACAACTATCCATCATTCTAATCCACTCTATTATCGTTACTTCACAATCCCACTTGCTTTACCCCCTACTCTCATTCTTTTACTACTTGATACTTAAGAAACTCGTACTATTTGACTTATCATAGTTACATTCGACTAACACGTTCACATTCCATTACTTTCATTCATCATGTTTATACCACGCTGCAAGGCACATTATATCATCATTACAATTTCTCCACTCCATCAATGTCCTTCTAAGTCTCAACTAAAGCCATGGTCTAACTCTAATCCTCCTATCTTAGTCCTTAAAATTTCTACGAATTCTAAACTCTCGCTTTCTACTTCTCTAACCCTACTCGTGCCGTGTCGGCAACACATAGCCCACTCGTTTATAATTCCTCATTTACATGGAGAGGCGTCCCAATTGATGTAAATCAAGAAATATAAACTAGTGGTTATGTACTCCCGACATAACACCACTACTCCTAATTCCCAACCTAACTTTTATTATTTCATTTTCATTTTATATTTCATTTGATATTTAAATTCTTCTATTTTCTAGCTTGGATCCGCTTTACTTTAACATTTTTCCCGAAAGGACTTTCACACATGCCAAGGATGTAGGCAATCTTTGCCTGTGAAGGCAATGCATTTTTATCCCGAAGGATCTTTAACATTCATCCCGAAGGATTCCTTAACATTCCTTTACTTGGGCATCCCGATGGATACCACATTTAACATTCATCTCGAAGGATCATTACATTCATCACTTTACCACCTTCACATTTTAACATCGGATCCAAGCCATAAGCACCACAAACACACATTATTACATTCGTTTATTATAGTAATTACCGCTAATCACCTTAGTAGTAATATGATAATTTTAGAACAACGCCCTTATCTCATACACACTCCTTACATTTTTAATCCGCCTTAGTTATTTTCACATCTTTACTTTACCTCTTGCATTCTTAGCCTTCGTTAATCATTTTCACATTCTTACTTCACATTTTAGTCCACTCGACTGATTTACATCTAGACTTCTCACATTTTACCAATTGTAACTCATGCATTCATTATAGTGATTACAGCGCCGTAATATGATAATCTCAAGACAACTTCTTTATCTCACACATACCCCTCTCATTCTTTCTTACGTTTTTAATCCATCACCTTTTTATTTCCATATTTTATCTCTCTTCTTTTAGTCTCACTCGCTTCCTTTACATGTAGACCTTACATAGATCATCCATTACAGCACACTCATTATTTATTAATGATTACAACTAATCGCCTTAGCCGTAATATAATTATTTCATAACAACACCTTAGCTTCACACATATTCATCTCATTTTAGCTAGTAGCACTTAAGAAATTTCGCTCTATTTCATTATTTACTCAACCCCTATGCCTTTCCTCATCTTGTAACTAAGTTCATCACAAACTTATTATGCCTATATATTTTTATTTCATTTCTTCACCACACACATTCGACGTCACCACATGTTCATACTTATACTCCTAATACTTTAACTCTCCACTAACCCGCCTCTAATACCTCTTTAATGATCACCATGCTAAATATAAATGCTCACAAGGCCATGCCTTGATCATCCCTATCACACAAGTTACGCACTTTCATTTTTAGTCACATTTCTTATAACCCACCACACAATCTTATTGCACCTACTCACCCGCGCTAACTACCATAGCACATAATCACATAATCATATAATAATTACCGAGGCCGCCCTAAGGTGCACGGTAATCCTATTACTCACACGTCAAGTCTCCTACGTCATATATCACATAAAACACACTTATAAGTCCCCATCATTATACTCATGTAGCAATCACCTAGTTCATATCAAAACTCAACATTCACATCCTATAACTTACCAACTATTTGGCCTCATTTCTTAAACTTAAACTTAACGCGTCTACGAGTGGTTTAAGTCTAGGTAACCTAAAGGAAACCTAATTCACTTAAACCGAAGCTCTGATGATTAGGTTTTGATTATGTGATGATGATGATTGATGATGATGATGATGATGGAAGCTTATGATGATGATGATGTTCTTGTTGTTATGTAGCTTGGTTTGAGGTAAGTAAAATGATGATAGCATATGTTATATGGAATTCCATCATTATGTGTTATGTATGTTTATGGTTAGAAAGATAGCTTGTGTTATGCCTATGTGATGTCAAGATATGGCTTATGTGAAGATTGGATGCTAGGAGATAAGTTGATGTTATGTGCTAGTGATTATGTGAAGTAAGTGGTTTATGTATATGATGCATTATGAGGTTTGAAGTATAATGGTATGTTATAGTATGCGTAAACTGCAAGATCACTTAGATCGTCGAACTAAGTAAACTAGGGGTTAAGGTGCTAGTAATGAGATGAGTTATGTGACTAAGTATAGGTTAGTAATGAATGGCAGATTTCGGGGACGAAATCTAAATAAGGGGGTAGAATTGTTAGACCCGTATCCCGGTTACGAGTAGGCCCCACCCTAGATGAAATATGCTAAGGTTGGATGTAATTGGTTGGTCAACGAAGTTACGTGGAAAGTCAAACCCGATGGTCAAACTAGTAGTCAAAGTATGATTCATGTAGTAATATGAAATGTGATGTATAAACTAGAAGGACCTAAGTTGCCAATTGTTAGTTATGTGTTATAAGTTAGTTGTGGTTAAAATAGTAGGAAAGAGACTTTAGGGACCAATCTTGCCAATGGGCCAAAGTTTCTACCTAACTAGTATATCTAGCTTATTCTAGATTTCTCCATCATTATGGAGATAAGATGAAGGCCGGATTTAGAGGAGAGAAAAAGGAGGGAAATAACACTTGTTGGATAGCTTAGAAAGGAAGAAGATATAGACTTTGTGGTTATGATCATCTCTAGCAAAGACCCCCACAAGTAAGTAAACTTAATCTAGTGTTTTTAATGATTATGAGAGGGATTCATAAGGGTCATGGTGGGTTTGGTAAACCCTTGTTAGAAAGTGTTAGTTTGATGAGAAAGTAAGTATTTGGTATGTAATTTTAGTAGGAATAATGATGATAATGGTGATGGTGATGAAGTGATGTTGGTGGCTAGTGAAGATGAAGATGATGATGGTTAGAAGATGTTGATGGTGGGATTCATGTTATTAGCTTAGCTTGGATTCAAGGTAAGTAAATCGGTTATGATTTAATGTTATAATGATTTCTTACATTATGTGTTATATGAATGCTTTGATGAGGTTACTTGAATGTGTTTAAATTAGTGTGGGGTGAAGAAGTAGATGTAAGGCTAGTTTGGCATAACTAGCAAATGGGAATGAGTGTAGAGTTGGGTTAGTGTAGGTATATAGGAAGGGCGTGATGAGTTGAGAGGGCTTGAAATGGCTAAGGTATGAGTTATGTTTAATGTTGTGATGAAATAGTTGGATTATGATGCTTAATATGTGAATAAGTTATGATGTTATGTTATAATCGTTTTACTTACTAAGCGTAAGCTTATTCTTTTAGTTGTCAACGTTTTGTAGGTAAATGGCGATGAGGATAACTTGGCTTGGATTATAGCATAGGGATTTGGAAGCGGATTTGGGAGATAATAAGCATAGGAGCTAGGTAGAATACCGAGCTCGAGTCAATGTTGTACCCCCGAGAGTCTCTTTTATGAGTCCTATAATGTGTGTCAAAGTCGTGTAATGGTTTGGTGGTCTAACGATGTGTCAAGTGTGTTTCAAGTGTTTTTAGTAAATGTTTAAGGGGCGTTTGGATTTAAGTGTGTTTGTACCCATTTTGGGTTGTAATCGGGTCAAGTATTGTTGGAACGTGCTTGTTATGTTAAATAAATGAAGTTGGTCAAGTTTGGTGTAAAACGGAAGTGGTATAAGTAGTTTGATGTCATGAAATGGGTCAAAATGGGTCTTTATTAGTGAAAACTGCAGTTTTGCTCTTGATGGCCTTCTTGACGGCGTCCCCTTTTAATCTTCCAAAAATCCTCTGGCCCGTCAAGGTCTGACGGCGTCACCATTTTTCTGACGGCGTCACGGTTAGTTGGGCAGTTTTCGAAAAATCATATCTTTTAATCCGTAAGTCGAAATGGGTCGTATGACCTATCGTTTTGAAGCTATTTGAGTCTACTTTAATTTAAAAATAGTCTCAAGGGCTAAAAGTTTATAGATTTTTGTCAGTGGTCAAAAGAGTAACCAGATGTCCGTAAAGGTGAGTCGTTTCCGCGTAAAAGTTTAAGTTTTTGGTATAAGCGGGCACGGGGTGTTACAACTCTATGGAATGGTCACAGAATACTATGCCTCTCATACACCACAAGGGGCTGGTTTGTACTTATTGGGAGATCTGCATGTTCTGTTTGATTCTCACTCTCCTAATGGAAAAGGCTACTCAATCTGGGAGAATTCACATCAATGGAGGGTTGATACTTGGAGGTTTTACCCTATGCCTAATGTGCATGTTGTTGAAACAAAGTCTGGCATTAGGGTATGTATGTTTTCTAATCAGCATTATCCTTGGTCCATTTCTCTGATGAAACGTATGCTTAGAAGCAAATTGGAAGTTCCTCCTGATCCAGTGGCTAATGATCAGACCCATGCTGAACAAATGGTTGGGTTAATCAAGTCCAAGCTTATGCAACACCAAGCTTCTTCTTGATTCTGGTATTGTGTATTATTTTTGTATCTTATTTTTCTTTATTTCATTTATTTCTTATTTCTTATTTCATTCTTTTTCTTAGTTAAAAAAAAATATTTGTATATTTGTACTAACTTTTCTGCAGGTTTGTTGTATATCACTCTGTTGATGGTTCTCAACTCACCAGATGTGACTTGTGTCCATCAAAGAGTTGGCTAGTCCAAAGGGTACAACTTTGGTAAAGACACATCAAATCTGTTGATAGCTGTAATAGCTTGCTCAAAGCTATAGGGTACTTCAACTCACCCATGATTAAGTTCTGAGAGTTGAAATGGTTCTCAATTCACCATGGATGTAACCCTTTCTGGGATCCAAAGAATTGGCTAGTCCACAAAAGTATGGTTTGTGGTAAAGACATTTGGTATCCATATTTGGTATTCAATTCACCAAGGTTCATTTGAAACCAAAGGATTGGCTAGTCCTGAGCAAACGGCTACAGGTAAAGACATCTCAAATCCGTTTATAGCTGATGATTTGCTAAAAATCATATGGTTATCAGTGTACCATAGTTTTCGAACTTAAACATTTGGCTACTCCAGTAGTGATGGCTATTGGTAAAGAGACATCAAATCCATTATTTTCAATGATTCACCTCTCACAGGAGTTAACACACCTAGATGTGATGAGAATAGTCTGAAACTAAATTGTTTTGATGTACATTATGTCATTTGTTGCTGCAAAGATCTGAAGTTTAACGTTTTGCCATTCATAGAGATGTGGTTCCTTTGATTCTTTGCTGATGATGTTCGAATTCAATCCTCTTATTCTGAAGTGTTAGAGATCTATCAAGAATCTTGAACTTAACCATGTCAAATTCAAGATTAGGGGAGGATTGTTGGGAATTCTGCTAAGGAAGAATTCTACTGATGGTTACTGCTGATGGTTACTGCTGAAGTGTTGGATTCTGCTGATGACTTGTTTCTGCGGAAGTAGAGATTCTGCGTAGTTAGTTTCTGCTGATATAGATATTCAGCGTACTTTGTTATTAGTTTGGATATGCATGAGTTTTATTAGGAAATTATATAGCATATTTTCTATTAGTTTTTAGATATACGTTTCTTGTGAAACGGTTTTAGGGTTTCTGGTAAAATGGATTTAGGGTTCCTTATCTATAAAAGGAACACGTTATTATGTAATATGTACAAGTTTAGAAAAACAAGTTTTAGTTTAATAAACGATCCATAGAGGATCAAAGTGTTCTTAGTTATTTGTGTTCTTACTTGTGTTTATTTCCGCTTTAAAATACAAGTGTTAGAGACTTTCTATTAGTGTGTTTGTGATTACATAAACATTACCAACGATCCAAGAGTGCTCAAAGATCTATCAAGGTCTTAGGTTCAACACCAACTTACTAAACAAAAGCCCAACCTAATCAAAACACCAAACTCGACCCAATTCCCTTTAACTAAATATCAGGGTCAAACCACAAGTCAAACTTCCCTTCTTCAATACCACGACCCCGCCAAAACCAGAAACCACCCCCCACCTCACCTCTTATCCCTGCAATACCACCACACCTCACCCTTCCACCTATCCCACTACTCCCTAACAGTCCAAATAAGCATTTAATGCATCCCCACAAGTTACCAGTTGCAATTTTACCCACTCACACCAGTTTTCCCGCCAAAAAGTGAAATGGACGATTATGATTGATTCTAGCAAAAGGAGTGATGGGATTTGATCAGAAGAAAGAGAAGAGTCTTTTGGGAATGCTATTTAAAGAAGAGAAGACACAGAAGAAAAGTTGTCACTAGTCTTAGACCAACTTTCGTAGTGTAAAATTTTAGTTAAGTTTTACTGTCATTTAAATTCAGTCAAATGTAACTTTCAATTCAGCTTAAGTTTAATTTCATGGACCTTGTTCCATTTTCAGTGTAATTTATGTTTCAAGTTAATTCAAAAATTCAGTTGTTATTTAAATCCTTGAAAAGTTCCTTGATTTCAGTTGTTTTAGCTTATACATGCTCATGTTAGCTTGTTGATTAATTTCCTAGTGCTCAATCAGTTTTAATTTCCACTTAAGTCAAACTTAGTAAAAAAGTCAACCAAAGTCAACTCTGTGGTCAATTAAGCAGTTTGAAGAATAAGTTGATGTGACAAGCTTATTTGGGTATATTCTGGCTTATTGGATAAGCCTGGGGTGGATTATTTGTTGAGTTCATTCATTTCATCAGTAGTTCAGTTGTAAGTTCCATAATTTCATTTTTAGCTTAAATTTTTGCTTAATTGTGTTCAGCTATTTTTACTGCTTATTTGTCATTGATTCCTGATTTTTAGATTATTTATAACTTTGATAATCATAGATTAGTTACTATTATATCTTTAATCAGTTAGTTTTAGTGTTATATTGCTATCTCAGTTTCAAGAAATAGTGTTTGGATTAGAGTGAGTTTGGACTTTTACTGTTCATGTGCACACTAATAAGTTTTGAATAAGCTAAATTAAGGTGTAGTGATCACTTTTCAGTAGGTATTTAAAGGTTTTTAGCTCCTTAATAGGTATTTGTCTTATTGGGTGATTCTTGTGGTTTTAAACTGTCAAAATAAGCTCAGTTAAGCTGAGCTTATTTGGATCCATATTTTTAGCCTATTTGAGTTACATTTAGTGTTTTTAGTGTAGGGTTATAACTTGGTTCTGTTCCATTGGTCAATTTTAGAGTTAAGTGCAAAATTCATTTCTGCTGAAGCATTCCAATATCTGCTGTTCTCAGCTTTTTCCATGCAGTGTATCTGCTTATTTAGTTAATAACTTTGTTTGATTTTTGTTCTTATGATGCATGGTTTTGCAACCTTACAACAGGTTTTACCTCTCGAGGGATCTCAAGAGGCTTACAACCCCACCAGGCAGTGTACCTGACCGATGTAGTATAGTGTAGTGGTAAGTACGGGGGATTGATCGTTCTCCACAGGGAATAGTGTTCGTTAGGTATGAAAGACTACTCTAATAGGTCTAAGGTTTGAGGAAGATTCTTTTTTTTATGTTTTTATATTTTTTATGAAAGCAAGTAAAATCTCGGGTTTGAAAGAGTGGGCGGAATTAGTTGCTAGTCAACTAACCCAAATTACTACGAATGCAAATAAAATAAATAACTGAAAATAAAAAGTTGGTGAAAACTTATGTGTAGAGAAATGTGTTTACTTAGATTTCCTTACTCCCTAACTATCTTTTACCGGTTGATTAGTGTGTATTAGTTGCGTGGATGACGGGTGTATTCCTTAATACCAATCGTGGGGTGGCGTACGTACTTCCCCAACTCTACAAGCTCCTACTTCACTCCTATGTCGAGCCGGCTAGGAAGCTCCTAACATGGGATCACTAGAATTCGCTTGTGCATTAAATACAACCATAAAAACCTTTAGTACGCATTTGGTTCATGTTTCTTAAGACGTTCAAGCAAGTTACCGAATAGGAAGTTAGCCAGTTTTCTTAAGCCTAACATAGATAAACAATCATCCAATACAACTAATAACACACTAATAACCAATAATCAATAGCTAGGTTTCATTAGATCTAAGCAAACACAAGATAAATCTAGCCTAACATGTTAAACAAAAGACAAGAACAAGATAAAATCAAACAACACATAGACATATTGAATGATTAATTGATAACTTATCTTTCAATGTAACATGGAAGATCTCAAGGCAAAAAGCCTTGAAAAAGATGCTAAAATCGTCTTAGGGTTTTCTCCCAAAAATTCCACACTAAGTTCCACACTTATGACAAAGAATTGCAAAACTATATATAGATTTTTACATCTGACGGCGTCACGTTATGGTGTGTGACGCCGTCACCTCGCCGCATTTAGGGTTCTCGGGTGACCTTCTTGACGCCGTCCCTCTTTAGCTCTCCAAAATCCGTTCTGGCTTATCAAGGCTTGACGCCGTCAGACCTTGAACGTGACGCCGTCCCTCTTTGAATTAAGCCGTGACGCCCTTGATCAAGTTAAAGCGTGACGCCGTCAGAATTCACATGCAATTTTCACTGGCTTATCATGAGTAAATTTCACATCCACCTTTTCTTGCCAAGCCATGACGCCGTCTGGATTAAATCCTGACGCTGTCAAAGGTAACTTTCAGCCGATTTTTGAGACTTTGTCGTTTTCTTCACTTTTATGCTCCAAAAACGTCCAAAATGCCTCCTTTTCCAGATTTCTCCTCAAAAGTACCTAAAATGACAAAAGGAACGATTTAGGGCAATATTTGATCAAATAAATACGATTTAGGGCTTAAATGACCCCTTAAAAGCGGTACACTTTTCGCTTCATCAAATACCCTTACACTTGAGATTTGCTTGTCCTCAAGCAAATGCGCTTTCATTCTAATCAAAATACAAGTTAGGGGTCATTTAATACTAACATAAGAGTAATTACAACAAATAATCGTTCCACTTTAATCATAATAAGCACGGAGATTATAAACTAGCACCTCACAAGTAGTGTTTAGATACTCACATCTCTCAAGTGTCATCAAAATAAATCTCATAAATGGAAACGGATAATATCTCTCACTACCTGTCATAGCAAATAGATTACCATAGGCTTGGGAAAGGATCGAAAACCTCCTCCACTAGGCGTAAGCACCTAAGATAAACTATCAAAGAGGGCTTTTAAATGGGTTATAACGTTAGGTGTAGGGAAAAGGAAAACACGGTTTTGTTGGATAAAGGATGTTTTACTGGTGGCGAGTTAAAGATCTTGATCAATTACATGTACTATACAATGTTGCTAAGCCAAGACTCGACTCAATCTTAAGCTAATGAAAGAAAATAACAAAAACATAAAATAAACATAAAATAAAACGGGATGGTAGTCCGTATGTTTTTTTCTATTTTTCATTTTCTCATTTTTTTTGTATTTTTCTTGATTTTTCTTTTTTTTTTCGTTTTTTTATTTTTTTTTTTTTTTTTTTTTTTTTTTTTTTTTTTTTTTTTTTTTTTGCATACACTTTTGCCCTACCATCCAAAATAATACATCATAGGAGCGTTGCATCCCCCTTACACTTAAACTTTTACATAACTTTACAAATAACTATTCTAATGACTCGAATTAAGATAATCGAAAAACTTGGAGTACTTTTAAAATATTTAGCACATATGGGGGTAATAAATGATGTTCTTCCCCATTACTCCATTACACTAGTACTTTACCCATGAGTCCCAATCGTCCCAAAACAATATGTACAAGGATATGACTCGACTTAGCAACCATGTAATCAATTAGATAATTAACTTGGGTTTAAACAAATGTTGTAACAATAATGCACTAAAAATGAGTGCATACAAGGTAGGCTAAGGCGATTTGGGTGTACATTTTAGTGGGGTGTAACAAATTCTTCCTTTAAGTAAAATGCTTAAAGGTCGAAACGAAAAGATAGGCTCTGAGGGGTGTACTAGGGGTATCGTGTACTAAAAATGAGTACAACGCAAAGGGTGTGGGAGAATTACTTGACTAATGTAGCCAAAGTAATTATAACAAAAACACAGGTGTAAAACAATGGGTTAATCCTAATGCCTCTTATCATGTAGTAAATCTAACTACACGAATGTAGTCTCACTTGTGGCCTTGGAATGGTCCTAACGCAAGTTCTAGAATCTAAGTGCTATCGGTACACACATCATAGCATAAATGCTTTTCCTACCAATTCTAGGGGCGAACCTCACATATTTGGGGGTGGAAAATTTTTTAGTGGTACGGTTTTTGTGCTAGTCATATAACTCCTATCCGTGAGACGCTCATTAAGATCAAAGTTTCACTCCTATATGTTGTAAAAAAATTTAAATTTGGCACTAAAATTGCCCTAACAGGTATTTCTCTCAGTTTTATTACACATCTACTATCAAACAAACAAAAATCAAGCGTAATTGTATTCTCTAAAATCGTATTTTTACCCTCCCCTTACACTTAAGATGAACATTGTCCCCAATGTTCAAATAACAAATGTAAAAGCATAAAGTAAAAGAATGAAATCAAATACTCCCCTGATTCGCTCGGTGGATAATGAAGTAACACGGTTAAATCTTCTTCCAAAGTAATGTTGAAGCTCCATGACTAATGCATCGCCATAAGCTTGATTCAAAACATTTCCTTGTCCGAAATAACCTGTTAAACCTGAGAAAACAAACACGAAAACCTTCATAACATCGGCGGGATAAATCTATATATAAGGATATAATGCTTGTGGAATGATAATTTTGCAGATTCCTGGAGATTATAAGTTGGAGATTTAATAAAAACTTTTTAAAAACAAAACTTTCAAAAATTTCTGAAAATTAAATCTGACGACGTCAGGTTATAAACCCTGACGCCGTCAGAAATGACCTGACAAAAATTTTCATTTTAAGTTTCCGGAAAATTTCTGGAAAAACCTTTACCTTACTTCCTGGAAATCCTGCAAAACATCATTATGACTCGATACAAGCATTTGACTCAAACAAATACGAATATGTATGTTAATTTAATATTGTTATGATTCATGTTCATTTGTTCTACTAAAACGATTTGGATTTCCCTTACACTTATCTTTTGCAAAATACCTTTATATGTAGTTAAGACGAAGTTAAAAACAAGATAAAGCATTTTCACAATTTAGTTTTGAACATGAATCAATAATAATAAAAATTAAACATACATACGGAAGCAAATAAAATCAAACAAACAAATAAATAAACACACAAAGCAAATAAAGCTTGGGTTGCCTCCCAAGAAGCGCTTGTTTTTGTTCGAGTCACGAGCCTGACTCTGCCCTTATTTAACGGATAAAGGAGAGGTTTTCCCTACACTTAGGGTTAAGTGCGGGTAATAGTAGCGATACACACCATCTGGGTGGAAGTATGCCACGTGAGGAAAGAGTGACGGATGAATTATATACTCAAAGGGGTGTGCTCCTTTCATCATAACCTTACCTAGTTCACTTTGGTCAATGGGTGAATTAAAGTTTTCTCCTAAAAAGGGATCATCTTCTATCAACTTCGAGAGATTCCTAGTTGGGAATCCATCTTGACCTAATAAACCCGGTTTAAACCCATAATGTTTCTTGTGATCAATCATAAATGGGTGATGTAAGTATGAAAGGTTATGGTTCACTCCTATGTCAGCTTTCTCTCTACAAGGCTTAGAGTCTACTACCTTAATCTTAACATTGCCCAGACTACATGGTTTGATGGGTGGATCGGGACCTTTTTCAATTCCTAAGTTTACATCTAAGGATGGAAGATTAGGTAACGGTTTTGGTTTAGGCTCCGGTTCATCAAAACTAGGAACTTCCATAGAACTAAAAGAAAGGTTATGACTACAAGTATTCAAACCAATTTCTTCTAGTTTTGTTTGGTCCAAGGGCTCTACCTCTATTGGGGTTCCTATAGTCTCTTCTACTTCTTCCGGGTAAGTCACGGGTGGTGTGTATGCCTCAAATGATGGTAGGACTTGTGGGGCACTTGGTGGGCTTATGTTACTTACCTCATCATTCCTTACGTCAAGCTCACCTATATCCTCATCATGCGTTTTAGTAGGATCTAACCCTAACATTTTCCCAAGTATCTCAAGTGCTTCTCTAGGCATTTCAACTTCTATGTCCAAATCATACGGATCATCCTCAATATTCTGACTGCTATATTCAAACTGCCTAAAAGATTCATCATGTGTTTCTTGAGATTCGACGTCATCAATCACAAAACCTAGGTCTTTTTGATCAATGTGATCATGTTCGTCTAAATCCTCCGTCATATCAAGGTCACCTATGTGTTTGTTTTGTAATATGGCATTACATGACATCCACTTAGGTATCTCAACACTAACATATTCATCCCCAAACAAACTTGTTTCATGATCCTCGAAATTTGTGGTCAATTGACTTGTACTAACGTTTGTTGGGTTGTCTACTATATAATAATATTGGGCACACTCTTCAATAGCTTCCCATGCTTTCTCAGCACTTAATTCCCTAATATCCCTGCCGGCAATATGGTAAATGTCCCTTTGGGCATGTCGGTCGACATGATTGTAAAAGATTTGAGTTAGGGACCAAAAATCGAAGTTATGATGAGGGACTTTTTGGAGTAAATATTTAAAACGAGTCCATGCATCATAGAGAGGTTCATCTTTATGTTGATTAAACATCAAGATGTCATATGGAGTGGGTGAATTACGTGGCTGGTAGTATGGTGGATTCGCGTTCTCCATAATGGTGAACGGAAGAGTTAATGGAAATTACGAACAAACACACAAAGAAATAAGATAGACTAAAGAAAACCTAGAAAAATAAAATAAAAATCTCACTAGAAAGGAATCTAGTGAGTAGACCTAATAAAATAAAATTTCAACCTAAGCAATAACTACTCCCCGGCAGCGGCGCCAAAAACTTGATGCGTGGTTTTGCAACCTTACAACAGGTTTTACCTCTCGAGGGATCTCAAGAGGCTTACAACCCCACCAGGCAGTGTACCTGACCGATGTAGTATAGTGTAGTGGTAAGTACGGGGGATTGATCGTTCTCCACAGGGAATAGTGTTCGTTAGGTATGAAAGACTACTCTAATAGGTCTAAGGTTTGAGGAAGATTCTTTTTTTTTATGTTTTTATATTTTTTATGAAAGCAAGTAAAATCTCGGGTTTGAAAGAGTGGGCGGAATTAGTTGCTAGTCAACTAACCCAAATTACTACGAATGCAAATAAAATAAATAACTGAAAATAAAAAGTTGGTGAAAACTTATGTGTAGAGAAATGTGTTTACTTAGATTTCCTTACTCCCTAACTATCTTTTACCGGTTGATTAGTGTGTATTAGTTGCGTGGATGACGGGTGTATTCCTTAATACCAATCGTGGGGTGGCGTACGTACTTCCCCAACTCTACAAGCTCCTACTTCACTCCTATGTCGAGCCGGCTAGGAAGCTCCTAACATAGGATCACTAGAATTCGCTTGTGCATTAAATACAACCATAAAAACCTTTAGTACGCATTTGGTTCATGTTTCTTAAGACGTTCAAGCAAGTTACCGAATAGGAAGTTAGCCAGTTTTCTTAAGCCTAACATAGATAAACAATCATCCAATACAACTAATAACACACTAATAACCAATAATCAATAGCTAGGTTTCATTAGATCTAAGCAAACACAAGATAAATCTAGCCTAACATGTTAAACAAAAGACAAGAACAAGATAAAATCAAACAACACATAGACATATTGAATGATTAATTGATAACTTATCTTTCAATGTAACATGGAAGATCTCAAGGCAAAAAGCCTTGAAAAAGATGCTAAAATCGTCTTAGGGTTTTCTCCCAAAAATTACACACTAAGTTCCACACTTATGACAAAGAATTGCAAAACTATATATAGATTTTTACATCTGACGGCGTCACGTTATGGAGTGTGACGCCGTCACCTCGCCGCTTTTAGGGTTCTCGGTGACCTTCTTGACGCCGTCCCTCTTTAGCTCTCCAAAATCCGTTCTGGCTTATCAAGGCTTGACGCCGTCAGACCTTGAACGTGACGCCGTCCCTCTTTGAATTAAGCCGTGACGCCCTTGATCAGGTTAAAGCGTGACGCCGTCAGAATTCTCATGCAATTTTCACTGGCTTATCATGAGTAAATTTCAAAAGTACCTAAAATGACAAAAGGAACGATTTAGGGCAATATTTGATCAAATAAATACGATTTAGGGCTTAAACGACCCCTTAAAGCGGTACACTTTTTGCTTCATCATCTTATCAGTAGTTTGCTAGTCAACCTTAATCTGTCTTAGTTTAATCTGAATTTTAAGCTTATCAGATAGCTTAATTTTAGCCTGCAATTAGCCTCTTTTTCCTGATCTGAGTCAAATATTGCCCTGTGCACAGTTTTAATAGCATATTTCATAAGCTTGTACAATCTTCAATTGTTAGCTTTAGCTTGTGTGACTTAGTGTTTTGTAAAGCCCTTCTGGCTGGCTTGCTACATGTATGCTTGTTTTTCATTTATCTGCTTATTTGGACTGCTTATCATGCTCATATTGTTTTCTCAAAATCACTCCCTATACTGAGTCATCAGTATAGGTGAGCCTTTTTCATAAGCTCCTTAAAAGCTTATTAGTGATCTTTAGCTTGTGAAATTTGGTTTATTGTGAAGCTTATCCACCAATCTCAAAGGTTCAGGGCTTATTGTGCAATTTAGAGCTTATTTGATAAGCCTGCTATTGGCTTATTCCTTGTTCCATTTTAGCAGTACTTTGCTAACCAGTGTTCATAAGCAAATTCATAAGCTCACTCAGAGTTTAATAGTGGGCCCCAGTGTGAGATTCTTGGCTTTTTGGGAACCTCAATAAGCCAGCTTATTACATCCAAGTTTACTTTTGACCTCTGATCCTTTGCCCCTAGCTAAATTTGGCCTACAAAATCCTTGCAGGCCTGTTTGGTTGATAGGGTTAAGTGGAAGTGCTTATTTGCCTCTTTAAGCTTATTCTATCTTTCTTTCTTGTCCAATTAGCTTAATTTCAGTTCATTAAACTTGCTTTCATCTTATTTCCATCTTATTTTACCTTTATTTCCTTTTGTTTAGCTTATTTGGCCACTTATTTGAGCTTAAACCATCAAATCGAGCCAAAAGCTCATACTGATAAGCTCATAAGCTTCCAATCTGCTTATTTTTAAGTTTCAAAATTTTTGTCTTTATTAAAGTTTGTTATTATCAGTAGTTATATAGATTTGTAAAAGAAAAACCAAGAAAATCAAAATATAAAAAAAGTGATAGCTTCTATTTAAGCCATTTGGCTTATTTTTCTGCTTTTTCCTTAAGCACTTTTCATTTTTATATTTTTCCTAGCTTCCTGTACTTATTTAATATTTCTATAAAAAGTTTTAGATTTTTCTTAGATCATTTAGTATTTATTAGAATTTTTATTAGTTTAAAAAGTATTAAAATAGTAATTAATTAATAATAATTAAATAAATAGTCAAATAAATATTTTTATTTTTCCTAAAATTTTCTTTTATCATTTGGATTCTAAAAATATAATTTTCACATCCGTGGGATTTATATTGGTCAGAATTCACGTTTTATTTTGTACGTTTACGTAATTTTTATTTAAACGTACGTTTTTAAATTTTAAAACGTTTCTAAGTCATTTACTTTCACGTAATCGTTCTTATAGCTTGTTTAAGTTATTTTCTTTTAAAATTCCTTAGTTTAATCACTCAAAACCCTTTTCTGTTCAATTATCACCCGATCACAAATTCGTTTTATTACAGTTTACACACCTCGTTGGGACTTAACGACCCGGGGATACTCTGTACTCCTTGGTTAGTTGTCCTTAAGCTGTTTGACCTTGTTGACCATTTACCTTGGTCAATATAGTTGACTGTTTGAGGCCGATCAAATTTTGGCGCCGCTGCCGGGGAGGTGTGCTGCGTAGAACGAATTTGAAGTATCAGTGATTGTTGAATATACACCCGTTGTATATTTACCATCTTTGTTCATATTTCCTTATTTTCATATAAAACCAAAATAATCGTGAAGTTAATTCGTTTGACTAAACGATTACCAAAAACATTTTTATTCAAGTTTTCAACGAACACAAAAAACCCAAAAATATTCATCTTTACCCTCTTACCTTTTTTTTTTTGATTCTTTATCCCTTTACCCTCTATCCGTTTAATTCTTTTTCTTTATGTCTTCATCTTACCACTGTGGTTGTGAATGGTGTGGAGGTCCTCATAATGGTGGGAATTGTCCCAGTTGTAGCATGGTGGAATCAGGAAACGGGTTTGTTTATGACCAAAATCCTTATTCTTATCATGAAACACCCGACTTTTTCAACCTACCCCCAAACCATGAGATGGAAACATATTCTTGTGAACATTGTGGAGGTCCACACCCAAGTTTTGATTGTCAAGCAGGAAATACGTCTGTCTATGAACAAGATCCATGTAATCAAAACTTTGGGTATGACCAATATCCATATGATTCACCGAATCAGTCACAGCAAATGTATTGTTGTGAGTACTGTGGTGGTCCACATTATGAATCCGATTGTCAAACGAGGACCCCGCTTGTCTATGAGCATGTCCCTTGTAACAATCACGACTATTCTTGTCATGACCAACCTCCACAGTATCAAATGATTCAACCTCAGCCATCTCCTCTTGAAGAATCTGTTGAAAATGTATTCCAAAAACTTCAAAATGTGATGGATACACTTAATGATTTGGCTGTTAAAAATGCCCAAGAAAATCCTCATGAGAAATCCATGGAAGAATTGTTAGCTGAAGAGCAGGCTGCTAAAATAAATTCCCAAGATACCTTTGAAAAATCTGTTAGGGAAACAATTGCAAAAGAAAAAGCAGCCAAATCTAGCTCTCGATTCTGTTTCATTCCTGATGACAGTGATGATGAAGATATCTTTGATGATGATTCATCAAGTTCATCAGTTGAGACTCCTTCCATGAATTTTCAGGGAGAAAAGAGCATGATGGAATTACTAGCAGAAGAACAAATGGAATTTGTAAAATCCATGTATGCTAGTCCTTCTCAACTCCCTCAGTCAGCTGTTATCGCACCCGAAGTTCCCACTAATTCTCTTATTATGGGGGACGAGCATCTTGACACTATTCCTGAAAAGGAATCGGACGAATTCATAAAGTCTAGTGTTGAGAACCTTGTCCCAATCCCAAGTGAGTCACAGGGAATTCTTGATCATGTGTGTGATATCCCTTCCCCTCTTGAGTGTTCAAAAGATCATTTTGAGACTTTCTCCAATTCTAACGATGAATATACATCTTATGGAGAAGTTGAGTATGTTGAGGCATCACTGCCCCATTCTGATGTTGACCCTCTTCTTGAGGAGTTTACTGATGAACTTACTCACATTGATCCACTTCCATCAGGAAGTGATGATGATCTCTTTGATTTCGAATCCAATCTGGAAGAAATCGAAAGTCTCTTATATCATGATCCATCACTCAATTCTTATCCCAACCCCGAGCTTAGTGATTCACATACTGATGAAAATTCTTTATCTTGTGGAGACATCAGTCATGTGGAGGAACTACCTTCTGAGCTCGTCAGTCCAAAAGAGAATATTGATCATCTTGTTCCCAAAGCATTCAAAACGTCTTTCACTAATCCTCTGTTTGAATTCGAATATGAATTCACTTTAAATTCTGATAATCCACTCTTTGATATTCAGAACGAGGTAGGTGATGATTCCATAATAGAACAAGGGTTCACAGATTTACATCACGTGAATGATTCTCTTTACGAGGAGTTCTCCTTTGAACTCAATCATATCATATCTCCACCAGAGTATGATAACTTCCACTTTGATCTAGACAAAAATGATCTTTGTGTTCCGGAGGGAGATGTTCTCAACACTGAGAATTTGATTAATATCAAAATTCCATCCCTCCCACCCAGAATATGTCTTGATCAGCCAAGCTTAAATGATGAGATTCATGATACTGAAATCATGAATTCTCCTTCTAATGATGATGAGTTAGTCATGATTTTTATCATGACTTTCTTTCTTTTCTTCACCTACACGGTGACTTCTCCTGTTCTTCACTCCTTCGGGAATGAAGACACTATCTTTGACCCCGGCATTTTCATTTATCATTTGTGAGCCGGGTCTGTGTATATCTCATCGGTGTGGAACTTTCACGTACTTCAATATTTATCCAAACATCTTGAATGAAAGTCCGATGGAGATTGTCGCTTCCACGTGCTTCCCCAAGAACCAATGAATTCGGGGTCGAGTCAAGCTAGTGACTCGGTGAACAAAAACATTAGCACAACATGGGTTTTCACCCATGTCTCTGACTTCTTTCTCTTTTCTAACACCCAAGTGTGGGGGAGATGCCCCACATGTTGTATATATGTACATTTCAAAAAAAAAAAAAAAAAAAAAAAAAAAAAAAAGTGTGTATATATAAAATAATGGCTATTAGTATTACCTTTTCACGTTCTAAGTGTTGGTTTAACAACCGGTACTTTGAATATTGAGGGCAATATTCAGTTCTAAGTGTGGGGGGGGGGGGGGAATTCTAGCGAATTTGATCATATGTACCATCTAGTACCCCCATTTTGGCCAAAATTTTAAATTTTTTTTTCTCACTTAGAACGCAATAAATGGTTATCAGTCCGCCATGTCTAACCCACATAAGGATTGGCTAATCCGAGAGCAAACGGATCTTGGTAAAGATATCTCAAATCCGTTTATGGCTTACAATTTGCCAAAAATTGTATGGTATTCGACTCACCATATCTTTATAAGTGAAGAGTTGGCTAGCCCGCAAGGTTATGGCTTGTGGTAAAGGCATTGGAAAACCATAATTGGTAATCAGCTCACCAAGATAATAACTGTATTTTATCTAAGAGTTGGCTAGTCCAGAAGCAAACGGCTTTTGGTAAAGACAAATCAAATCCGTTGACAGCTGATGATTTGCTCAAAATCATTTGGTTATCATTGTACCAAAGTATCACATACTAAAACATTGGCTACTCCAGAAGTAATGGCTATCTGGTAAAGAGTAAAATCCATTAAATTTTCATAAAAGATTGCTAGGGACTAGCAATAGTTTAGTGTGGGGGATTGATGAGTGTCTAAATACTCATCATTTCTGTCACATTTAGACTGCAAAAACATTTAAAAACATGCAGATATGCTTCAAAATACAGGAAATATCATTTGATTGTGTTTTTATGTGTTGCAAGTGCAAAAGGATTGAAAACAGGTGAAAATGAACAAAGTTTGCATAATTGACAGTTTCAGTCCCTGAACTTTCACAAGTTGTCAAAATTAGTCCTTTAAAGTTCAAGTTTGTAAAATGGCAACTTAGGTCCCTGAAGTTTCAAAAATGGCAAAACAAGTCCCTCGGTTTTCAAAAATGGAAAATTATCTTTTATGGTCCTTGTACTATTGAAACTTGGCATGAATGGCCCTTGTGATAAACTTTGGAAAATTATCACTTCAGCCCCTCAAAAATCCAAATGTTACACAAATGGTCCCTGGAAATAGATTTGATTTTTGGCAAAGCTGGTCCTTGGATTTTCAGCATTTACAACTTTAGTCCCTAAGATTTAAACCTAAATCTATTTCTATCCTAATTCACTAAAACCCTTAGCCCATAAATAAAACCCAATCCTACACTAACCCAGCCCAACTTACTAAATAAAAGCCCAACCTAATCAAAACACCAAACCCGACCCAATTCCCTTTAACTAAATATCAGGGTCAAACTACAAGTCAAACTTCCCTTCTTCAATACCATGACCCCGCCAAAACCATAAACCACCCCCCACCTCACCTCTTATCCCTGCAATACCACCACACCTCACCCTTCCACCTATCCCACTACTCCCTAACAGTCCAAATAAGCATTTAATGCATCCCCACAAGTTACCAGTTGCAATTTTACCCACTCACACCAGTTTTCCCGCCAAAAAGTGAAATGGACGATTATGATTGATTCTAGCAAAAGGAGTGATGGGATTTGATCAGAAGAAAGAGAAGAGTCTTTTGGGAATGCTATTTAAAGAAGAGAAGACACAGAAGAAAAGTTGTCACTAGTTTTAGACCAACTTTCGTAGTGTAAAATTTTAGTTAAGTTTTACTGTCATTTAAATTCAGTCAAATGTAACTTTCAATTCAGCTTAAGTTTAATTTCATGAACCTTGTTCCATTTTCAGTGTAATTTAAGTTTCAAGTTAATTCAAAAATTCAGTTGTTATTTAAATCCTTGAAAAGTTCCTTGATTTCAGTTGTTTTAGCTTATACATGCTCATGTTAGCTTGTTGATTAATTTCCTAGTGCTCAATCAGTTTTAATTTCCACTTAAGTCAAACTTAGTAAAAAAGTCAACCAAAGTCAACTCTGTGGTCAATTAAGCAGTTTGAAGAATAAGTTGATGTGACAAGCTTATTTGGGTATATTCTGGCTTATTGGATAAGCCTGGGGTGGATTATTTGTTGAGTTCATTCATTTCATCAGTAGTTCAGTTGTAAGTTCCATAATTTCATTTTTAGCTTAAATTTCTGCTTAATTGTGTTCAGCTATTTTTACTGCTTATTTGTCATTGATTCCTGCTTTTTAGATTATTTATAACTTTGATAATCATAGATTAGTTACTATTATATCTTTAATCAGTTAGTTTTAGTGTTATATTGCTATCTCAGTTTCAAGAAATAGTGTTTGGATTAGAGTGAGTTTGGACTTTTACTGTTCATGTGCACACTAATAAGTTTTGAATAAGCTAAATTAAGGTGTAGTGATCACTTTTCAGTAGGTATTTAAAGGTTTTTAGCTCCTTAATAGGTATTTGTCTTATTGGGTGATTCTTGTGGTTTTAAACTGTCAAAATAAGCTCAGTTAAGCTGAGCTTATTTGGATCCATATTTTTAGCCTCTTTGAGTTACATTTAGTGTTTTTAGTGTAGGGTTATAACTTGGTTCTGTTCCATTGGTCAATTTTAGAGTTAAGTGCAAAATTTATTTCTGCTGAAGCATTCCAATATCTGCTGTTCTCAGCTTTTCCCATGCAGTGTATCTGCTTATTTAGTTAATAACTTTGTTTGATTTTTGTTCTTATCAGTAGTTTGCTAGTCAACCTTAATCTGTCTTAGTTTAATCTGAATTTTGAGCTTATCAGATAGCTTAATTTTAGCCTGCAATTAGCCTCTTTTTCTTGATCTGAGTCTACAAAACTTACCCTGTGCACAGTTTTTATAGCATATTTCATAAGCTTGTACAATCTTCAATTGTTAGCTTTAGCTTGTGTGACTTAGTGTTTTGTAAAGCCCTTCTGGCTAGCTTGCTACATTTATGCTTGTTTTTCATTTATCTGCTTATTTGGACTGCTTATCATGCTCATGTTGTTTTCTCAAAATCACTCCCTACACTGAGTCATCAGTGTAGGTGAGCCTTTTTCATAAGCTCCTAAAAAGCTTATTAGTGATCATTAGCTTGTGAAATTTGGTTTATTGTGAAGCTTATCCACCAATCTCAAAGGTTCAGGGCTTATTGTGCAATTTAGAGCTTATTTGATAAGCCTGCTATTGGCTTATTCCTTGTTCCATTTTAGCAGTACTTTGCTAACCAGTGTTCATAAGCAAATTCATAAGCTCACTCAGAGTTTAATAGTGGGCCCCAGTGTGAGATTCTTGGCTTTTTGGGAACCTCAATAAGCCAGCTTATTACATCCAAGTTTACTTTTGACCTCTGATCCTTTGCCCCTAGCTAAATTTGGCCTACAAAATCCTTGCAGGCCTGTTTGGTTGATAGGGTTAAGTGGAAGTGCTTATTTGCCTCTTTAAGCTTATTCTGTCTTTCTTTCTTGTCAAATTAGCTTAATTTCAGTTCATTAAACTTGCTTTCATCTTATTTCCATCTTATTTTACCTTTATTTCCTTTTGTTTAGCTTATTTGGCCACTTATTTGAGCTTAAACCATCAAGTTGAGCCAAAAGCCCATACTGATAAGCTCATAAGCTTCCAATCTGCTTATTTTTAAGTTTCAAAGTTTTTGTCTTTATTAAAGTTTGTTATTATCAGTAGTTATATAGATTTGTAAAAGAAAAACCAAGAAAATCAAAATATAAAAAAAGTGATAGCTTCTATTTAAGCCATTTGGCTTATTTTTCTGCTTTTTCCTTAAGCACTTTTCATTTTTATATTTTTCCTAGCTTCCTGTACTTATTTAATATTTCTATAAAAAGTTTTAGATTTTTCTTAGATCATTTAGTATTTATTAGAATTTTTATTAGTTTAAAAAGTATTAAAATAGTAATTAATTAATAATAATTAAATAAATAGTCAAATAAATATTTTTATTTTTCCTAAAATTTTCTTTTATCATTTGGATTCTAAAAATATAATTTTCACATCCGTGGGATTTATATTGGTCAGAATTCACATTTTATTTTGTACGTTTACGTAATTTTTATTTAAACGTACGTTTTTAAATTTTAAAACGTTTCTAAGTCATTTACTTTCACGTAATCGTTCTTATAGCTTGTTTAAGTTATTTCCTTTTAAAATTCCTTAGTTTAATCACTCAAAACCCTTTTCTGTTCAATTATCACCCGATCACAAATTCGTTTTATTACAGTTTACACACCTCGTTGGGACTTAACGACCCGAGGATACTCTGTACTCCTTGGTTAGTTGTCCTTAAGCTGTTTGACCTTGTTGACCATTTACCTTGGTCAATATAGTTGACTGTTTGAGGCCAATCAGAACACCAAATCGCAACTCAGAATTTCCAGCCCAACTCAAATCGCAACCACTAAAATATTACCGAGACTCAAATCGCAACTAAGAATAATCTTCAAAACACAAACTAAAGTCACAAAATCAATCGTAGGATACTAGAAAATGATGTAATAGATCGTAGTGAACACAAAAGTACAAGATTATGCCAACAAACACCACAAACACTTCACAACTCGTGGGTTGTTTAGTGTTTTGAGTTCGAACCAAAGAAAAAAAACAAGAAGGATCGAATGAAAAGAAAACCAAAGAAACAATCACACTCGAATTCAACCACTAATCAACCATGGCTCTGATACCAATTGTAGAGTTATCATAATCATAACACAAGAGAACTTTGATGTTCAAGGTTAAATTCTAGAGAGAGAAAGTGGGAGCCTTTTAGAAAGAGAGAATGATAAGTATTAGATTGAAAGTAATGAAAGGTCCAACCCCTTCCCTTGGTGGGAAAGGGTTATCTATACAAACTCTAAACCGCCCCTACACGGGCTATGGAACGGGCTTACAGTGGGTAAAGACCCGACCCGACTCCATGATAATACAATAACTAAACTAAAATTAATAAGCCTACGAGCTACTTAAATGCTAAATAGATACTCGGGGTGACCGAGTCTTTCATGTGAATATTTATATTCCTAACACACTTCTTCAGGTTGGATACATGGAACGTAGGGTGTACTCTACTAAGCTTTGGTGGTAATTCAAGTCTATAGGCTTCTGGACCAACCCTGTTCAAAACCTTGAATGGTCCAATGTATCTCGGGTTCAACTTTCCTCATTTACCAAACCGTATCACGCCCTTCCATGGCAAGACTTTTAACATAACCTTGTCTCCGACTTGAAACTCCAGTGGTTTACGTCTCACATCTGCGTAACTCTTTTGTCGGTCTCTTGCGGCTTGCAATCGGTTCCTATTTGTTGGGCCGAATGCCTGGTATCTAATTTTTTATAAAATCATTATTAATATCTAACTCAAATAAAGACTATCTATTATTTACAACAAGACTTAATATACACCTTACAATAACAATTTATACGACAGGAGAGTAAGTCTCCTCACAATATATTCTGTTGGGACAACATTAGTTAGATCTCCTTATGTTTTAATGATGACAAATAAACCTTCGAAACACATAAAATCACAAACGTTAGCCAAAATTCTCCCGACCCAATAACTGGGCCTGGCGCGCTGCCGGCGCTCCGACGCGCCAGCCCACTGTATTGATCGGGATGAATTTTGAAAGTCGGCTTTCCCCTTACCCGAAAAATGTGGATCTTTAATACAGGTATGAATATGTTATGTGCTTCATTGGGAACACTCGAAACGAGTTTTAGAATTAGAGGGATCCAAATTTACAACCTCCCATTTTTGGCAAAACGCCAACTCAAGTATTTTGATAAACGCCTCTAGCCAAGGCCTTTCTAAACCTAGGGAGCTTATATATTTCATGTGACATCAAGTGAAAGTATTCATATGGCCATAATCTGTGTTTACGTCTTCTCTAATCACGTAACGGGTTTACTCCTTTATTGGTCAAACTAAGTCAAAGGTCCCTTTGCGTAAACGCATCCTTCCCGATATGGGAGATGCAAAGCACTTAGCTTGTTTGCATCAAGATGATTATTGATTACGTCGAGTCGCGGAAATTCACGTATTATGAGATTATGAATACTCGACGTTGAGTTACTTGGGATTATAAGTAACCCTTGATTTTCTCATCATATACTCAACCCATAATCAATCTTTGTCAATTCTTTTCTTCCTTAATGACAAAATGATTAAGCCTTAATCAATCATTTGATTAATCTCCTCACCAAACTAATCCTCCAACCATTTCAAAATCCTCCCAAATCTTATCCCCAACATTCTCTTAATATTCCCTTACATCTTTAGTACTTCCATGTACTTCATGTCTCCTACATACCCACACCATATCTTCCAAACATTCTCTTTACAACATTCCAATCCAACCAATAAGATTTCACCACCTCTTCACCTTCTTCATCCAACCCTCCATGTCAAATACAAATAAACCTTCACCACAAAACACCTCACTTCCTCACCTTCAACATTCAAATTTCAAAATTTGAATCTCAACACATAGGCTCCCCATAACTTCAACATCCCATCCTTCCAACTCACTCTCTTACACTCTCTTCCTCACTTCAAATTCAAATTACACACACTCCCCTCACAACCATTTCCTTCCCTCACACACTCTCCAACCCACTCCTTCTCATTTCAAGCACATGGGTAATTCAAAATTTGAATTCAAGCACAAAGGCTCCCCATCTAATCACCATCACATCCCTCTCTTACATATCCAACCCATATCCAACTCATCTCAACCTTATCTCTTACTCCCTCTCTTACATTCAAATTCAAAATTTGAAATACAACTTAGGCTCCAAACCATCACATCAAATCCAACTCACCTAAACTCATCTCAACCCTCCATCTCACCCTCCTCTCCAAGTTTAGCATATCCTTGGAATATTCTCCTTAACCTAACCATGCTTTCTCTTCTAACCCAACCATGGTTCACCTTAACCTAACCTCACCCTCTCACTTCTCTCTCACACCATTTGAATTTCAAATTCAAATCTTCCCTCTCTAACATCCATACTTCCTTTCCAAGCAAAGGAATATTCCATGACATATTCTTTCTCTCTTTTCTATGCCATGTGAGGAATACCCAAACTACCCCTATCCAATTATCCCTTCTACCCTTCTCTCTTTGATAATTGGTTTCACTAAAACACTTTACAAATGATTTTTACCAAATGGCTATTTGAGTTGGTTGACCTCAAGGATGAATAATGTTATGGTCAATGTGTGAAGTACAATTGGGGGTTTAGCAAGGTTGGGTATTTAAAAGACAAAAATCCCAAGAAAATGTTATAGTGGTCCTGGCACGTCGCTGGCGCTCCGATACGCAAGCAGCGCGCCAGCCTCGTTAACATTTTCTTGTTTTGGGACTTTTGCCTATAAATACCCACCCTTACCTCTTGTATTCCTCACCCCTTGCCATTATTCTTTCTCTCTTATTTCTTTTCTCTCAATCCTCTAATTCTATCTTGTGTTCTTGATCTTTCACATAAACATCATTTGAAAGAACACATCTCCTTGCAAGGGAAGAATCACAAGAACCTAATCCACTCTTGTGATTGTATCGAGGGTCTTCTTCTTTATACCCTTTCTATTACAATCGAGTCTTTAGGTTAGGTTAGGGCTTGATTAAACAATCAAACATTTATTAATTCGATTTGGTTGTAAGGGAAGTCTTGTGTCAAGGTGACCAAGCCTAAATTATTGGGGATCTAGTTGGGGTTTGATACTTCCGGTGGGAAGTCTTTGTGGTTAAGTCGAATCACGAGTTCTTGAGGGTGGTTTTCATAGTGAGCACCGATCTTTGTGCATATCGGTAGAGCGAATTTGTAACGGTTTATATTCCACGGAAAGGATTATAATTAGTGAATAGTAAAGTGTCGTGGATTCGCAACTGGACGTACGGATGGTATAAACCCCCCATCCCATTACATGCTTTATATACTTTGGTTGTGATTGTGGTTGTTGTATTAGTTGTATAACCACTTCTTGATCTTTGAGGCTTGAAGTCTTTAAAACTTTGAAGAGCCCAAAAAGACCGTATTCACCCCCCCCCCACGGTTCTACATATTCCTTCTTTCTTATTATAGATTTTTGCTGCCAACCAAAACATTTCTACTTCACCATTGGCTTTATATTTAACCTTATACAGCTATTTACAACCTATGGGTTTTCTATTACTTGGTATTTCAGTTATTTCCCAAGTTCTATTCTTGTTTAGATCTTCCATCTCTTGGTTCATTGCTTTGATCCACCTACTATCTTTAATTGCTTCTAAATAAGATAATGGTTCTATTATCTTATTCAAACTAGTGGTAAAAAGAAAGTTTTGTAAAATTAGATTATAGTAAGTAACAACCTTTTCAACACCGTATTTAACACTCTTATCACGAACATAATCATTAAGTTTTGAAGGAAAAAGTATTTTTTCTACAAGTTCTCCTAGCAATTTTACCCAGCTGTTGTGTCTGGTGACTCAAATAATTGACCAAAATATTCCACATCTTCACCCTCACACTCATATTCATTAGAGTTTCTGTACTTTGGATGCCTTCTGAATTTTCCTTTTTAGTTGCATACAAAGTGTTTGTTTTGTTCTTCATACTAGAAGTATTACCTGAGACATTAGCACCATCACTGTTGATGATGTACCCTCCGAATGGGTCGAAGGACTCCCCTTCGAGCCTGTAGAAAGCCCTCCCTTCGGAGGCCCAAGTTAATCTCCTAACACGTTTCATTGGCGTAAAACCATTCGCCTGCGAACTGGTTACCATGTGGGAATCCGCCAATCGAAGCCTTAAGCCCTTCGGGGTATCTCCTATGAAGGAACTAGCACGAAGGACAATCCTGACCTGGTCAAACCCACGTCTCCTCTTCCCTTGGCTTTCCTGCCAAAACAGAGATCGTGGGCTACAAAGCCCTAGCGGTTACCACAAATCATGGGACGCCCCCATGATCTCCGAAACATGTGCAAACCACCCACTAAGGCCTATTTCTCCCCTATAAATAGCTTAGTCGGGCATGAACAATGTAAGTTAACTTCATTCTCGTCATTTACAACCTACATTACCCTTACACATACTTACTCACACGCCGGAGGTGGTTCGCAGGGTCCAACCCCTGCGCAATCACTTAACGTAGTGTCTTCGTATTTCTTATTTCAGGTTAAGAACAAGCTTGGCGCAATCTCAACACCCCATTATTCCTTTGATCACCATCGAAGGCCTGGTAGTGCATCTTTTTGTACAATCAGTGGCGCCATCCGTGGGACCGCTACAATTGGTCTCGTTATTTCCAAGCTTATAACCAACCAACTACTTTCACTATATATCCGGCATGGATCAAGGAAGAGAAGATACTCCCCCACCGGGTTTCTCTACCTTAGCACCAATACCAATCAACGACTCTAACAACCTTCCCCCAATAACCGCTTCCACGTTCACAACACGTTCTCACCCAGAAACAACACCCAACCATCATGCTTCGACATCAGCCAATCCGGAGCCCATTATTAGCCCAGCCTTTGTGGAAGCCAACCACGAAGTGTTGGAATCCCTCCTAAGGGCTCGTAAGAGGCAAGTCAGGAATGCTGAGATGCGAAGGGAGTTGGAATACTCAAGTGATGAGTATGATGAAGAAATGGAGATGGAACCTAGGCCTTCGACCCAAGGAGAAACTCTATCGGCCTTAAGGGTTGGGTCTCCAGTCAGTCGAAGGCTAAGCAGAAGGTCCGTTGGTTTCGAAGGAGTTCCCGAGAGGGCTCCGACAAGGAGAGAAGGGGCGGTTACCGAAGGCTCTAAAGGTAGGAGCCAACGAAGGGAAGAAGTGGGGGTGACTTTGCCTCCATTGCTAGTAGCTCATCTTGGAAGGACTGAAGCTGGGGTTTCGTTGCAGCCTTCTCACGCATCAGGCGTAGAAGGCAATCCGCCTACAATTAATATGGGAGGAAATCTTCCTCCCAATGGTATGTACCCCTCGTTCTAAACTCAGTCTTATCCTCAAAATTTATATCCTCCAGTAAATGGACAGCCTAATAACCCAAGCCTCCTTCAAACTTATGGGAGCATACCCTTCGGGCATCCTATGGCGTATCCTCCGTATGCCATGGGAAACGCTTATCCGTTTACCGTGAATACACCTTACCAGTCCTACCCAAGTCAAACTCCTATGGGAATGCCCCCAAACAACAATCCCTATAATACTGTTCCCATGTATGCACCACCTTACAATTGTCTATACTCAGACCCTATGGGTTCAGCTACACCTTTCGTTAGGTGGATAGAAGATTACCCATTGCCTGATGGGTTGAAAATGCCTTCGCACATTGGGACTTATGATGGGAAGGGGGATCCGGACAATCTCTTACACTTGTTCGAAGGGGCTATCAAAATGCAAAAATGGGTTATGCTGGTGGCCTGTAATATGTTTACATACACCCTACGGGATTCTGCTCGTATTTGGTGGAATGGGCAAAAGCCCGGTAGCATCGTCAATCTTGATGATCTTAAGGCGAAGTTTTGGTTACACTTCAGTCAGCAAAAGAAGTTCACAAGGACTCATTTAACGGTGCACAACATCAAACAAAAGGAAAATGAAAGCACAAGGGCCTTCGTTACTAGGTACACCGATGAGACTTTGCAAATTTTGGGTCTTCATGAATATCAGCGTATTTCGGGTTTCATACACGGTCTTCGAAATCGGAGTTTGGTGGAATTCTTGTCCACTGACCTTCCGAAAACTTACAAAGGGTTAATGGAAAAGACGTATACTTGGATCGAAGCGAAAGAGGTATCCACTAATGGGGCTCCGATAGACAGAGACAGCAACAACAAGTTTTCAAAGCATTCTTCATGGGAAGGGTCAAGGAACAAGAACAAGAACAGAGACAGGTTTTCTCCATACAACAAAGGTCCCAACCACGGTTTGTTAAGCAGTCTAACCAAGTCTCCAAAGGAAATACTTGCTATGGAGAGGGCTGCTAAGGCCCTCGAAGCACCCCCTCGTATGACAAGTAAGGGCAAAAGCAGGGATACCAGCAAGTATTGTCACTTTCACGAAAATTATGGTCATGATACGAACAGTTGTAGAGAGTTAAAGAAATAGATAGAAGAAGTTGTGAAGTCCGGGCAATTGGCACACTTGGTGAAGGATATAAAGAAGGGAAAGGAAAAGATGACTGACACTCAATTGGCTAAAGATACTACTCCTCTTGAAGCCCCAATACTCATGGTCCGTTGGGGCGAAGCCAACTTGAAAAGAAAGGTAACGGAGCAGGAGGGTAATGCAATAGGGGAAGTAACTTTTCCTCCTCTCACAGGCCAAGTCCCATCAAATGATCCAGTAGTCATCAAAGTCCTCATTTCCAACCGAGAAGTGAATAGAGCCTATATGGACTGTGGAAGCTCCTGCGAAATCATTTATGAGCATTGTTTTCTCAAGCTCAAGCCTTCGATCAGGTCGCAGCAGGTTGATTCGAAAATACCTTTGGTGGGATTTTCTGGTGAGCATTCGTGGCCTCTGGGAGAAGTTCCGTTGGAAATAACAATTGGAGAAGGCAAGCTCGCAAGGACAGAAACCCTCATGTTCGCTATTGTAAGGTCCAACTCTCCTTACAACTTGCTGATAGGAAGGACCGCCATGCAAAAGATGGGTATCGTAGTTTCCACTATACATGCAGCGGTAAAGTTCCATACACCTTATGGGATAGGAACCGTATTCTCCAGTTACAGTCAAGGGCAAGTGGGAGACAGTGGCAAAAAGATTAGAGAAAGTCCGGAGGAGCCTCCGAAGGCCATCCTTAGTTGTACGGATGCCGAAGAACGTATTGTGATAAATGAGCTCTATCCAGAGCAAACGGTGGTAATTGGAAAGCAACTCCCTGCTAACTTCAAAGCAGACCTGGAGAAGTTACTCAAAGCCAACAAAGATGTGTTCGCATGGACATATTCGGACATGACAGGAGTTCCCAGGACTCTTATGATCGATGGCAAGCCCTTCGGCATAGAACATAAGCTTAACGAGTTCAAACACATTGAACCAATTAAGCAGAAGCGACGAAGCCTAGCACCAGAAAGAAATGCAGCTGCTTGCAAAGAGGTGGATGAGCTTGTGCGAGCAGGAATTCTCAGGGAAGTGAAATACCAAACTTGGGTTGCCAACCCAGTCATTGTAAAGAAAAGTGATGGAGGGTGGCGTATGTGCGTTGACTTCACCGACATCAATAAAGCTTGCCCGAAGGACTGCTACCCTCTACCAGAAATCAATTGGAAGGTCGAATCTCTCTTAGGGTTTCGTCTGAAATGTTTTCTGGACGCCTACAAAGGGTATCACCAAATACAAATGGCGGAGGAAGATGAAGAAAAGACAACCTTCTACACAGGAAAGGGTGTCTATTGCTACAAGAAAATGCCCTTCGGTCTGAAGAATGCAGGGGCAACTTACCAACAGTTAGTAGATAAAGCCTTCCACAAGAAAATCGGGAGGAACTTGGAGGCCTACGTTGATGACATGGTAATAAAAAGCAGAACCGAAGAGGACCTTTTCTCCGACATCCAAGAGACCTTCGATCAATTACGGGTAATCAATATGAAGCTTAACCCTAAGAAGTGTTCGTTCGGCGTGGAGGAAGGACAATTCTTGGGGCACCTGATCACTAAACAAGGGATTAAAGCCAACCCTTCGAAGGTAAAAGCCATCACTGACCTTCAAGCTCCGAAGTCACTAAAACAAGTTCAAAGCCTCAATGGGAAGCTTACGGCACTTAGCAGGTTCTTGTCGAAAGGGGCAGATCGGTCTTTACCATTTTTCAAAACACTCAAGGGGTGTACAGATAAAAAGACTTTCCAATGGAGTTGTGAGGCGGAAGCAGCCTTCGAAAAGCTAAAGGAATTTATGGAAATCTTACCAACACTTACGGCCCCAATCAAAGGCGAAGTGTTGTTCATGTACATTGCGGCATCATTCGAAAGCATCAGTGCGGTGCTCCTAGCCGAAAGGGAGAAAAAACAAGTCCCTATATACTTCGTTAGCAGGGTCCTACAAGGAGCTGAATTAAACTATCCGGAGTTGGAAAAGCTAATCCTAGCCTTGGTTTATGCTGCAAGACGCCTTCGAAGATACTTTCAAGCTCATCCCATCACGGTATTGACTGACAAGCCTATTAGGCAGATACTGTCGAAGCCTGAGAAATCAGGAAGGGTAGTTAAATGGGCTATCAAATTGGGAGAACATGAGATAGAGTACAAGGGTTGAAACTCCGTCAAAGGTCAGATACTTGCAGACTTTCTCGCTGAAACACCCTCCGGACCTAGCCAAGATAAAGAAATTCCTAAGGAGAAGCCCCAAGAGACGAAGGAGGGGTGGAAATTGTACACAGACGGAGCATCAAGTTCTGATGGTTCAGGAGCAGGTTTAATGCTAGTTAGTCCGGAAGGAAGGGAATACACTTACGCATTGCATTTTGAGTTTGAAGCTACCAACAATGAAGCCGAGTATGAAGCTTTGTTAGCCGTCTTCGACTTGCAAAGGACATGGAGGTTCGTAACCTCTCCGTTTTTGTAGACTCACAGTTAGTCGCCAACCAAATTAAAGGCTCCTACGAAGCAAGGCAACCCACCATCAAGCAATATTTGGAAAAGGCTAAAGAACTCCTTCAAGGCTTCGAAACATATGCTATAGCACATGTTCGCAGAAATCAAAACAAGAAAGCATATGCCTTAAGCAAGTTGGCTTCAATGGCATTTGCTCATTTAACGAAGGAAGTTTTGGTAGAAGTATTGACTGATAGGTTAATTAAACGAGGCGATGTTTTTGACATCATACTCAAGGAAGGCACCAATTAGATGACTCCAATTAGGGAGTATTTGATCAGTGGTATTCTGCCGGAGGATCCTAAGCTTGCTCGAAAGGTGAGGATTAAAGCTCCCCAATATAGGCTCATTGGGGATAACCTTTATAGGAGATCCTTCCTATCTCCATGGCTTCGTTGTGTGGGACCAAAACAGGCTTCGAACATCATCTATGAGGTTCACGAAGGATCTTGCGGGTTGCATGCAGGCCCTCGCTCCGTTGTTTCAAAAGTAATGAAGCTAGGGTATTATTGGCCATCTATGCATAGAGACGCAATAGAGATAATACAAAAATGCGAAGCTTGTCAGATCCACTCCAAAGTTCCAAGAATGCCTAAGCAAGACATGACATCTGTCACCTCAGCATGGCCCTTCTGTCAATGGGGAATCGATATAGTCGGACCCCTACCAGTAGCTCCGGGAGGGATAAAGTTCTTGGTCGTAGCCATAGACTACTTCACTAAGTGGGTCGAAGCCAAACCTTTAGCGTCGGTAACAGGAAGGCATATGGAGAAGTTTGTATGGGAACACATAATCTGCCGATTTGGTGTTCCACACATTATCATCTCCGACAATGGGAAACAATTCGCCGAAGGAGTATTCCCAAATTTTTATGAAGGCCTAAAAATCAAGCAATCGTTCACTTCCGTATACCATCCTCAGGGCAACAGACAAGTTGAAGTCACGAACAGGGACATCATCGATGGTATCGAAAAGAGACTCGGACGAAGTCATCATGGGTGGGTAGATGAGTTACCCCAAGTTCTGTGGGCACATAGGACACACCCCAAGTCAAGCCATGGGGAAACTCCTTTTAGCCTGGTCTATGGAACGGAAGCTGTCATACCCTCCGAAATCAGCATCGAAACAGAACGCATTGTGAACTTTGAAGAAAAAACAAATGACGAAAGGCTTCGTGAAAACCTCGACCTCCTGGAAGAAAGAAGAGAAATAGCTTCGATCAGAGAGGCTATCTATAAACAGAAGTTTGAAAAGTACTATAATAACCGAGTTCGACCCTCCACGTTCAAGCCAGGTGAATATGTCCTTCGTTTAAACAGCGCAAGCAAGGCTGAATACGTTATATTGGAAGCCTACGACAATGGTGCTTACAAGCTCGCAACGCTTAAAGGGGAGGCCATGGAAAGGACTTGGAATGGTACCAATCTTCGTAAGTTTTACATATAAAACTTACTACATTTAAAACAATCAGTTTGTTTTTCAATTTCATGTAACGCATTCTTCTCATTTGGGAAAAAAGCATTAATGGTAGGCGTCTTAGTGTTCATTTTTTAGAATGATGTAATCCTCCCTACCCACTTAATGATATAAATTATTTCCCTCAAAATCTCTTGTTTCGTTATTTACAACAAAGATTTGCTCAGCCAAGTACTTTACAAGTTTCAATGTCGAAGGATGAAGCAAGACACATGTCTTGTATGCAGATAACATCCAAAGCAATTCACATTAACTTTTCCTATATAGTCTTAGGGTATTCTAAGCCCTTCGTACCTTCAGGATAAAGACGGAGTGGGTCGCGACCCTCTGTCGCAGTCAAATTATACGATTGCGAAAAATCTTGGTTCAAAATACACACAATAAGGTTATAACCTTAGGTTGTATATGTACGTTTATAATAAGCGTCCGAGAAGAAAAGCATGACATTCATAGCGGATTATTATCCCTACTTAACATTGATAAGACCAATAATGGTCAAAGCAAAAACGATTTAAACAATTGTCTAACGCATGGGTCGAAGCCCATACAGCAACAAAGATAAATTGTCTTAAACAAATGAACATTAAACACGTTGGGGCATTATGCATAGAGACCCTTTCAAGGCAGAACAGAAACAGATTTCTTTGTTGAAGACGGAGGGTGGACTTTCATCAGCTTCTTCGCCAAAAGTTCTTCTATGGGAGCCAACGGATCTTTGGTTACCTCGGCTAGGAAAGGGTACTCTGTTGACGTAAACGCATCGCCAGCCTCATTAAATTCTTTCTCAGAATCAGAGTGATAGTATGGTACCTCCGACAAAACCACAGGCTTCTTTGTCTGGGCAATTTCTTCCAAAGTGGTACAGGTACCATAAAAGATGGCTGCGTTCACTAGTTTCCCAATAACTTCCCCCACCTCATCGCTACGATGCAATTCCATTGCCACATGAGGAACAACCTTCAAAACTACCTCAGCTCGGTCTTTCTTCAAGCTTCGACACTGGAATTTCAGACTATCGATTTCCTTGCAAAGCTTGGCCTCCTGTTCAATCAGCCTAGACCTTTCGGCTTCCAGACTTGTACATTTGGATCCGAGCATTTCAATTTGGGCTCTATAGATGGACACCTTAGACTCCTCAACCTTCAACCTATCACACCTTGCTTGGGATTCCTTCAATTGCCCCTCGAGTCTGTCAATCTTGGCTCGCATATCTTGTACAAAAGGATTCTTCTCAAAGTTCTCCAACACTTCTTTGCACTTAGCCTCCAATTTATCATATTCATGATCCCTAGCTTTTTCTTTGGCTAAGATAGCATCCATTTTCACTCTCACATTCAACACCGTTTGCACCAATTCCCTTGTCCTAGAATTAAGATGATTATCCAAAACAGCCTGCCTAGCATAACTTTTGGAATGAAAGTTGCAAAGCTCTTCCATAAACATGTTATCCAAGATTCCCTTCCATTTAGCAGGTGTCATTTTTTCAATCAAGTGGCGACACGCAGTTGAATTGGGTAGTTCATTAACCTCGGGAAGACCTGCGAAAGACAGAAGCACAAGTTATATAAGGAAGGACACTTATTACGCATGCATTATAACTTACTAGGAGTATCATCTTCAGGAATCGTCAGAGGAGTAGGTATAAAGGTTTTAGAATGAGAGCCTTTGGGCTTCACCATTCTTGTCGGAGGGGTAGGAAGGGATAATTTCCTCTTCAGAGGAGTCTTCACAGACATAGCAGCTTTTGCTTTCTTACTTTTCTTCTTATCTGAAAGACCGGAGGACCTTACGAGCCTTGTTTGAAATTCCTTGATAAGGGGATCATCGGAATCTGCTACAGTCTCCACAAAATGCGGAGTCTCGCCATTATTAATTGATGTTGATGGAGAACCTACTTCATGGTTCACATTATTTGGCTCTTTGGGGACAAAACTAAGCTCTCTAGTACCACGGGCTACAACGAAGTTCCTGAATGCCATCCCTACAGAAAAAGAAATGAGATAAATACCATCAGATAAGTCATTTACTTTATTTGAATAGGTACATACATACTTTTCCCATTGCAGATTATCTCAGGTTCCAAGGGAGAGCCTTCCCAATGATCTATAATGCCCGCCAGAAACAATATTGGCTCAGGAAACGTTTGCACATCAAATGGGTGACGTTCAAGACGTTGGTAGAGGGGATAGCTTCTTACGAAGTGCGGCAAAGGATCATCAAAGCGTTTCTTGTCAAAACGATTGTCTTTATCTAGCAACGCCGGATAATTGGGAGGTATGATCGTATCTTGCACACAGAAAAACAGACCTTTCCATTTTCTTATGTTGGCAAAAGGTTTAGTTATTAAGCAGGGCACATCGGGCTCACTTCTTTTGGCCAATGTTAACCAATCACCACCAGGACAAAGGTTTATAAAACCTCTAAGCACATTCAGTGTTGGCTCATACCCGTAAGCTTTACATACAACGATGTAATTAGTCAACTTGGCTAAGCCAAAAGGGTTCAGCCTGGATATATGTACTTGATAATATTGTAAAAACTCCAGGATTAAGGGGTGGATCGGAATCCTAAAGTTAGATTCTGTAAATGCATGCACATAAAGCCCCACATAACCCGCTGGAGCATCAAAAACATTTTGGTTTTGATTGGGAAGCATAACTTTAAACTCTTTAGGTATGGGATATATTTTAAGAAATTCTATGAGAGCCTGCTCTGATAGAGTACATTTTTGCTCCCTAATAGTTCTTTTCGCTGCCATACTCATCTTGAACTAGAGACTATGAGCGCAAAAGGACAAAGATCGGAGAGGAAAACTTACCTTTAAGCTCAACAGAAGCACAAAGCACAGGGTCGTGTACGTGTATTTTGGGCGCAAAAGAAAATATGATCTAGGGTTGGAAGTATGAAGGGTTTATGAATATCCTTTGTAGTTTCATCCTAGCCATCCACGTGCAGTTATAATCCGAGATATACATGGAGACTAATTTTTTAATTTTTGAAAAGATGTTTACCGATATCTTCGCTGCTGTAGTATAGAGTGGTAGTTGAAGATTTATTAGCCGCATTTATTGCACAAAGTTTGTTTAAGCACTTATCTTCATTGCGTTCAAATTTGCGACGAACGGGATAAAGTGTAGCAGGTTTTTTGAGTCGAATGCAATATAAACTTGTACGTATATATCACTTTCGACTGGGGGGCTTGATGATGTACCCTCCGAACGGGTCGAAGGACTCCCCTTAGAGCCTGTAGAAAGCCCTCCCTTCAGAGGCCCAGGTTAATCTCCTAACACGTTTCATTGGCGTAAAACCATTCGCCTGCGAACTGGTTACCATGTGGGAATCCGCCAATCGAAGCCTTAAGCCCTTCGGGGTATCTCCTACGAAGGAACTAGCACGAAGGACAATCCTGACCTGGTAAAACCCACGTCTCCTCTTCCCTTGGCTTTCCCGCCAAAATAGAGATCGTGGGCTACAAAGCCCTAGCGGTTACCACAAATCATGGGACGCTCCCATGATCTCTGAAACATGGGCAAACCGCCCACTAAGGCCTATTTCTCCCCTATAAATAGCTTAGTCGGGCATGAACAATGTAAGTTAACTTCATTCTCGTCATTTACAACCCACATTACCCTTACACATACTTACTCGCACGCCGGAGGTGGTTCGCAGGGTCCAACCCCTGCGCAATCACTTAACGTAGTGTCTTCGTATTTCTTATTTCAGGTTAAGAACAAGCTTGGTGGAATCTCAACACCCCATTATTCCTTTGATCACCATCGAAGGCCTGGTAGTGCATCTTTTTGTACAATCAACTGTCAAGCAATGAATCTGTTATAACAGGTTGTGTTGATTCCTTGTCTCTAGCCGCTTCATCTACAGTGATGACACTTGGTGACTGAGTATTTCTACTATCAGTTACAGTCTCCTCACCACTAACTAAACTATCTCCTCTAACGTCATAAGGTTCATCAGACTTAATACTACTTTCCACAATCTCATCAAAGATATTTAAATCATTTATCCTATTTTTCTAGAACACACATTGTTTAGAAAAAGAATTGTTTTTAAAAGGAAAAACATTCTCATAAAACTTTACATCTCTTGAAAACAAGAATTTTTTCTGATAAAGACTAAACACATTGTAGAAAACTAGAAGGGGGGATGAATAGTTTTACCGATTAAAACTTTGTTTTAAAACTTATAGATCGACTTATGTCAATCTAGTTTTGGCGTGTTGGATATTGATAGTAGAAAAGCATATAAAACTAAACTACGAGATAGTGTTAGAGAGACACAACCACAACACGAGTATTTATAGTGGTTCGGCTACAAGGACACCTTCCTTGCCCTACTCCACTCCCCGAGTACCCAACTCGAGAGTTCCGTAAACACTACACAAGACTAACTCCTTTCACCGGCGGAGAAGCCTTCACAACGTCGCTTACACTTTATCCACTACAAAGCTAAATACCGAGCTCTTCCACGAGGTAGATCCAAACCTTCGTCGCCTACACTTTATCCGGTACAAGGCTAGATACCGGGTTCCATTACAAAGGAGGAACCACTACCCGATCGACACAACTAGCACAACACAACTAAAGGAAGCAACGTCCTTTTTACACCTAACGACTCAACACATCTACACCACCCTTGAGAAGAAGAAAGAACAAGATGCACTTCTGTGATCTTGAAGAGAAGAAGAATCTTGGCTACTCATGTCATGAGCTTGCAAGTCTCCAAGAGGTTGTGATCTCGCCTTTTACAAGGAACCTAGAGAATCACAAAGAAAGACCAAATAGAAAGATCCTTAGATATGAGGTTAGAGAGTTTAGAACATAGAGAGAAGATATGTCTAAAAGGGGTGAGAAATAAGAGAGAAATGGCTCACTATTTATAGGAAAAACTAAGCACTGTTCACCCGGTTCCACCAGATCCCTTCCCACAGGGATCCGGCTAGTGTAAACCCAGGGATCCGACTATCTGGTATCAACAGTTTGGATTTTGGGTTACAATTCTGGGTTTTGGGTTATGGGTTATGATCCATGGTTCATGTGATGTTATGCATGATGTCAAGGACATCTTGGGTCATGGGTTATGGACTTTGGGTTATGGGTTATGGACTTTGGGTCATGGATCATAGGTTTTACCCATTTTGGTGTCATGCATGATGTCATGCAATGGCTCATGGGTTATGGATCAAGCTCCATAGGTTATGGGTTATGGACTTAGTTTTGGGTCATGGATAGTCCAAGTCTTTCCTAGTTTATTTTCACAAGTAACATGTATTTTATAAAATGTAAGTAACTAAGTTACTTAAGTGTTTTTATAAAATGGTTTTGGTTTTATGCAAACTTGTTAACTAAATATGTTTAAGGTTTATTTGTTTAATGAAACAAGTTAGTGAACTTTTGGCTCAAAGCGTTACATATTTTATATATCTCGTTGAAATGATTTTACGTTTGTTATCGACAAAACATTTGAAGATCGTAAAATATAAATAAACGTTTTTAAGGTTTATTTGTATTAACACACATTATAATTTTTTATTATTAAAGCATATCCAACTAAAACACATTTCTCATATCTTGCACCAATCTTATCTGAATGGGAAAGATTAGGTTCAATTTTAAAAATCAATTCATAAGGACTTTTTCTAGACAACACCGCATAAGGTAACCTGATGATTAAGTAAGTTGCAGTTAGAATTGATTCGGTCCACATATTCACAGGCACCCCCCCCCCCTTTTGAACATGTGCGCTCTAGCTATATTTAAAGATATCTAGGTTCTCTTTCTGCTACACCATTCTGATGGGGTGTGTAAGGAAAATTTGTTTGATGAATAACTCCATTATTATTAAAAAAAAAAAAAAATACGCAAACCTTTTATTTACAAACTCAATCCATTATCACTTCTAGATACTTCTATAGATTTTCCAAACTGAATTTTAATCAAATTATAAAATGTTACAATATGTTAAAAAAATAAAAATAAATAAATAAATAAATAAATAAATTAAAAAAACTTCTTCTTTTGTTTTCATCAAAAACACCTAAACAACTCTGGTGTAGTCATCAACCCCCGTAGGAAGGGGGGACGAACTGCCGAATTGACATCTGAAATCGCCAACATGAACACAAACGAAATCTTTAATTTCGTATAGAAAGAAAACGAACCACTTCTATTCTCGGAGCCCACGGAGCGGTATATGAAGAATGGCTTTTTGGTCCCTTTCGTCCAGTGGTTAGGAGAAAAAGCTATAACCCGCCCTACTAGTCCCTCTGTAAGGACTCTAAACATCTAAGTTCACAATTTCACCAGACTAATAGTTTTATGGCCACTGATTGGAAAAGGCTCTCCAGTCTACTTAGCTTTGTGATATATTTCACATGGTCCAGAACTAGTATGATCATCTAGGTCAATCTTATTTTTTAGTAAAGACACTACTTGGTCAGAAGGATGACCAAGCTTGTTTTGCCAAATACATTTAGATAATTGACAACACTTAATATTACTATTACTTGATCAAAGAAGTAAATATCATCTCTCTCACTACCAGTCCCCATCAGGAACTTTCTATTTGAATCCAGAATAATGCACATAGTATCATTAGAACTGATAACGCTCAAAATGAACATGTTTTTAGTCACGTTATTGTTAGATTTGTGCATCATATTTGGTTATATTTGTGTATATTTGTTACTAAATCATGAAAAAGTGTATATGCAAGTAAATATAGCCAAGTACAGGAAAAGATGATAAAAAGATGAAGAAATGAAGAGATTATGCACATTTGAAGAATCACGAGAAAGAAACCACACAAGAATTCAAGGATTTAATAAAGTCAAGATTTCTATGCTTACATATCAAGAAAAGATCAAGTTCTATGGAGGCAATTAGTGGCACAACAAAGGATCAAGCACGTAACGAGAAAAGGAAGAAGACAAAATAATATTTGCATGGCAGAATGGCCCATCCGATCGGATGGTGCCCGCATCCGATTCGGATGGGGAAACTTGGATTTACCGAGAGCTCCAACCGATCGGATGGACCTCAATACTGATCGGTTGGAGGAAGCTGAAGTTACAAAAAATGCATTTAATGACGAATTTAAGCCCCATAATCATGGTGGCTTATCATTTCTCGGCTAGTAATTGATTTGAGACGTTTTTGCTTAAGAGATAAGGGTTCCTTCACTTATTTAAAGGACCCTTGGCTAGTTTACAAAGGGTGTGGAGTGACAACCCAAAAACCTAGTAAGGCTTAAACCAAGTCTTGCTAAACTTATTATTATTGCCCGAAAGCTTGTAGTTGCTGTGAAAACGTCCAGGGAATCTTGAGTTCAAGTCTCAAGAGTTGTGTCCAAGTGTGGAGTTGTTTACGTGTGATCATAGGCGATTTTAGGAGAGTGGTTGCTATAGTTCCACAATTCTAGTTCTTGTAATTTCACAAATAGGTATTTCTTGTTTGAGTTATTATGAACTACTTTTAGTTTAAGATGAATGAAAATATGATTTATTACTTGTGTTTGAATATGATTGTTATGGAGTGATTTTGGTTATACTTGTGTGTATGATGTGATAAGTGTTGGAGTATTCTTATTTCATAGTGATGCATGAAATCATATCTTGTTTTATGAGTTTGTTGAAATAAAATCTAATCTTGCTTAATTAGTTGGTAAAAACAGTTTTAAAGATTAACAAAGGCCGAAAGGGTTTTCTTTATGTTTTTATGCCAAAAAGTTAGTGCACGAATTAGTATGGATTATGGTGTGTGACAAGCATCATATTAGCTCATTAAAATGGATTTGGAAACGATTTCAACACGAGAAAAGGCCGAAAGGATTCGTAGGAATTCTTAGAATAAGAAATGCTTTTCAAACAACAAAGAGTCTAATAGAATTATCGCACTAGTTAACAAAGGCCGAAAGGAATTAACTAGGAGATTGAATTCTTAGAGATGATTTCTCATGATAAAAACCATTGATTGTGAATCACTCAATTTTAAGGTGTGCATCATTACAAGTCACACCCAACTTGTTTGATTACTCTATACAATTATCATGGAACTACACACAAGTATATTTGTTTTTGATTGATTGATTTCTGTTTACCTTAGCATTTACACCAAAAAGGATTGACAATCTTTTTTGATAAAACTTATTTTGCAAACCCAAACCACAATTCCCTTGGGACGATCTCAACTTACCCACCTTTACTACTACGGACGAGTATACTTGCTCGTATTTGTTGATTTAAGAATTGGATAAATTGATTTTATAAAAATTTAAAACTTGCACTACACATGACACATCAAGTTTTTGGCGCCAATCCCGGAGAATTGTCTAAATTACTTGGTAGTTTGGTTTGCTAGTTTGTAAGTTTTTGAAGAAAAAAAAAAGTTTTGGTTCGGAGCCAACCGGACCGGATGGGTTTCCATCCGATCGGTTGGTGGCCACGGTAAAGTTTTTTTTTTTGTTTTTAGATTTTAGTGTTAATTTTCAGTTATTATGTTTATTTAATGTTAAGGTTAGTGTGTTTAAGTTTTAGAGTAAATAAGTAAATTAAATAGAGTAATTAGAATAGTTTTTTTTTTTTTTTTTACATGCCTTTAATGTTTTTAATGCTTTTAATTAATAGAGTTAAATTTAGCCTTAATGATTGGTAGCTTAAGAGGTTTTAATTAATTATGTTAGCTAAGTAGTTTAAAGATTATTAAGTTAAGAGTAAATTGTTAAGATTAATGGTTAGTAATTATTAATTATGTGTTAATTGTCATATTTATTAGTTATTTTAATTTTAATTTTTATTTTATTTTGTTTATTAAGGTTTTAATTTTGTCTTAAAAATAAATACATTTAAAAAAAAAAATTTTTTTTTAGGAAATTCGATCTAACCGATCGGATGCCGCCCGCATCCGATTCGGTTGGGCAATCTTGAGTTTTAACGATTCAACCATCCGATCGGATGGGTTATAATACCGATCGGATGGATGCCTCGGTAAATTTTTTTGAACTTTTTAATTTTTAGTTGTTTAGAAGTTTTTATAGTAAGAAGTTGCTGTTTGTTTGCTTTGATTTGATATTTTGATATGTTTCGATTATAACTAACCCTCACGCTAATAGCTTGGATTTCTTTGGTTTTTGCGGTTATGTTATAGTTATTGATTCAATAGAATGGATAGTTTAAGCAGAATTTCGGAATACTTGAGAAATTTGGAAGAAATGTTGAAAGATTCGGGTGATTCATTGGAAAGTTTGGGAAATATTTTGGAAGAAGCAAAGGTTGATTTGGAAAGACAAGAAGAAGTTGGAGAAAGTTATGTTAGTTCACCTAAGGAGAAAAGAGTTGTTGTGTTTACACAAGCACCACCTAAGGAGTTTGATGTACCATTCATGAGGTATTCTACACCTTGTGGAGTGGAAGGTATTAAAGCTTGGGATGCTCAGCTTAATATGGAGTATGGAGACAACTATATTACGGAAGAAATGCTTGGTAAGCTTGGTTTTGTTAGGCTTGACTATGAGGATTATGGACGAAAGATAGTGAGAGATGTGAATGTTAATATTCATGGTCATGTGTTCAAAGTTGATTTTGTTGTTTTGGAATATGGTAATGCGGATGAACCAGAAGTTGTGTTTGGTAGAGATTTTATGGTTAAGACTAAATGTAGGATTGATTTTGCATTGGGAGAGATGAGGATAGATGTTGATGATTTGGTAGAAGAAAAGGTAGGAAAGGGAGAGATTGTTAAAATGGGCAAAGCAAATAGAAAGAAAACACCACTTAACAAACTTACCCAACCCTCCACCCCTAAGAATGAGAGTTCTTCATCTAGTTCACCACCAAAAACACCACAAATAGTTAAACCATTAACCCAACAGCAGAAAGAAGCAATTCTGGAAAATTTGGAAACAAAGTTTAAGGAGCTTATGGAGGAGAAGCCGGTTATTGAAGTGTTGAATAATTACATGACTTATCGTAAGAAGTTGGATGCAGTTATGATGGCAACGGCTAGGTTAGAAGATAAGAATTTTGATGAGATTGGAAGAGATAGGATAGTTGAGAATGGGTTGCCTAAAAAGGAGAGCGATCCAGGAAATTTTGTGTTACCTATTAAAGTTAATGGAACAGATGCGATGTATGCATTGGCTGACACGGGAGCAAGTGTGAATGTAATGCCGTATCATTTGTATAAAAGATTAGGACTTGGTAATCCTCAACCAAACCAATATAATCTTACTATGGCTGATAATTCACGAGCAAAAGCGATGGGAGAAGTAAAGAATGTTAGTCCAAGTAGGATATCAAGCCGTTTTGGCCGATTTTCTTGTGCTTAATATTCCGGTGGATAAGGAGTTACCATTGTTGTTAGGAAGAACATTTTTGAGAACTTGTGGAGCTATTATAGATATGGGTAGAGGTACTATGACTATTAGTGATGGAATCTTGAAGCATACATATTACCCAAAGCCTAGAGGCAAGATTGTTAAAGAAGTTCATGGTGAAGAAGAAGAAGAAGAAAACCATTTGGGATGTTTTGAAGTAGGTAGAGATGAAGAAGGGAGGCCTAAATATGGGCCGGTTGTCCCAAGTTACTTTGATATTGAAGATGAGATGGAAAGAGCTCTAGCGATGGAGGCTTTCTATAATCCGTTTAAGAATGTTTTTGTGTTTAACAAGTTGACAGATTTTCTTGGATCTTTACCGGTCCAATTGAAGAATTTGGAATGGGGACCTGAAGGAGCTAGTGTTTACAAGAAGGAGAAAGAAGACGGTGAATGGCATGTGAAGTTTGATATAGTTTGTCCGGATGGAAGGAACTTTACAAGGAAGTTTAAAACGCAAATGACTAACCGAAAGTTGTCCGGGAAGTTCCAAAATGAAAATATCTTGAGGCACGGATATTTTGAAGGGTGAAAGACAAGAGTTTGAAGAATAAAAGCACAAAGTTTGTGCTAGTGTTTTGTTTGTTTTCTCTTTAATTTCTCTGCATTTTAGTAGTTTAATGTTTGCATTTAAGTTTAAGTTAGAGTTTAGACCGTTTTAATTGTCTTGGTTTATTAAGTTATTAAGTTTATGAAGTTATGTTTTGAGTTTTAGAGTTAAGTTGTGTTTTAGTTGTAGAGATAGAATTGAAAAACAAGTTGGAAGATTAAGTGTGTTGAAGTATTTTTATGCTTAAAAGAAGTATTTTTGAAGAGTAAAACACTTCTCATTTGTTCTAACAAGTGTGAGTAAGTGTTGACAAAAGAAAAGTGAAGTTTTTGCAAAAATTCAATCCGAATCGGTTGGATCAAATACTGATCGGATGGATTGAAATATATATACTCAAGATTTCAAAAATCTCAAAAAACACACACACACTCAATCCACCAAACTTGGGATTCAAAAATTCGACCATTAGAAGTCTATTAAGTGTTGCAGGAGTGTTGAAGAATCATCTATGGCACCTAAACAAGTAAGTAACATAATCAATTTGTCCTAATTAGATTTTGATTCGAATTTCTTGAATTAGGTCGAAATTTGGGTATTTTTGATATAGTTCGAATTGAGATGTAATTTTTGTGGAATAGATGGGTAAATGATTGAGGAATTCATTGCAAAAAGAATTAGATAGATTGATTAAGTTTTGAGGAAGAATTGATTGATTGAATTTTCGGATTAAAATGGGTCAAAACTTTAAATCGATTTGGATTGCAATTGATGATTTCCAGATGTTATTTAGTAGATGAGTAGTGATTCTAGGAAGATGCATTGTTGATTAGAACATCAATGGAAGAGATTTGATTTGATAGTGTTCATATGATCTAGGAAAATTGAGAAATCATGCGAATAGGTTATGAACGTGTTTGGAGACGAGTGGGATATGTAGGAACCATGATAGTCGATCAAATGCATGATAGGATAGAGTTGGAATAGTTGGAATTGATTAGAAATCGGAAAGGAAAATTTTTTTGAGACAGAATGCCTCAACCGATTCGGTTGCGGGTAGATACCGATCGGTTGAGCATGGACATTTGTTCCATCCGATCGGATAGTGATTAATACCGATCGGATGGAAGGCTCGGTAAATAAAAATGAAATTTTTTCCAAACGAGTTTTGCGACTTCTAAATCATGTAATCTTGGTTTTTATGCTCTTATACTATCATATATTTGTGTTTTCTACAGAGTTATCTTGCAGGTGGCTCGAGTTCATCAAGTGGAAGAGTGAATCCGATTGTAACAAAGTATGTGCAAAGGAATACTAAGAGTAAGGTCCAATATACTCTCAATCATGAAAGTAATGAAAACTTGAAGTTCAGTAAGGTTAAGAGCAAGGAGGAAAAGCACGCTTTTCGGGAGCGTCTTTCGAAGCTACAAGGGAGAACCATTGCTAAACCGAGGTTAGTTGATTGAAGTTTGTTTGCGGAGTATAATTGTGAGACTGAGTTGAGAAATATGAAGAGAAATATGAGGATGATGACGAGAGTGAAGATGAGCGAGTTTATGGCGATGAACACATGGATGCCGATGATTGATGATCACCCTGGGATGGTTGATAAATGGTTATATTTTAAAAACAATGTTGGTTGAATAATTTCTATTTCCACTACTTTAACTTAACCTTTGTAGGATTTTATTATTTATGTTTTGAACTATTTTTGTTTGTTTTATTATTTTGTTTTGTTTGTTTCGCCTATAGTGTTTGCAATGTTTGCAGGGGAAAAGTTAACGGAAGCTTAGTGTTGATCAATATTTGGAGTTGGAAGAACTCATATGCTTACGAAAAATCAAATAAGCCTATGCGAATTTTCTTTTCCGGGTAGCATTTTATTTATTTAATCTAAATTTTTCCCATTTCCTTTACTTTTAAGTTCATTTTATTTATATTGAGGACAATGCAAAACTTAAGTGTGGGGGAGGGAAGAAAATAGGAAAAATTGGTATGATTTTTAATTTTTTTTTTAGTAGAATTTTGGAATTCAAGTGACTAGAGTTGTGTTCGCCCTTGATGTTTAGTTATTTAGAGATTGATTCAATGGTAAGAATGAGGCTATTTGAAAATTTTTGAAATTTAATCAAGGAAGGAGAGTTATTGATAACAATTGCTAGCACATGTTATAACCCACCTTAAATTGTGAGGATTTAAGCCTTTTTGTATAAAGCATTTCTTATGCTCTATATTTCGTTATGAGTGTGCCGGTGATCATGTTGATTCTAGAACTTGTACGTGTTATGCATTACGGTTAAAATTACTTCCGAGTAATAAAATATATTCAAATGATAAGAGGCAAATTAGGATTTACACCAAATGGCCTTCCGTTTACAAAAATATTTTTGCTGACCGCATTGGTTAGTTATCCGTAGTATTTGGAACCCATTTGTTAGCGTTAATTTTTTACGCTAGATACCCTTAGTTACACCTTCTGAGCCTTATCTTTTCTTTTGATTAAATCCAGAAAAGTACAAAAAGATTTTACACCTTACACCTTAGCCTTACCCGAATCAAGTTCAATTGAAGTTCGAAACTAGTTATCTTTTTGATGATTGCATGTTGATCACACTTTGTATGTGTATATGTTGTTTCAATAAAGAAGGAGGTCGCTACTCTTATTTGTATTTTTTGTAGCGTGTGCTCATCCAAAGTGTGGGGGGGACGTTATTATGAAGAAAAAAAAAGAGAGAGGATAGCCAATGAGCTATGAAAGTATGGAATGATGAAAATAAAATAGTCAATGAGTTATTAAGGAAGGGAAGAGTTAGTATGAGATGCGGAAAAATGATAATCGAAGAAGTTTGGTGGAGTGATCATTTGAGGTATAATGAGTTGGGAACGGAATCTGGACTTGATTCTTGTTTATTCGTTTTTTTATTAGAAACCAATCACAAATAATTCCCATGTCTTATCCTTACCTTTACCAATTACTTGATTCGTTGTTAGCTTTCGAGCATCCGGATTTAGTAATGGCTTTGTCTAGATATGTAGTGCATGGATGTTCTAGTGACCATCCGGGTTTTTGAATAGTTGAAAAACGTTGCTAGCGAGCTAGTGCGTGTTTTGGTGACCATCCGTTATGCAAATAACGTCGTTAGCGACCATCCGTTACTTGACTAATCAAGAATTCGTTGTTAGCGAGCTATTACATTCTTGTATGAAATATTTGCACAATAGCCAGGTAGCCGTAACCCTTTAACCTTAAACCCGAATAAAAGACCTCTTTGATGTTTTATTTTGTTGTTTTGATACTCGTACAAGCTTATGGTAAGAAACGTGATTCATGTCTGAGCAATTGAGTGATATACCATTAAAATTACCCTTGAGTGTTGAGTGAATTTAAAAATCCTATGAGAGGAGCTTAGTGATGTTATCAAGCTCGAACTAACTTGTTTATGTTTCAAGAATTTTTCACATTTAAAAGTTAAGATGACAATTGTTCCTTCGGGATAATTGTTGGATTTTTAGAATCATAATGAAGTAGCCATTGAGTTCAGTTTTCTGAAAGCTAGACTTGCTCGAGGGCGAGCAAAACTCAAGTGTGGGGGATTTGATAACGCTCAAAATGAACATGTTTTTAGTCACGTTATTGTTAGATTTGTGCATCATATTTGGTTATATTTGTGTATATTTGTTACTAAATCATGAAAAAGTGTATATGCAAGTAAATATAGCCAAGTACAGGAAAAGATGATAAAGAGATGAAGAAATGAAGAGATTATGCACATTTGAAGAATCACGAGAAAGAAACCACACAAGAATTCAAGGATTTGATAAAGTCAAGATTTCTATGCTTACATATCAAGAAAAGATCAAGTTCTATGGAGGGAATTAGTGGCACAACAAAGGATCAAGCACGTAACGAGAAAAGGAAGAAGACAAAATAATATTTGCATGGCAGAATGGCCCATCCGATCGGATGGTGCCCGCATCCGATTCGGATGGGGAAACTTGGATTTACCGAGAGCTCCAACCGATCGGATGGACCTCAATACCGATCAGTTGGAGGAAGCTGAAGTTACAAAAAATGCATTTAATGACGAATTTAAGCCCCATAATCATGGTGGCTTATCATTTCTCGGCTAGTAACTAATTTGAGACGTTTTTGCTTGAGGGATAAGGGTTCCTTCACTTATTTAAAGGACCCTTGGCTAGTTTACAAAAGGTGTGGAGTGACAACCCAAAAACCTAGTAAGGCTTACACCAAGTCTTGCTAAACTTATTATTATTGTCCGAAAGCTTATAGTTGCTGTGAAAACGTCCAGGGAATCTTGAGTTCAAGTCTCAAGAGTTGTGTCCAAGTGTGGAGTTGTTTACGTGTGATCATAGGCGATTGGAGGAGAGTGGTTGCTATAGTTCCACAATTCTAGTTCTTGTAATTTCACAAATAGGTATTTCTTGTTTGAGTTATTATGAACTACTTTTAGTTTAAGATGAATGAAAATATGATTTATTACTTGTGTTTGAATATGATTGTTATGGAGTGATTTTGGTTATACTTGTGTGTATGATGTGATAAGTGTTGGAGTATTCTTATTTCATAGTGATGCATGAAATCATATCTTGTTTTATGAGTTTGTTGAAATAAAATCTAATCTTGCTTAATTAGTTGGTAAAAACAGTTTTAAAGATTAACAAAGGCCGAAAGGATTTTCTTTATGTTTTTATGCCAAAAAGTTAGTGCACGAATTAGTATGGATTATGGTGTGTGACAAGCATCATATTAGCTCATTAAAATGGATTTGGAAACGATTTCATCACGAGAAAAGGCCGAAAGGATTCGTAGGAATTCTTAGAATAAGAAATGCTTTTCAAACAACAAAGAGTCTAATAGAATTATCGCACTAGTTAACAAAGGCCGAAAGGAATTAACTAGGAGATTGAATTCTTAGAGATGATTTCTCATGATAAAAACCATTGATTGTGTATCACTCAATTTTAAGTTGTGCATCATTACAAGTCACACCCAACTTGTTAGATTACTCTATACAATTATCATGGAACTACACACAAGTATATTTATTTTTGATTGATTGATTTCTGTTTACCTTAGCATTTACACCAAAAAGGATTGACAATCTTTTTTGACAAAAATTGATTTTATAAAAATTTAAAACTTTATTGTTCCTTGACAACTTGTGAACAGACAAAAGACTCAAATGAACCAGGAAGCACCAACACATCTTTTGTAACACCCCAACCCGATAAGGGTAGAAGTATTACGTTATGGTGACATATCAAAGCAAACACAAGCATATGACTTAGATAATACAAATGAATCTCAAAGGTTACAAAGGGAAACTCTGAAATACAAGGTTACAAAAGAGAACAACAATAAATACTAAGTCTAAAAATGTAATCACTTCTAGTCATCTCTAATCCATAATAGCTATCAAAGTATAGTCTTCTAAGTTCAAAGTACCCTCCACTCATAACCCAGCTTCCAACTAAAACCTGCCGCATGAAAAGAAATGCGGTTGAGCTTAAAAAGCCCAGTGAATAGATATATATAAACGAAACCAAAAGATAAGGAACGAACATATAAAGAATGGTGCATTGGGAAAAGCATAAGGTATAAACAAATGGATATCAAAGTAAGGAAACGTCAGTAATCTACCACGAGCCCAAACAAATCAAATCAAATATCATAGTAACCATGGAGTAGCTAGCTCCCGAACATGTGAAAGACGTGTATTGCACACAACATCAGTCACCAAATCAAATCATATCATATCATGTCAAATCCACTAACAAAGCAAATCTAGGATGCATCCATACGCCCCTGTAAACAAATCATAGTGGCCAAACATATATATTCTTGAGCTCATAATCATATAACAAAAAAGGACGGTGTGGAACATCACTCAACCACACTAGAGTCATGCCATTGGTGCATCAATGACACGGCCATGTTACCTTCATGGCTAGGAAACAAATTTGGCTCGGGTATCAAACTGAAGGGTTCAAATGTCATATCATATCAAAGTCAAATGTCTAAGTCATCAAAGAGTCATAATCAAAGTCCAAATGTCAAAGGTTCATATCAAAGGTTCAAAGCAAAGGTTCATATCAAAGGTTCACAATTCTAAGGGAACATAGCAAAGGCATAGATCATGTAAGAAAGCCACAATAAGGAGGCTCAGATCATAGGCATCATAATCAAACCAATATCAAAAGATGTGTACGAATCATGAGAAACCTTAAGAGATAAGGTCAGAATATCTGTACCTTAAACCGCCAACGAAACCATAACATAAGAATAGGAAGTCACTCTTTCTTCAGCGAATCTACACGAATTAATGATCGGCTTATTATTCAAATGCTCATTTTAAAATCAGATTACTTGTTTTAGTCGGCTTTCTATTTTTAGTAACTTTCCATAAATAGTAAGTTTCTCAATTATTAACTCTCTATAATTAGTGACTTTCCAGATTAAATAACTTTCACGAATTAGTAACTTTCATAAGTTAAGGCTATCATTGACAATTAAGTAAGCTTAAAGACGAAATATGACCAATCTCGTAGTTTAGTGTTTAATTTGACAATTTATAATAATTTAGGGTTTACCGTGACAATTTCCAAAGATTAGGGTTTAACTTGTAAATTAATTCCATAATGACCTATTTAGTACTTGGCCGAATTAGTGAACACCTTGGACATTTTACGGATTAGTTAACAAGAGCAAAACACACTCATATCCACTTATTCCCTCTCGCTAACCACACACAACTGCAACTCACTCGATATCGTTTTATTTAGAACCCAAGACTCCAAAACTTGTTCGACACACCCCTTTTTCCTTCCACCTTCTCGACTCAAACCAAATAAAATAAAATAAAACAATCACCCCTTGTCGTCCTTTTTAAGCCCCACATCAAGGTCCAACTTTCTGACGTGATTTCACATATTTTCTTTGCTCATAAACGCTCATGTCATACATAAATGTGCACTTCTTAACAGTTAGTATTCACATGAATTTATGGACTCCAAAGCACCCTAGTTGATCCTCTTATAAATGGGTTTAAACAATCCCAACCCCACACGCAACACACACATAAAATAAATAATCAAGCAGCCCAAGTCATCCAGTAGTTCGACACCAATCACAACCCATAAAGATCACATACATTTATAAACTCTCCTACCCTACTCGACCCTTTCTTCTTTGCCCATTAAACGTAACCAAAACTCACCACAATACTCCCTTGTCGACCCACATTATTCACCCATATCGACCTGATGTGAAACACTTGGATTTGACAATTTCAACTCACACCAAAAACCCTCTTGTTCCCATCCATTTGATCCATGATCACAGCCATACACTCGAAATCAAAACGGTCCTAGTTCCACCCTTATTATAGTCACACGACACACACAAGACACACTTTTCCAGCCTATCCGACCCATACATTCATGCTATCATCCCCTTTTAATACGTACCAGACCAGATTTTTACATGACACATACACATCGTATATAACCCTTTTTACTCGACATAGACATCACACATTCGACCATGATTTCAGCCCCTATGACGACACCCACAAGATACACCCATTTCACACTATTGTAGCACCCACACGATACACATATATCCAGACCAGAATCTTAGCTTTAACCCACTCGATATCCCCTTATATAACCAGACCAGTACCTCGTATTTACTGCATATATACGACATAAAATCACACTACATACAACCCTAGTTTAGCCCTCAATAAACACGTATTTATTCATTATTTTCATGTAATTCTTTTCCAGATTATAAGTCATATATTTAGTTATCAAAACAAGTGTACAAATCAGACCATAGGCTCGAATACTTAGTGATATCTTAACAGGTTCTTTCCATCATTTTATGCAACAAGTTATGCCTTCGTTTAGTACATGTATTTAGGCTTGTTTTTAGATAATAACCTTTATATTTCATGTGATCATGTCGAACAAAATGAGATCAGAAGGAGTGATACCTTTGTCGACTGGAAGAACACGATGAGGTAGAGAAGAAGACCAGAATTCAACCCAAAGAAAACCCTATTCGAACCCCGACTCATACACACGATCTCACCAAGGCTGGTGCGCCACCAAGCCTTGATCACCACGAATTCAAACACCACAGCAGCAACAATGGAGTCTTGGAACCGGTTACAGCCTTGATCTTGAACTTGGAATAAAATTATATACGTCTAGATTGAGAGGAGAATTACTAGGACCTCTTTGTGTGTTTTAGATTTGATATGAGAGGGTGAAAGTGAACCGTATATGTGATATAGGACATGGGGAGAAAACGTGTTGTATTTTTAGAAACAAGATATATGGGGAGATGGCTAGCGATTAGTTAGGCACAGATTGTGGGTCACTTGACCGAAAATCATGAGGGATTAATTGTCACATATTGTTTACCTTATTTCAAATGTGAGTGGAATACAATTAAATAAAATTTTAGAGCAGTGGACTGATTTAACTTAATCTCATGAATAGCCCAGTGAACGTATGCATGTTTAACTTAAATACAATTAAATAGAATTTAACTTAGTTCGCCACACACACATGTGTAGTTTAATACATTCCTTGATTACCTTAGGGTTTTATTCCAAAATTAAAATATATCTAGACATGTATCATATGCTATAGTTGTGTTCAAAGTTTTATTTATTTTGGACCTTAAGACACATTAGGCGTGTGACATAAGTGGTTGTTTAATCAAGCATGTCGATTTTATGTAGCCTACATTATGGTTTTATATTTTGAAAATTCTCATATTATATTCCAATCGGTTCAATTTCAATTTAGCCGCGAATTAAGGAATGGCATTTTTGGTTATCATAATTCATATTTAGATTTTATAGTTCATGTGTTATTGTAAAATTCAGATTAGAGGGGTAATTTAGAAATTTTCAACTGAATGGAAATTTAGGGTTTTACGTCTTTTATCATCAAATTATTTGACAGTTTATAAGCTCCTACTTGTTTAACTTAAGCAACAATCCCATTGGGATGTGCTACAGTTAGGTTTAAATGAATGACATTAATTAAATCAAAAAGAAGTTTTGCATAGAAAGTAATATGTTGACTGGTTCCTAAATCAATAAGGCAGACCTTATCCCCACCCCCCCTAAATCCGAAATCCCCACCCCCCTGTTTTTTTAATTTTTTTTTTAATTTTTATAATTTTGTTTATATCAAAAAACTATAAACCTGAAAATACGAAACAGAAATACGGAACAAAAACTATAAAACTGTCAGAAATACGGAACAGAAACTGACAAAAATTGTGATACACTGTCCCAAAAAGGGAATCTTTGACTGGAATAGTTGCCACCCCCCCCCCCCCCCCGATTTGACATCCTAGGGGGGGTTAGTATAACATGGACCAATCAATAATCCACCCTATATAAGTACTATATAAGTACCATAAGTACTTATGTCAGTATTAAAGTTATAAAAATCTAAAAGTAAAAAAACTTAGAACACAATTTGAAACCACAAATCTACTTGCAACATTAACCTAAGCATTGCTAGGTTCACATGTACCACTAATTAGATTCATTAGCCTTTGATATTGATCACTAGTAAGGGTACTAGGTAAACCTTTAATGTGATCAGACTTATTACCCATAGCAGACACATTATTAACATTGTTTTGACTGACATTTCTCTTTTTAAAACCAGGTGGATAACCCACCAACTCAAAACATCTTTCAATTGTATGACCAGTCATGTTGCAGTGTTTACAGACAAGGTTTGACATCCTGCCAAACCATATGTTATTATTGTTATTCATATTTGCAGACCAATCATTTGACTTAACTGCAAATCCAGAAGGCCCTAGCCTAGTAAGCTTAGACCCAACATGATATTTCTATGTGATTCATCCCTAGACAATGTAGCAAAAACATACTTAGCATATGGTAATGGGTCACTAGTCAGATTAAACTCCTAACGGGTCTATAAACGTCATCAAGCCCCACTAAGAACTGCATCAACTTAAGAAGTTGAGCATGATTCTTTAACTTTGGGTTATCATCACAAGAACAAGAAGGCAGATCAACAAGAGAGTCAAACTGCCTCCGCAAGGAATTACACTCATAATAATATAATCAAACAAAGACGTACAAAATTGAGTAAAAATATGTATTTTATAATACAAATTAAAACTAACAGACCCATCTTGCTTATAATAGGTTTCCTCTAACTAATCCCAAACATCTTAACATTTTTGGAAAAAATTGGACCCTTATATAAATCCTGAGAGACACAACCTAAAATCCAAGACAAGACTACTGATTTACACCTATCCCATTGTTCTTGAGGAAGAACATCATTTTCATCCCTTTTACACTTACCATTAATAAATCCTAGTTTATTTTTAGTGTGTAAAGCCAAATTTACAACAACTAGACCATATTTTGTAATTTTCAGCTACAATAACTTTAAAAATAACTAAAGGTGTGCCCTTAGTATCATTTGCATGTAGATACAAAGGGACATTAACATGTTGATTTAATTCACAACTACCAACATGATACTGTTTCTTATTATCACTATTTTTACCATCATCAATCATTTTGACAATCCTATTATGGGGGGTGCGGTTTTTATGTTTGTTCCCCATCTTAGGGAGCCATTCTTTTTACTTTATCGTTAATATAAAGCTTATTTTTATCTTTAAAAAAAAAATTAACTTCATTAAAAAAGGATGCACCCTTTTATATCATAAGTTATAATAGCCTTTTGTGAACCATTGTATAAACTTCTTTCAAATTAAGGTTTAATGTGACCCTATAATGCATCATTCTATAAATTTTGTGTGTGTTCAAATAGTAACCTTTTGCCCTTTAGACCATGTGTAGTGGTGTGTAAGAGAGGGTGGGGTGTTTTGCGCCATGTGGCAGTGTGAGCTATGCTGGGGCTTGGTTGAAAAAGTGGTGTAGTGGTGTGTAAGAGAGGGTGAGGCGTTTTGCGCCATGTGACACCTTTTTTTTTTTTTTTTTTTTTTTTTTAATCACTAAAACTAATTAATTAAACTTAAAAAAAAAGAAAAAAAAACAAAAAACAATTTCGTTAAAATAAAACATAAAACTAAATAATAATAATAATAATAATAATAATAATAATAATAATAATAATACGGAGTAATAAACAAACAAATACCAACCACCTTCTTCTCCATCTTCCTCCTTCACCATTAACTTCTTCCAACTTTTTTTTTTTCCCTTCATCTGCAACTTCCATTTCTCCATTAAAACTAAAAAGTTGAGATAGTATGCTGAGTAAAACTAAAAAGTGGAGATAGTATCCAAAAACCAACCAATAGAATAGAGGGGCTCGGGCGTGCTTGGCAAAACGCCTCCCAACTTTTTTCCAAGAACCACGCCCTTCCGTAATGGTCTTACTGAACTTAAGGGTCTCAACGGTTGACCAATTTCTTAATGATGCAATCATCTTGTTGAAATGAATAAACAATAAAATTTTATAAACGCGCTTTAACAACATATATAATCAAACTTTATGATGTCAAACTTGACTCACGTACCGATCTAATTAATAAATAATGAACCAGAATCTAAGCTAATCCTTAGAACACCTAGCTTCTAATTTAACAATATCGTGATACAAAATTCAAACACGCTGAACATGTATAACTAAATTATGTGTTCCTAAATTCAAACACGTTAAACAGCTTTAACTACATTATTGAACAATCATTAACGCTAGAATGTGTCATTCCTTGATGCATGTGGTCCAATTTTTATGATTCTACCAACACTCTCTATTTTTAGAGAAGAGTCTATAATTCCGTTACGTGGCGTAGCAAAAATAATAAACTCGTACAATGAGAAAACGTTTATTCAGTCTGTCAAAATTGATCATCTGCTACGAGTATTGCGAAAATTGCAATAATCAGATGATCTTAGAATTTTCTACATTTTCCCGAACCCATGATCAACCTTATGTTCATAGTTTTTTGCAACTTCAATTCCAACGCAATGACCTTTTCCAAAAGATTGTTAGATATTTACCGAATAATCATATATTTTCATTTATAGCTCTCATCAGAACACCCAAGGTTGCTGTATAACAAACAAAATAAAAATATGTACACCTTTTTTTCTAACGAAAATAATGAACAAACGAATTCAAGACATCTCAACAAAGTTGAGGAATAACGAATCAAAGTCGCTTGATATCATTTGCGTTTTAAATATCAATATTTCTATAAGTATGTATATTTTTATTTTCCTACTTACATGTATTTCTGTAACAGTTCCAATCTTATTGTTACAATTAACCATCTGATTAATCAGTTGTTGAAGCCGTTTGTCCTCTTGCTCGGTCCAGATGGCGGCACGGGTGATCCTTTCGGAAGAGAGCTCAAAAACAAACTTTCATAATTTCCAGCTTCAAATCTTTTCAACAACCAAACTTCATCGTTTGAAGAACACATTGCACAAGGAACCTTTTGTTTCTTGCCTTCGACACCATCCGAATCCAAACTATTTTTTTCTGGCAGAGCTAGGTTTAGCTCTGGCGTCATGAAAGGTCTCGCGAAAAGAGACCCTGAAAATAGAACGAACACGATGAGAAACAACCGAAGGACACGGCGGTGAACGGAGATCGACATATCAGTGATATGTGAATTATATTCTTAGAGTTTAGGTTGATTGTGGTGCAAGTAATTAATAGTTGATATGAGAATAAGTTTAATGAGTAATGAGGTTGGTAGTATCATTGGGGGATATATATAGCCCAATCCAACAGCTGTTTGAAAATGTCAAATATATTGAAAGTCAATGGGGGCGAGAACTAGTACGCGCTTTTTCGCATGCACTTTGGTTTGTTATTTTCGCGGTCAGTTATTAGAGCACTTCCGACTATAACTCGGAGTTAAACTTTAACATATTGCCACATCAGCTTTAACCCTTTCATCTTTAACTAAAAAAAAACACACACACAATCATAACTCGGAGTTAAACTTTAACACCAAGGAGGTGTTTTGTAATTTTTTTAATACACAACGGATACATAGTACTCTAGAGAGGTATAAATGATTTTTTTTTTTTTTTTTAACCCACCTTAGCGCCACGTTAAGGGGTTAACGCACCTTTAACGCATCAGCTTTCATCCTTTAACTTGCTTTAACGCACCTTGGAAATTGCTTTAACGCACCAAGTGCGTTAAGCGATGGAAGTGCTCTTAGGTAGCAAATTTGTAAACTATACAACGTTATATTGTTATATTATTGTCCAAAGAGCTTTGCTACAACCTCCTACTAAATCATCATACAAATTCTCCTACACACACAATAATATTAAGGGGTACTTATTTTTCACTAATTCTCTCTTTTCATCCAAACCGTCAGTTCTGCCACTTGACAAGATACTGTGAATATGCAGTTTTGTAAGATGATTTAGTAAGAGGATTTAGCATTTTTAATTGTCCAAATCATATATTCTAGCTTTATGAATGACCCAATCACATGTTCTTAGGCTGCCCACAATAGCGATCGACGATCGAGTTATGATCGAATGGGGCGATCGATTTGGCTGTTGTGGGGAGTCGATCGCTGCACTTGATCTCCACATCTTGGTCAGCCTGCCGATCGAGTTGAAAAGGAATGTTTGTGCCATTTTTCGCAATGTTAACTTCAAACAAAAAAAATATATAAAAAAAATAAAAATAAAATAAAATAAAATTCTTTAAAACCACTATAAATACATACACATATTCAACACACTTCACTACATCAAACTCTCTCAATTCTCTTAACCAAAATCTCACACTTCAATCCTTAATTCAACATGTCTAAGAAAACACTACAATCAAAAGGCTGGAAATCCCGATTGCCTCAAAACATCCCGCAATTAACATCGGATCCGAATTTCCGGTTAACCGGTATGTCACCAAACATTAATTTTCGAGCTCCTAGTTTTGTTTATCAATCACAACAACCTCAACAACAACAAACTGACAATCCATTTTATGTAAATCGTCCTACGAATCGTCCATTTATTCCTCCTTATCAAAACAACCAACGACAACAACAACAACAACAACCACCACCTCCACAACAACAACACCACCACCACCACCAACAACAACAACCGTACGGCTCACCCGAATCCGTGTATCGTCCAACGATGGACTCATCAATGTCTTCATATTCAGGTGGTCAAGAATATTCTCTGGTTAACCGTATGAATTTTAATGCTTGTGATTTTGATGAACAATTATATAACCATCCTGAATTTTATATGGGAACTGGTTCGGGTTATCCGACTCAAGAGTATCACGGTTCCGGTCAAGGTTCGGGTCATGGATCGGTTCCAAATGACGATGACAACACTATCTCAGAAGAGATGTCGCCGGTGAAACCAAAGAAACGAGCAACGAAGGGTAAGAAGAAGGCTGTGGAGAAGGAAACAAAGAATGATTCTTCGCTTTGGTCACGCGAAGAATAGGTCGCATTGTGCAGAGCTTGGTGCGATGTGTCCGAGAATAGCATTGTGGGAAACAACCAAAATGCCAAAGGATTTTGGCGGAAAGTGATTAATTACTTTGAAAATGAGGTTGGTGCAGAAAGAACTTACAACTCGATAGTTACCAAATGGAAAAATAGGATTCGTCCTAGAGTTGGTCAGTTTTGTGCCATTTACGATAATTCGTTTAAGAATTATGGAAGTTGATGAGTGTCTAAATACTTATCATTTTTACCTAATCTGAACTGCCAAAGCATCCAAAAACTCTCAGAAATGCATCAAAATACTGAAATTATCCCAGAATTGTGTTTTATATATTTCAGATGCAAAATGTTTAAAAACAAGTGAAAAACGAACAAAGTTTGCATAATTGGCAGTTTCAGTCCCTTAACTTTCAAAAGTTGTCAAAACTAGTCCCTGGTTATTCTAAAAACAGGAAAAGTCATCAAAGGTCCTTTAAGAATCATAAAATTACATAATAAGTCCTTTGGTGCAAAGTTTCATAAAATTACAACTTTGGACCCCCAAGTTTAAAAAAATGTCAAAATTAGTCCCCGGGTGTTTTTAAAATGGAAAATTATATTTATAACCCTTGTACTATTTAAACTTGGCAAGAAATACCCTTGTGATAATTTTGGAAGATGTGCAAGTTTGGTCCTCAAAGTTTCAGAATAATACATTTTTGGTCCTTGTGATATTTTAACTACAAACCAAACCGGATCCAAACTAAACCCTTAACCCTTAAATAAAAATAACCCAACCCAACACCCTATTATCTAAACCCAGCCCAACCAAGCCCAACTCCCTTTCCATTAAAACCCAACCCGACCCAACCTGGTATTCAAAACCAGTTTGACTTCGGTCAAACTTATCCCTAACCTCACAACCCCGCCAATACAACCTCACCCATGGTTTCTCTGCTATACCACTCCCCATCCAATCCCACTTACCTAACAATGCCAAAAGCTTTTAAAGCTTCTTCTCCACCTCATCCTAAAGCATTAAATGCTTAAACCTGCTCAATCCACTAGCAAGAATTTTGGCGCCAAAATCTGTTTTAATGGCTCAGATCAATTGGAAGCAATTCAAGGGATGGGATTTGCTCAGAGATGAAGACTTAGGGTTTCCCAATTGTATTTAGTATAAATAGAACAATGTAATGGATAATTTAGTAGTAGTTAATTTAGTTTAAATCGCATTTTACTTTATTTAGTTGTAATCTTGTAATCTCTCATTTCCAGTTGTAATTCAAAGTGATTTAAGTTATAAAAATCCTGTTTCATGTTATATTGTGTCTGAATTTATTGTTATTCAAAATTGTATGTCTCTGTTGAGAATTTAAGATTCGAACCATCACCAAAAAGCTCTCACAAGCTCCCACTCCCTTGTAATAAGTTTATATAAGCTTTATATAGCTTCCTATAAGCTTATTTAGTGTGCCTTAGTTCCAAATCTCAATATACAAGAAAAGTCAACCATGGTCAACATAAGCTCCTAAAAGCTACCATGGGTTGTATAAGCTGATCAAGAAAGTTTTTGTGGTTTTCTAGCTTGCTTTTAACAAGCTAGATGGTTCTGTCCTATGCATGCTATCCCTATAGCCACTCTTTCATTTGTAAGCCTTTGATCTAATTTAGCATTTTACTGCATCAGTAGTTTATTGCTTGTATTTTGGTCTTATTAAGTCTCTGTGGTGTTATTAAGTTATGATATAGCTTAAAATTGGTAGCTTGTTCATTGTTTTCTCTAGTTGCTAAAATCTCTTCACAACAGTCAATATAGCCATTGGTCTATCTCTGTGTTTCTTACTGCTATCATTGGATTTTCATGCTTATTTGACCTGTTATAATCATTAGGAAATGTTTGATATCAGTGTTGTGGTTTGATTTTCTCAGTTGCTTTGGAAACCAGTTGTTTAAGGGGTGTTTGGATTTGCAAGTGTGATTGTGTTCTGGTTGTTGTTTGTTGTTAGTATTGGTCAAAACATGTCACACTAGGTTCATATAGGTCAGTCAAAACATAAAAACCAGACCTCATTTGGTGAAAAGTCAAAATAGTCTTTGATCCCTCTCATTTTGATGACTGATGTGGTTTTAGGATCCAAGATCATGATGTTGTGTTCATAAGTTGTTAACTTTGCTCAATCTAGCCTTAATACACCATAATACATCATAATCAATCAATAAATCAAGATCAAAGTTCACCAAAGTCAATCTTTTTGTTTTACTGTAAAAGTCAAAAACTCAGTGTATGCTGAGTGTTGAGACTGCTGATCTAGGCTTAAATTGGACCTCAATTGGTTAGTTTCTGATAGGGCTTTTAGGTTTTTAAGATAGTTCATAGTTCAGGCTACCTTTTGCCCCCATAATATTGCATCTCAGTGCTTATTTAGATTGCTTAATCTGCCTTGGAAGTTTGCCTTTTTCTGCATTTTTCTGTCTCTAGTTTGAATCAGATTTGGTGTTGATTGTGCTTATTTGTTGGATTGGTTGTTTGAAATAAGTTTTTTTAAGCTCATATAAGTCTATTAAACCTGTTCTGAGCATTTGGTGAAGTTTTGTGCTCATTAGCTTATTTTTGGCTTATTTGGCAACTGCTTATCTGCCCAATTCTGCTTATTTGGCTTATTAAACTTTTCATTTTATTTTTCATAGCTTTCTAATAATATTTCAGATTTACTCAGAAATTTTCATAATTTTCTGAATAGTCTTGATATTTTTAATCTTTTTAATTAGTTTATAATAATAATTAAATCATAATAATTAGAATATTAATCAGAAAAATATAAATCCACTTTTCATAATTTTATTTTGTCATTTTTAATCTAGGAAAAATATAATTTTATTTTTAGGCCTTAAGAAAAATCAAAAATAAAAATATAGTGATAGCTTCTATTTAATAAAATTTATCTTTTTAAATTTTAATTAAGTAATTTTCATTTTTATAATTTTCTTAGTTTCTATTTACTTAGTAATATTTTTAGAAAAAGTTTTAGAATTTTCTTTGTTCATTTAGTATTTATTATAAATTTAAATAGTTTAATAAGTTATTATATAATAAATAATTAATAATAATTAAATAAAAAGTATAAAAAAATATAATTTAAGTTTTTAAATAAGTTTTAAGTTATTTTACATTTTTAGGTTTTTTTAATTTTATAAAATTTTAATTTTAGTCCCATTTTAGCTGTCCCATTACGCGTTTTAGTTTAATTTTATTCGCGTTTAACTTTATTGTGCATATCTGTTTTAAATTTGTTATTTAGAATTGTTAAATAAAGCAAAATCAAAAGCAATCTAAATCATCAGTCACACTAATCCTAGCTTTTCACAGTTTTCCATTCACATCTCGTTGGGAAACGATCCGGGTGATCACTTGCCTGGTTTCACACTACACACGAGCATTCGTTCTGAGGCTGTTTATATTTTATCATTTATTACGGTTGACCATTCACAAGTGGTTGACTTGTGTGATAGAGAAATAAAAGATAACTAGTTTGGGAGGAACCAGAAGTGGTGAGAATGACCTCACTGTTTACAGACGAGCGTGTGAAGAATACCAATTAATGTATGAACATGCGTTCTTATTGGAGCATTGTTGGGAAATTCTGAAGGACCATGAGGTTTGGAAGGACAATGAGATGCCGACTTTTTTAAGCCAAGATGTGGGTTGAAAGAAGGCAAGGACTTCCGAAACGGGTTCGGATGTGCCTGATGATGAAGAAGTAGTCGTTCGAAATGAGCGACCAATTGGCCGAGACGCCGCTAAGAAAAATAAGAAGAAGTCCTCGGGGAGTTCTTCCAAGTCTTCTTATATGGCAGATGTAGCCGAGAAATGGCAGTGCATTCAGTCTGTTGCTTTGGGAAAGAAGCAGGAAATGGCAGACGGCTACTATGAGTTGAAGAAAAAAGCGTTGGAAATAGAGGCAAATAAAGTTCAAGTCGAAAGAGAAAGACTTGAATTTGACCGGCAAAAAAAACGGGATAAAGACATCATATTCTATCTAACACCAATCGACCCGTCTTTGCCAGAAAATGTAAGACAAAGGATGCAGAGAAATTAAGGACGAAATCAAGGAACGACACAACCTTAATTATTAGTTTTTAATATGTATCGTAATTTTTTAGTTTGGTTTGAATTTTATTGTAATGTTTTTATTTTATTTGAATTATTATGTAACGTTTTAATTTTTAATAAAATTTGAGTTTGTGTTTAAAAATGTTAATATATATATATATATATATATATATATATATATATATATATATATATATATATATATATATATATATATATATATATATATATATATATATATTGAACTTGGTCGCCCTTACTGGGGCACCTAATCGCCTGTAGGTCGCTGGAGAGAGAAAACTGACGTTGCAGAGAAAAATGGGGGGATTGGGTTGCCTTACTGTGGGCAGCCTTAGTAATCACTTGATTGTTATTGATAATAGGGTAACCATACTGCAGTCTGATAGTTAGAGAGAATGTTGTTACTACTAAATTGATCTCGATCAAATTATGTAAATGTCGAGTCGAAAACGCAAGTAGAAAATGATAATAATAATAATAATAATAATAATAATAATAATAATAATAATAATAATAATAATAATAATAATAATAATAATAATAATAATAATAATAATAATACAGCAACAACAACAACAACAAAAAACACAATCCCACCGGGGCAGGGTATGGGGGATAATAATAATTTATCTTTGTAATTTTGTATTACATTTGATTAATTCATTTTGTATTACAATGGGTCAATGCTATCAAATATTCGATTCTCCCCGTTTCATTCAAACCAAAAATGTCAATTTTGAGTAGGTGAATATTTCTTCTTAGGATTGGTCTCTAGAGGAAAATTCAAATGCATACCCTTTTTTTTTGCATACCAATAGACAAATCCCTACCCTCCATCCTTTTTGATCTAATGGCCTAGATTAATCTAAGATTTAATCACTTAAACCTAATTTACCCCACCTATATAAAGTTCTATTTTATTTATTTTTTCCCATTCGCTCTTTTTTTTCACACACAAACTGTGTGTTTTCTCCCAATCGACTTCCCTCCATAATCTGTTACCTTTTCCCTCCATAATCAGTTACCACCGCAACACCACCGCTACACCATCGTTCGGATCATCATCACCATCACTATTCCAGTCACCATTCCGATCATCATCTCATAATCACCTCCCGATCATTATCATCCTTTTTTATGTCTTCTTTTGATTTGAATGACCCATTTGTTTTCAGAAGCTGATTTGATGGATATTGTTGCTGTTGATAGTGTTGTTGAATCGTTTGTTAATTATTTGGATCAAGTTGTTTAACATTCCTTGTGATCAAGTTGCACACCAAGTGTTTGAACAAATGTGTGAGTGAAAAATATTTGATAATTTTGTTATCTGCTTTTGCAATTTTGCTTATTAATTAAGTTGTTAGTTGAATTTATGTTTTTAACTGCATTTGAATGCTGTTTTTGTATCTAATTTTGGTTTTGAATTTGCTCTGTAGCATACGTTTAGTATCACCAGTGATATTTGAAGTTGATGATTATAAGCTGGTTTAGTATCACCAGTGATATACGTTTAGTATCACCAGTGATAATTGTTAGTCTGTTTATTTATAAGTTGTTTATGTTAAGATGTTTAATTTTCTTATATAATATTTTTGACATTTTGATGAGGATGAAAATATAAGTTTGTGGGGATAAGCTGTGAGTATAAGTTACTGATAAGTTATTAATTATAGTGTAATATTGCTTATTATTTATTAATTAAGGTGTAGCTTATAGTGTTTTGAAGTCTTTTCTGTGGTGCTCTATTTAGATGCTTGCACGGCTACCAAAAAAGCTTATGGAGTTCTTGGCATTTTTCGTGTTGTTTCTGAGTTTAATGCTGAGTATGTAATGAAGATCATTATTGGATTTTACACCAAGGTATTAATTATGAACTTTTTATGTACAAGATGGTTTTTGTGCCTTTCACTGTAATAGACAAACACAATAAATGTTTTTGCTGATGGTATATGTGTAGTATCACTAGTGATATGTTTGATATATGTGTAGTATCACCAGTGATATGCTTGATATATGTGTAGTATCACCAGTGATATGTTTGATATATATGTAGTATCACCAGTGACATGCTTGATATATATGTAGTATCACCAGTGATATGCTTGATATATGTGTAGTATCACCAGTGATATGTTTGATAATCTGTTTCTTATTGTTGTAATTACTGATAAGCTGTCTATGATACTGGACTTCTTTTGTAGACAACCTGAGAGAGCTAAAGTCAAAAGTTGAGACTGATTTGCCAAGTCTTCCAACCTGAAAAGTTTGTGATATTGTTCAAGATTTTATGGGTATAAAGAATCCTCCTAAAGGACATAAGAATGACCGTATTAAGGGTAGACGCGAGAAAACTTTTGAGAAAAGTAAGAACCAAAAGAAGGGTTGTAATATTTGTAGTTTAATTGATCATAATATACATAGTTGTCCAAACAAGGGAAAAGTTTCAAATGTCAATGGGGCGGCGGCGTAGTTGAAAGTGGAGGCGGTTTCTCAGTCGCTGCAATTGAAGTATTAGTTTGTTGATTGATTGATTTTTTTTACTGAATTGTTAGGTTTATTTAATAGCATTGCTAATTTTATCCTGGACTTGTATATCATTTGTGATACTATTATGTTTTTTTTTTCTTTTCTTCTGAATTGTTAGGTTTACTCAATAGCACTAGTAAAATAAAGCTTAACAAGTAAACAAAAAAACCTATAAAATATACAAAATTTCACAAGTGATAATACAAATATCACTAGTGATAATACACATATACAGTTCAACTTCAAATATCACTGGTGATACTACAGGTATGACACTTTTCACTTTTCACATTACCATATTAAACTAAATACCACTCAAAACTTTATCAAACAAATATTCACAAATCAAGATGGATTAAACAATTGCTCGCTATTGCCCATTTCTATGAGTTTGAATCTCTTGTGACAAATAGCATGATTCAGTCAAACTAAATACCTATTATTGACTTCCAACTTGTCAACTATACACATTTATTTATAACCGTATAGATTAAAACATAACAACGCAACTGTTTTCATCAACTTGTTTTATTTACTTTTGTTATTCAACAATCGTCCTCTTCATTGGTTCATCAACCAACACCTTCATTTTATTCCCAGATGCTTTCGGGGGAACCTTTGATATCACATGTGATCACATATCACATGTGATATCACAGGAGATACCACCTGTGATATCACAGGTGATATCACTGGTGATAACACATGTGTGTCAGCTTTCTTCTATTTGTTGAATCAATTATTGTGATGGAGGAACTTGTGATATCACAAGTGTTTGAGCTTCTTCAATTTGGTTGTGGAGATGTTGTGCTTTCTTCAACGACAATTGCACTTGTTGTTGACTCTTTTCGTTTGATGAGGCTGTTTTTTGCACAGGTCTCATTCAAATCTGCATCAAAATATTTTCATAATTTTTGTTAGTGTTCGAATAGTTCATTTGTTTTCAATATCATATGTCAAACAAATAACTATTTGTTATCACAATAGATATATTACCAACCAACAATAATTTAACTGTTATATCACAGGTGATACACTACTGATGCGTGGTTTTGCAACCTTACAACAGGTTTTACCTCTCGAGGGATCTCAAGAGGCTTACAACCCCACCAGGCAGTGTACCTGACCGATGTAGTATAGTGTAGTGGTAAGTACGGGGGATTGATCGTTCTCCACAGGGAATAGTGTTCGTTAGGTATGAAAAATTACTCTAATAGGTCTAAGGGTGAGAGAAGATTCTTTTTTATGTTTTTATAATTTTATGAAAGCAAGTAAAATCTCGGGTTTGAAAGAGTGGGTGGAATTAGTTGCTAGTCAACTAACCCAAATTACTACGAATGCAAATAAAATAAAATAACAAAAATGAAAAGGTTGGTGAAAACTTATGTGGAGGGAAATGTGTTTACTTAGATTTCCTTACTCCCTAACTATCTTTTACCGGTTGATTAGTGTGTATTAGTTGCGTGGATGACGGGTGTATTCCTTAATACCATTCGTGGGGTGGCGTACGTACTTCCCCAACTCTACAAGCTCCTACTTCACTCCTATGTCGAGCCGGCTAGGAAGCTCCTAACATGGGATCACTAGAATTCGCTTGTGCATTAAATACAACCATAAAAACCTTTAGTACGCATTGGTTCTTGTTTCTTAAGACGTTCAAGCAAGTTACCGAATAGGAAGTTAGCCAGTTTTCTTAAGCCTAACATAGATGAACAATCATCCAATACAACTAATAGCACACTAATAACCAATAATCAATAGCTAGGTTTCATTAGATCTAAGCAAACACAAGATAAATCTAGCCTAGCATGTTAAACAAAAGACAAGAACAAGATAGAATCAAACAACACATAGACATATTGAATGATTAATTGATAACTTATCTTCAATGTAACATGGAAGATCTCAAGGCAAAAAGCCTTGAAAGAGCTGCCAAATTCGTCCTAGGGTTTTCACACACAAAGTTCCCCAATAAGTTCCACACTAATGACAAAAAATTGCAAAACTATATATAGACTTTCAGATCTGACGGCGTCACGTTATGGAGTGTGACGCCGTCACCTCGCCGCTTTTAGGGTTCCCGGATGACCTTCTTGACGCCGTCCCTCTTTAGCTCTCCAAAATCCATTCTGGCTTATCAGGGGTTGACGCCGTCAGAATTAGGGGTGATGCCGTCCCTCTTTAAATTAAGCCGTGACGACCTTGATCAGATTAAAGCGTGACGCCGTCAGAATTCCCATGCAAATTTCTCTGGCTTATCATGAGTAAATTTCACATCCACCTTTTCTTGCCAAGCCATGACGCCGTCCAGGGATAATCCTGACGCCGTCAAAGGTAACTTTTAGCATGATTTTGAGACTTTGTCGTTTTCTTCACTTTTATGCTCCAAAAACGTCCAAAATGCCTCCTTTTCCAGATTTCTCCTCAAAAGTACCTAAAATGACAAAAGGAACGATTTAGGGCAATATTTGATCAAATAAATACGATTTAGGGCTTAAATGACCCCTTAAAAGCGGTACACTTTTCGCTTCATCACAGGTGATACACTACCAGTCAATATTGTTTTCAAATACCGCGGTAAAACCTTTTGAAACATGCACAATCTATCCATTAAACATACAAATCCACAACAAATCATACAGAAGCATCACAACATATCTTTTGTTCTGTTAAACCTAACTTTTAATCTCTCATATTATCACATAAATCATCACAACATAAAAAATTATCGAAAATTAACTAGTAAAACACACTAATAATGATTCTATAACAGTAAAAACTAAAGTATTCATTGTTTTAGATGTCGATTGTTTCATTTTCTGTGTGCTTTATGTGATTTGCACGGTTAAGTCAAATACAAATATCACTAGTGATAATACACATATACATTTCAATTTCAAATATCACTGGTGATACACACGTATGATACTTTTTACTCACACATTTCAGCAAACACTTGGTGTGCATCCATGTATACAAAGCTTTTTACTCAGAAACTCAACCAAATGTAAATACTAAAAAACACAACCAATAAAACAACTAAATAATTAGTCGGAAGCATTGTACCTTCATCTCGAGATTCAGTAGGTTAATTTTGAACCGGTTTTTTTCGTGGATCTGCTTGTGCACTCGATGATTCTTTCATTTTTGTGTTTTATTGATGATTTGAACGGTTAAAATCAGTTGATTTTGAGTTTTTGTTGCAGTTTTTTAATGGTTGTTAGAGAGAGAAAGTGAGATTTTTGTATACTGATTGTGTGGAAAGTGAGAGGTGTAGGGGTGGGGTTCTTGGGGTAACTTTTCCAAGTTGTCAATTTTGGTCCCTCCGTGTTTTTTATTATTAAAAATTGTTCTTTTGATCCAACGGTCGTGGATCGTCCCTCGGTATGTATGAGATTTTAAGTCTCCAAAATAAAACGCCTCTTGGTCTCTAACAAATTATACTATTATTTTGTTTGGACAACTAGTAATAAAAATAGTTCGTAGAGATTTCTTTTCGCTAACTTAAATATTCGGTTTTGGTTTGAATAGGATTTTGGTAATGTTTTAAAGATCATGTTACGGATTTTATGAAAGTGTTAAGTATTTTGGGGTGATATACTTTTTACATTTAAACCTTTGGAAAAATAATTCTGTAAGACAATATCTTTCGACACACATGATCTACCAACTTAGTTTCTATTCCTAAGAAGGTTACTAAACCATTTAAAAAACTTGCAACAAATGCAAGAAAAATGATCTATGCCTATATGCAATGCAAAATCAATTACGCAACTTAGTGCAAGAAGTCTAATCTAAGTCCTATTGACGCATAAGCCGAAAGACTAATATTTGAAACATAGCAACAAGGCATGCAATACACTTTTGCTTATAGATAAAATTAGCTCAACTAAAGATAAAAATAAGCATACAAAAGTATTAACTAACAATACTAAGACACAAATAAAAGCAAATAGTCATTTAGCAAAACACACAAAGATACTTATCGTCATTTTGTGTATTAAGTATAACAATGTACACTTAGCTTTATTTTATTTGAAAATGAATTATTTTCCACCTCATTTAAAAATTTTATCAAGTTCAACACCTTGAAATCATGAATACATCAACGTGTGATGTTCACTTTGTGATTTGACGAAAAATTTGTGCAATCGGCATGACCGGAAAAGACTCTCTGTTACGAATTGAAGACTCTCATAAATTTTACTTTACAATCACTTTATAAACATATTTTTAAATGAAAGTATACTCAATTACGTTTAAAACGATAGGTGGCACGACTCCTACAGACTTACGGTTGATTTTATACGAATTTTTAAAAATTACCGAATTCTGAAAAACAGACGAAGATACCGTTAAATTTAGAGGTACCATCCATATTTAGTGGAACCGTATGTTATATTTAACGGTGCCGTACCTGTTATTTCAGTTTTGAACAGAACCAACTTTTATTAATTTAAGAAAACCTTCAAGCTAGTATGACAATGTATACTTAATAACAAAACTTGTAAGTATTAAGCAACTAAATACTTTTCATATTTTTATCACCTTCACGGGTAATTTGATACATGGATCGTACTCAATTTTGAAAACCATTTGTTTTAAAATTTTGAGTGACGTGGCTCTGGTACCAATTGTAGAAACCGTAGAGGGGGGGGGGGGTGAATACGTTTCCATTTAAAAATTTAAAAACATTTTATATCAAACTCCCGATCAAGTGTGACGTAATATGAAAAGTGTCAACTATGATCATATATCATCTAGGGATGAATAAATTAAACTACAACACAAGCACAATCAACCATGACACATACATAATTAACATAACATAAGCAACTAGCCACACAAGCATAAACACAATGCAAATATAAACATAAAGCGATAAAGAATAAAATGAAAGTAAAGAGATAAGTAAGAAGGCGCAAACCGGAAACGATGATTTATAGTGGTTCGGTCACGAAGCTCCTCTTCGCCCTACTCCACTCCCCGAGTACCCAACTCGAGAGTTACTTCACTAATCAACAAACTCCCTTCAGGCGGAGAAAACCGTACACGTCACTTAACTTGTTTTCCGACACTAAGCTAGATGTCGAGTGCTAATCTTAGCTAGCACCAATCTACACGTCGCTTATCCTATTTCCGACACTAAGCTAGATGTCGAGTGCTAATCTTAGCTAGCACCAATCTACCACGATCTACCCTTGATCCACATGATCAATCACACAAGCCCAATGGCTTCAAGAGATCTCCAAGATCTCGACAAGATCACAATGATCTACTCCCACTTGACTCGATCTACCCGATCTACCCTTGATCCACTTGATCAATCACACAAGCCCAATGGCTTCAAGAGATCTCCAAGATCTCAACAAGATCACAATGATCTTTCCTCACAAACTCTCAAAAGAAAAATGATCTTGATGTATGCTATGATACAATCAAGAGTGTAACAAATGTTACAAGACCTAACAACTACAACTCTTGTATCTTCTTGGATACCTTGAGTTCTTCTCTCGCAAATGAAGAGGAATGATAACACTTTGTATCTACTTGGATACTTTGTGTTCTTCTCTTGCTAATCAAGAGGGATGACAACACTTTGTATCTACTTGGATACTTTGTGTTCTTCTCTTGCTAATCAAGAGGGATGACAACACTTTGTATCTACTTGGATACTTTGTGTTCTTCTCTTGCTAATCAAGAGGAATGAAGAGGATAACTTGAATGGATGATTGGATCACTCTTAAACAAACTAAGACTCTCCAAATGATCAAAGAAAGTGTTCTAAGTGAGGAGGATTTGACCAGAGAAAAATGACTGGAAAAATCAAGTTGGAAGTGTAAAATTGTCCACTATTTATAGGCAAAGAAAAAACTAGTCGTTACGTACGGACGGTACCACTAAATACCCGACGGTACCACTAAATTTAGTGGTACCTTGGTACCGTCGCAGACGAAAACGCTCCAAACGCTCCAAATTTTGTCTTTTAGTGGTGAAAGTTTATTTGGGGAAGTTTGGAGCTGTTTTGGGTGGAAAAATAGTTGTTACTATTTTTGAAATGATTTTCCCAAATAAAACATTTCTTTCTAATTCAAAAATAATTTGTAAAATGTACTTTTGAAAAATGTTTTGTCACATTCATAAAAATGTGAAGTTTAGAAAAATATAATCTGTGGAAAACTAGAAGGGGGGTTGAATAGTTTTCACCGTTTTTAAAGTTTTATTTGCTTTGTTACTATATGTTAATTCAAAGGAAACAATCACAAATAAATAATCACACAATGTAAACAAAAGATAAAGAGAGGAAAGATCAAACCACACGACACAGTTGTTTATAGTGGTTCGGCTACAAGAACTCTATTCCTTGCCCTACTCCACTCCCCGAGTTTCCTACTCGAGAGTTTATCTTTCACTAAGAAACAAACTCCTTTCCTAGGCGGAGAAAACCTTTACACGTCGCTTACTTCCTTTTCCGGTACTAAGCTAAACACCGGGTTCTTTCACAAGGTAGAACCAACCTGACGTCGCCTAATTACTTTACCGACACTAAGCTAGATGTCGAGTTCTTTACAAGGGTACAACCACTCCCTACACTCTTTGTACTTTAAAGACTAAAGTACTAACCACACTCACTGATTACAAATGATAGATATGATGTGTGAAACAAACTACAAGATCACACAGTAATGCAACTAAAGGATTACGGTTCTGTAGATCCTTGAATGCTTGATCTCTTTTCTACAAAATGAAAGATCAAAGTGAAATGCAACTATGAATGATGTTAGTAAGATATGTACTGAATGAATATATGTGTTAAGCTATATGAGTGATGAGAGAGCCAAATGATCAGCTTCCTATTTATAGGCAAGCTGATCTTCAGCTCACGGATCCGGCGGATCCCTCAAAAGGGATCCGTCCTTTATAGGACTTGGATCCGTGGGATGTGACAGCTATGTAATAGTTGTCTCTTACCATATCTTAGTTGTATCTTACCATATCATCCAAGATCTTCAAATGTCAACTATGTTGCTTGCATATCTAACCAAGATATATCAAAGATATTGTATGTGATGCATACAATGATGTCATGGAATGGTTTATGAATTAAAGTTTCCTTTTAAGGAAACAAGTTACTAAACTTGTAATTCTTAGTTAATATGTGAAGTGTAAAGTGTGTACTTAAGAGACTTAAGCTAGTATTTATTATTTGCTAAAAGATATTCCTTTTATTTGTCATTAACAAAACTAATGAAAGATCAAAGAATATAAATAACGTTTTTGAGACGCTATTTGTATTAACAATCTCCCCCTTTTTGTTGATGACAAAACATAAAGTATATTTTTGAGCAAGAGAATAAATATAGCATGAGTTCTTAAAAATATATATTAAGTTTGTTTATTCAAGAAAAGTTTTGTAAAAAATGTATGTACTGTGATGAATCACAGTTGATGCAAACTTAGTTCCTTTCTCCCCCTTTTTGTCGAAACAAAAAGAGTAGCGAAGCGGAATGCGATTTTGAGAACTTTAAGAGCTCCCCCTTGTTTGATACTCCCCCTAAATGGAGTAATCAAGGAAATGATGCATGAATCTACAAAACAAACGGTTAGTATATGAGATGCTTATGAGATGCTCCCCCTCGATGTATACTCCTCACTTCTCGAGTACCAACGTATACTATTGAAGGGTATGATATGCTGCAAATGAAGTGTTAGTTATGAAATGACTTCAATGAAGAAGTAGAATGCTTGTGAAGTGTTCTTCCAAATAAGCCTTTCAATATGTTTGACTTTAAAAAGTCAAAGTAAGTGTCTGATCATAATTTGTACCTAAAGCAATCATATGCAAGATATAATATATGCAATATAGGAATGTTAGTTCATAATGATAATGATAATATGCAATATGTTGATCACTCATAAGCATAAAACATCACATTCATATAGATTGAAAATTTTGTGACAAAAGTCACAATAGTGAAATGATGTTACAAATAAGAAGACATCAAAAAAAAAAAAAAAAAAGGGTCCTAAACAAACAACTAAAAAAAAATCCAAACAACTAATCTAAAGAGCTCCTATTGAGAAGGATGAGAGATTGCGTTTAAACGTTCAAGAACATGGTTCAAGATGAACCTCATCTCGTTTTGAAGCTCATGGACCAAGATGTTGGTCCTTTGGGCCAAGTGAGCCGTTCTCTCACAATGTGCGCAATCATGAGTTGAGAAGCCGGGCGGAAGACTAGGGTCCAAGTTGTGTGGTGGTGGTGGTGATGGTGGTTGGGTGTTGTTGTTGTTGGATGGTTGTTGTGGTGTTTGGAGGGAGTTCATAAGAATGTTTTGGATGTCCATTGCTTCATGAAGGCGATGGTCAACCATACCCGAGAGAGTGTAGAGACGATTGAGCTCTTCACTAATCTCTTCTTGGGTTTGAGGCATATTCATCCACATTGCCTCGTCAATGGCAACTAGAGTGGATGTGGGTGATAGAGTTTGTGGTTGAGGTTGGGATGATTGTGCATCATGGTATAAAGGACCATGGATATCCGGGCAAACCGGGTGAAAAAGCATGGGTTGTTGACCTTCAAAGGTCATGGGTGGAAGATTGGGTAATTTTGGTGAAAGTTCTTCTAAGTCATCAAGATGAGGTGATGTAGGAGGAGTCCTAAATAATTCCAAGGGTTGGAGTTTAGGTGATTTTGGTGGTGATGGTGATCTAACAGTCTGTGATGGAGCCGGTGGTGGAGTAGTGGCTATTGGAGTAAGGGTTGGTGGTGGTGTTTGTATAACAACATGTGATGGTGTTGGGGTGGAGAGTGTAAGGAAATTTTCACTAGCAATGGGTGATGATATATTGAGAGGAGAATTTTCCTCAGATGAAGAGTTTGCTAAGTTGATAAAACAACAGGGTTTAACACTAATGCGGGCTGTTCTTCTTGAAGTTCTAGATGTGGAAGAGTTGTGTGACTTGGTCATGGTGAAGTATGATATCTAAAGTGTACAGGAGAGGAAGTGTTTTTTGTGTGAAGAGATGATCCTAAAGTGCTAATTTATAGACAGAAGGTTTGTGAGTCTGTGTGTTTGGATTTGATGTAAATCCAATAGAGAATGTTGGTTACTAATGATTTGGAACAAAAATTTGTGCAGGTCCTATCAAGGAAGTCAAGCCATTGAGCTTTGGCTGAGTAATATGTGTTGGATATGCAGTTAATACAAGAGGATAGTGGAAAATCTGATGATTTGATATTTCCACGGAATTGACGGATCCCTAAAAAGGGTTCCTTCTTTGTATTGGTTTGGTAACTCACACCTAAAGTTTAAAAATTTAAATTTTGGTGGGAAATTTTGTTCCTAAGTTTCTAAGAATTCCTAAATGATTCTAAGATGAATTATGAGTAGTGAATGAAGCCTAAATGATACTAAACACTAAGATTTAAGAATCGTGATTAGTCGAAAAAGTTTTAGAATTTTACTGGGAAACCTGCGGATCCAAGTTGGATAAAAGACGGAACCATTTTCTGGGATCCGCCAAATCCGCAGGTTGGCGGATGGCGGATCCAACGATAAGCCTTGGCGGAACCCCATTTTGGGATCCGCGGGATCCGTAGGCCTAAAACTAAGAAAGTAAACAGAACATATGTCATATTTCGCGTTTTTCGACGAAAATCCGAAAATTCATCTAGACCTTAATTAATATCTAATATGTATAGCAAAATAACTAAATATGATAAGATTAACACATGATTGCACATAGTTTAATCCATACTTAGAAACTTACCGTTTTAGGTGTTATGCCAAACATAGGCAATAACCCGGAAAATTGATAACCGTGATGGTTATCTACCTGCAAGTGTTAGTTATTACACATACACAATAAGTATTATCAGATAAATTCTAGACACATAGAAGTTTAACAACACAATATCCAACATTGTTTAAAACCAAACACTCCATTAACTCAGCTTCTTCTTCAACTTCTTCATCCCCTTGTGTAATTTCATCATCCAACGACCCAGATTCTTCACCATTCCTTTGATGTTTCGATACTCAGCGGATTCATGTGGAATTGGAGGAAGATGGCTCAAGTATTCGGGTGGAGGAATCCTAGAATTTGGCATACCATCATCTTCACTCATGGAAGATGATGAGGATGATGTTGGAACACGAGGACGTTTGCCCTTATCAACACTAACCCTAAAATCACTCAAAGGAACGAAGGTGTGTTCAATTTCATTGTAATCCGGAACAAAGCCTAGATGGTTTGGACGAGCGGGTGCAAAGGCTCTATAAAGTCGGGTTAAGAGCATACCATAAGGCAATGCAATCTTGCTTTGAACCGGAATGTCACACATTCGTTTGGCAACATAATAAGCAAGATTGAAGGGTTGACGAGTAGAGATGTTGTACATCATGTGGCATAAACAAGCATTGATATGATCACGGTTTCCTATGGTGCACATCACATTTGCCCTTAATACATCCTCCATCTTCTTGAATTCGGGTCTTAGTTCATTAAGTTCCATTGCAAATGGATCTCTAGCAACTTCACGACCACGATACATTCTTGTGGGGTTGTTCTTAGGAATGAAGAGATGTTCCCTAATCACTTCTTTTGATTGGAGAGGAGTGGCATATGGTGCTGTCCTATCGAGATTGGAGTCTAAGATTGTTAAGGACCATTTGTCCGAGTAAATACATGTACCTTGACTTGGAATTCCTAAGACCTCACCAGATTGATCAAGAGGGATGTTGACAAGATTTCCATTTAGAGTAAAATGAAGACTTAAGTAACCTTCATCACTCGAGCTAAGACCTACATTAGCATAGAACTCAAGTATGAACCTAGGAATGATTGGTTCATCTATGTCTAAAAGAGAATCAAATTGAATTGCGGCTAATTGTTCCCTAAGTTGAGTGCCTTCATAAAATGATGCATCTACGGCTCTACCCTCATGAACATACTTTTTCTCTAAGACTTTGAAAATTTCGATTTGGGCATCGGTTAGACCCTTGGTTTTGTGGACTTTGGGTAAGTAGTTAACGGTTTTCTTGTGATCGTAGTTGGTTGCGGGAGGCATGATTTTCCTAAGTACAAAAAGTTACATAGTTTTAGTTAAAATGATCAAAGGAAGTGTAAAGTTCCTAGTGTGTGCCTACATGGGGACAATGTGGAGGTGCGGTTATCTCGACTCCTTTTGATGCAAGAAAAATTAGTTTATGCAAGTTTTGTTTACAAAATGAGAGATAACCCAAACACTCCTATTTCAATGTAGCTACGGTTGAATGTACCCGAAAATACATATTAGTTATGTATTCCCTTTAGCATTCAAGAGACATTATGCAAGTGAAGTCTAAAAGATAACGTTTTTGCATTTGTATGAACAATGTAAGAAAAAATCATTTTACCTAGTCGTTAGAAGATTTTAGTGAAAAATTTTCATGGGGTTTTTGTTAAATTAAGACAATGTGCTATGAGATGCAATTCCTAACTAAGAAAAACATGTTTTTAAGTATAATGCAATAAATATGCTTCATGATTTTTCAAGAATTATGCATATACCCCAAGTTTTGGTTTTGTGCATGAAATGGAAATCCTAGACGCAGATCAGGAGTATAAATATGATAAGAATACTTACAGTGATGTTAGAAGCACAAATTTGTGGAAGAAAATGGTCTAAAATATGATGGAGATTAAGTGTGTGTCGAGTATAGTAAGATGATATGTTTTGGAGTGAGGAGTGAATAGTACTTGTTCTTGTTTATTAAATAATAAACTGGACTTAGCATGCGGCGGATCTGGCGGATCCCAAACAAAGGATCCGTCTTTGTTGTCGATTGGATCCGCGGATTCAGAACACATGTTTTGGTTTAGTGTCGTGTGTGGCTAAACTAATGTTTATACTAATGTTTCTCCTAATCACTAGGTTCCATTAATCCTAATCTAAGTCTAAGATAGTTGAAAGGTTCACGTTTAAGTGGTTTAGTGAGGATATCGGCAATGTTGTCCTCTGAGGAAACTTTCTCAATTGAAATGATTCCCTTCTGTACATTGTCGCGAAGGAAGTGATGGCGTATTTCAATATGTTTGGTTCTAGCGTGTTGGACTGGATTTTTGCTTAAATCGATAGCACCTTTGTTGTCGCAAAGAATGGGAATGTTGTTGAGTTCAATTCCATAGTCGACGAGAGCTTGTTTCATCCACAGTGCTTGTTGACACGCCTTTCCTGCAGACACATACTCTGCTTCTGTTGTTGAGATTGCGAGGGCAGTTTGTTTCTTAGCGAACCATGATGTGAGACAATATCCTACAAAAGTACAAATACCACTAGTACTTTTCCTATCAACATAGTCACCTGCATGATCTGAGTCGGTATACACTATGGTTTCTACACCCGTTCCTTTGGGATACCATAATCCTAAGTGTGTAGTACCTTTGATGTACTTAAATATTCTTTTAACGGCTTCAAGATGGGACGTTTTTGGATCTTCTTGAAAACGTGCACATAGACAAACACTAAACATAATGTCAGGCCTACTAGCCGTAAGATAGAGTAAACTACCAATCATTCCTCTATATTTAGTGCTATCTACGGATTCATTTTCTTCATCCCTAGTGAGTTTGGTTTCGGAGGACATGGGTGTTCTCATGGGTTTTGAGTCTTCAAGACCAAACTTCTTAAGCATATCTTTGATATACTTTGATTGGTTGAAGAATATCCCATCTTCTAATTGTTTAATTTGGAGACCTAAGAAAAAGTTTAGTTCCCCCATCATACTCATTTCAAACTCGTCATGCATGATTTTTGAGAAATCGTCGCATAACTCTTGACAAGTTGAACCGAATATAATGTCATCCACATATATCTGGACTATGATAATATGTGATCCCTTTTTCTTGGTGAAGAGAGTATTATCTACTAGGCCCATGGTATACTTATGGTCAACTAGGAAAGTCTTAAGTCGATCATACCAAGCTTTTGGTGCTTGCTTAAGTCCGTATAAAGCTTTCTTAAGTTTGAAAACATAATTTGGTTTTTCAAAGTCGGCAAAGCCGGGAGGTTGTGCAACATATACTTCTTCATTTATAAACCCATTTAAGAAAGCACTTTTGACATCCATTTGAAATAACTTAAAATCATGTGCACATGCATATGCAAGTAATATCCTAATAGACTCAAGTCTAGCTACGGGTGCAAAAGTTTCATCGTAATCTATACCTTCTTGTTGATTGTAGCCTTGAGCTACTAGTCTAGCTTTATTTCTAGATACAATACCATTTTCATCCATTTTATTTCTAAAGACCCATTTAGTGCCGATTATGGTTTGGTTTTTAGGTGGAGGGACCAATGTCCAAACATCATTTCTAATAAATTGATTTAGTTCTTCTTGCATAGCAATTACCCAAGATTCATCTTTTATTGCCTCGTCTATGTTTTTGGGTTCAACCGTTGAAATAAAACAAAAATAATTACTTTCATTTTGAGCTTTGGATCTTAATGTTCTTTCATTAAGTTTTCCTATGACGTTTTCTAATGGGTGACTTTTAGTTTCTTTAATATTAATAATTTCTCCTTTTATGGGTTCATTGCCATTTTCAATGTTTTCTATATCATTAACCATTTGACTTTCAACTAAGTCATCATCTACCAAAGGTGATGTCTTAGAGGGAGGCGGACTTTCATTGAATGTTACGTTCAACGATTCCTCGACTCTTGATGTTTCCTTGTTTAATACAATGTATGCTTTACTGTTTTGAGAGTACCCAAGGAATACACCTTCATACGACTTTGGGTCGAACTTAGTGAGATAGTCCTTTGTGTTTAAAATGAAGCACTTGCTTCCAAAAACTCTAAAATATCCTAATGTAGGCTTTTTGCCTCGATAAATTTCATAAGGAGTTTTATTTAAAAATTGTCTAATTAAAACTCTATTTAGGATATATGTAGAAGTATCTACAGCGTGACACCAAAACTTTTGTGGTATGTTTTGTTCATTTAACATAGTTCTACTCATTTCTTGAATTGTTCTATTTTTACGTTCTACTACACCATTAGATTGAGGTGTACGAGGAGCCGAGAAATTATGAGTTATTCCATTATTATCACAAAAATTTCCAAATTGAATTTCATTGTCAAATTCTCGACCATGGTCAGTTCTAATAGATACTATATTACTTCCTATTTGATTTTGAATTTTCTTGCTTAGAATTTCAAATTTATCAAATGCCTCATTTTTAGTTTTCAAAAACTTTGTCCATGTATATCTAGAGTAATCATCTACTATGACTAAAGTGTAAAAATTTCCTTCATAACTTTGTATAGCCGACGGGCCAAACAAATCCATATGTAATAATTCTAGGCATCTAGATGTAGATACCATGTTTTTAGCCTTATGGCTATTATGTACTTGTTTCCCAATTTTGCAAGCATCACAAAAATGTTGGTCATATTTCAACTTGGGTAGGTTCCTAACGAGTTCTTTGGAAGACAAGGACTGAATAAGCCTCATATTAGCATGACCTAAGCGTCGATGCCATAGAGTTGAGTTTTCGTCCAAGGAGGTAAGACATAACTTATCTTTAGGTGTTTTATCTAATTTCATAACATAGACATTATTCTTTAAAACACCTTTTCCTACGGTTATGCCATCTTTAAGTATTTTACTTCCATTTTCACTGAAAAGGACGTTATACTTTTTGCGGCATAATTGACTTATACTAAGTAGATTAAATCCTAAATTATCTACATGAGCAACATCATCAATAGATAGAGAGTCATGAGAGATTGTACCTTTTCCGATGATTTTACTTTTAAGCTTGCTACCGAATGTGACATTACCTCTGTCATACACTTGGTAGGTTGAGAAAAGATTTTTGTTTCCCGTCATGTGTCTTGAGCACCCACTATCTTTGATCCACTCATCAGGTTCAAGATCAACTTTCAAGCATACCTAAGTTCATAAAAGACTCAAGCATTTGGTCCCCAATATCTCATGGGTCCGTTTGGGTTAAACATGACATTATCATGGTTTATGTACTGAAAAGGTGGACAATTGTTCCACGGCATATAATTAGGACCATGAAAGTTTCTAGACATGTTTTGGTTCCAATTATTTTGATAAGTGTGTTGTGAATTAACTATACTCTTTGGAAAGGGGTGTTTGGGAAAACTCATCTGAGGTCTTTGTTGATCCGTTTTAACTCTATATTCATTTCTAGCTTGACCTCTTCCTAAAGATACTGCTGGTTTGTGTTTATTATTGGTTATGCTACTGTTAGGTTTCTTAGTAACTTTAACAAACTCGGAACGGTCGACTTTGTGAACCTTCTGTTCAACTTCTGTACTCGCGGATCCTTTGGATATACCTGGCAGATCCAAATTTTTGGATCCGTCGGATCCGTGAGTGTCTAACTCTGTTGAATCAGTTTTAATCACAGTCTGTTCCTTATAATCACTTAAGGTTCCTAGTTTCATAAAGCCTAGACCTGTTTTATCATGAGGTAGCTTTTGCATTTTCATTATTTCATCTGCACAACTTATGTTTTTATCAAACCTTTTAAACTTTGAATTTTGTTTGATTAAGTCTTCCTGTGTGGTTCTTAAGGTTTCTAGTTCAAGTTTTAGTTCTTGACAAGACACACATGTTTCTTTACTAACTTTACCTTTTTCAATTCGTATTGCTTTTTCTTTAAGCCAATATATTTCATTTTCTAAAAGTGTTGTCTTTGTTTTCAAAAACTTGTTTTTGTTTATGATTTTTAAAGTGACATCACACAGTTTGTTATATTCTACTTCTAAAGTTTCATCATCTATAAATGAGTATGAATCAGAATGTACCTCTTCTGTGTCATTAGCCATAAGTGCAATTTCGTTGTTCTTAGGCTCATCATCATCATCTCCTTCACTATCGCTCCAAGCTCCACTAACGAAGGCTCTTTGAGACTTGGTCTTTGGAGGCTTTGGACATTCTCCTATTAAGTGACTGGAGTCACCACACCTATAGCATTTCCTATCAGCCTTACCTTTCTTATCGTCACGATCTTTCCGAGAGGATTTCTTTTCATCACGAGGTGGTTTTACAAACTTTCCTCGTCTCCTGAAGAATTTCTTGAAATCCCTCACGGCCATGGCATATTCTTCATCATCACTGTTTGAACAAGACTCATCATCACTTGACTCGACTTTGGCTTTCAAGGCAATAGACTTAATCTTCTCCTTTTTGCCTTTGACAATTTCCGAGTCTTTTTCCATAATCATTTCGTGAACTTTTAGGTTTCCTATGAGCTCATCCAGTGTCATGCTTGAGAGATCCTTAGATTCTTCAATAGCTGTCACCTTTGCTCTCTATTTCGGATGGAGTGCTCTTAGAAATTTCCTGACAAAATTCTTGCTAGAAAAAGATTCGTCAAGTGCTTTAAGTGATGTAATAATAGTATTGAACTTAGCAAACGCACAATCAATGGTCTCATCTTCAGAGATAACAAATTGTTCGTATTGTTGGACAAGAAGATCAATTTTGTTATCTTTTACTTGTGAGTTCCCTTGTTGTGTGATAATAAGAGATTGCCAAATATCCTTAGCCGTTTTACACATAAAAACTCTTTCATATTCTTTCTTAGGTAAGGCATTATAAAGCATCATTTTGGCTTCGTTATTTTTGGCAATAAGTTTCTTTTGCTCATCACTGTAACGAGTAAGAGAAGCTCCTTCATCCCGACCACCCGAAATATTATTACTAATAGGCTTGTAATCACCATCAACTATAATATACCATAGATCTATATCCTTTGACTTTACATAAGTCTCAAAGCGATTTTTCCAATAAATAAAACAATTTGGTTCAAATAGAGGTGGTCTCTGCATAGATTGCCCTTCTTTAAAGTTTTCAAAATCCATGGATCGTTTTAAGTTTTAAAATACAATATATTTTAAAGATCTTAAGTAACGTAGCTCCTGATGCCAATTGTGGAAAACTAGAAGGGGGGTTGAATAGTTTTCACCGTTTTTAAAGTTTTATTTGCTTTGTTACTATATGTTAATTCAAAGGAAACAATCACAAATAAATAATCACACAATGTAAACAAAAGATAAAGAGAGGAAAGATCAAACCACACGACACAGTTGTTTATAGTGGTTCGGCTACAAGAACTCTATTCCTTGCCCTACTCCACTCCCCGAGTTTCCTACTCGAGAGTTTATCTTTCACTAAGAAACAAACTCCTTTCCTAGGCGGAGAAAACCTTTACACGTCGCTTACTTCCTTTTCCGGTACTAAGCTAAACACCGGGTTCTTTCACAAGGTAGAACCAACCTGACGTCGCCTAATTACTTTACCGACACTAAGCTAGATGTCGAGTTCTTTACAAGGGTACAACCACTCCCTACACTCTTTGTACTTTAAGGACTAAAGTACTAACCACACTCACTGATTACAAATGATAGATATGATGTGTGAAACAAACTACAAGATCACACAGTAATGCAACTAAAGGATTACGGTTCTATAGATCCTTGAATGCTTGATCTCTTTTCTACAAAATGAAAGATCAAAGTGAAATGCAACTATGAATGATGTTAGTAAGATATGTACTGAATGAATATATGTGTTAAGCTATATGAGTGATGAGAGAGCCAAATGATCAGCTTCCTATTTATAGGTAAGCTGATCTTCAGCTCACGGATCCGGCGGATCCCTCAAAAGGGATCCGTCCTTTATAGGACTTGGATCCGTGGGATGTGACAGCTATGTAATAGTTGTCTCTTACCATATCTTAGTTGTATCTTACCATATCATCCAAGATCTTCAAATGTCAACTATGTTGCTTGCATATCTAACCAAGATATATCAAAGATATTGTATGTGATGCATACAATGATGTCATGGAATGGTTTATGAATTAAAGTTTCCTTTTAAGGAAACAAGTTACTAAACTTGTAATTCTTAGTTAATATGTGAAGTGTAAAGTGTGTACTTAAGAGACTTAAGCTAGTATTTATTATTTGCTAAAAGATATTCCTTTTATTTGTCATTAACAAAACTAATGAAAGATCAAAGAATATAAATAACGTTTTTGAGACGCTATTTGTATTAACATAATCCTTTGATCATTTGTCAAGTAGTAGATTTGTTTGTCCATACTTTGAGTGATTTATGTCGGGATGGAAATCTACGACTTCGTTGAAGCATAATTGAGACGTCGGGAGGTGTTGAAGTAAGTATGCATTGATTATTTGTGTTTACAAGTAACTTGCACATTTTACGCTATGTATTACAAGTTACATGTTTGTCATTATTAAAACTGAAGAAACCGTTTAGTTTAAATATCGTAATATTTGCACTAACAATCTCCCCCTTTTTGATGATGAAAAATATGTAAACCGTAACACATAGTAAAATGTAAAAGTTACCTGTTTACACTCCCTTCTCCCCCTTTTGTCGAATCAAAAGTTTGTTACCTCGAGCGCTCCCTTGAATTCATTCCCTACTCCCCCTTATTACACTACTTTCCTTTCTCCCCAGAAAGGCGAGCTTGCATCATCCTAGTGAAGTCTTCTATCACCACTTGTGAAGACAACTCCATGCTATGTATACAAATACCCCCGAGCTCCCCCTAGCTCAATGCTCCCCTATGGTGACTTAATCCCCTTGTTTATTTACCTTAGTATCTAGCGGATCCATGGATCAAATTCTTACAAAGGCTTTTCCTACATCAAGGGTTAGCTTCGTGCAACATAATATATAGAAGAATAAAAGCAGCATTATAGGGATAGAATACACATAGCAAGACATGCAAGGGTTAAACTGTGTTAACACATAACTGTCACAACCCGATCGAAAACCTAAGATGTAATTGTTCAAGCAATCACACCAACAAGAACGAGATTTGTTCGTTGACTGATACACAAAATGACTTCTTCCAAGTTGTCATTAGGAAGGCAAGTTCTAACAAACCTTTTGAAGAACATAATCATCTACCTAAGATGATTGGTGTTGGGATGGTTTAGATTAATATATCGTTTGCACTGACAATGAGATGCATGATATATTTCGTAAAAAAAATGTGCATGTGATCCTAACATGTTTAGGGTGGATATCTCTAACGGGGTTGAGGTAATGAGGTTCTAGATTTCTAGTTTGGATGATCCTAGGTGTGTGTTAGAGATAATTTGGTGTGTGAAGGGTTTCGTGTGATTGTGAGGATTGAAGGTTGGTGATGGAGTTGGCATGTCATAGTCCAATGGAGTTGTGGGTGAGAGTGTGTAATCCATTGAAGATGGTATAGTGTTGAGGGAAGGAGATGATAAAGATGTTGTGTAGGTAGAGGATGTTTTGGAGGGTGCATTAGGTGGAGATGGTGAGTTGGGAGTAGCTTGGGAAGGTGGTGTCATTGCTTCATCTTCTTTTGTAAGATCCACAAAGAGTGGTTTTGAAGGTGGTCTTACGGTTATCCTAGGTTTCTTTGAGATGTGGGTGGTGGATTCTTGTGTGGATGACATGGTGTTTGGGTGATGTAAGGTTGAAGATGAAGTGAGGAATAGTTGTAAGGTTTGAGTGTGATGATTGATGGGTTGAAGGTTCTTAGACTAACTATCACTGTCAAGAGTGAAGTGTAGCTAAAAGGTTTGAGTGGGATTGATATAAGGATTGAAGGTTTTGAAACTAAATATCACTGTCAAGAGTGAAGTTTAGTTATAAGGGTTGAGTGTGATGAGGAATGATGTTAATGTAAGGTTTGAAGATGAGATGCAAGATAAGCTTGCAATGGTGATGCCCTATATAGGCAAAAGTTGTGGGATTCGAACTAAAGTTAGTGGTAGAGTCCTATGGTGTAGTGAGGAAATCCTAGGGTGTATGTGGGTTCGCAAAATTTTGCAGGTTTGAGGTTAGGGATACAGGGATCTGGAGGGAACAGTGAAAATTCGTCAAACATAGGCACGGTACCACTAAATACCACACGGTACTGTTAAATTTAATGGTACCATGGCCTATTTAATGGTACCGTGACCTGGAGGTCACGAGTTTTCCTGTGCAGCCTAGTGCTGGGCAGTTAAAGGGAAGTTTCCTAGGGAATAAGAACCACATTTGTGTGTTCTTGAGAGTGTTTGTTGAAAGGCTATATGAGTGTGTTTTCACTCCCCCTTAATCTATGACCATCCGGACAAGATGTAAAAGATAAAGAGGAAAACAAACATTGACTGAAGCGATGAGCTTAGTAACGTCATGACAAGTGGTGGATAGCATACGATAAACTTCACCTTTGAAGTCACGTAGCTCTTCTCAATCATTGTGAATATTCATAGAATATTTATATGATGAGGCATGTGATTACTTGAAGATATCCTAAGGGTTAAGAAGATAAAATCTTCAGGGTTGTGAGGTTGGTGATAAGGTTATAGGGTTATCTATGTTGATGAAGAAGGGTTATCTCAACGTATCCTAATGGTTCTTCATTTGAAGTGTGTGGGAGATGAGTGGGATGCGGAAGCATTGGTAGTGTTTAGTACCATGCGGAAGTGAATGGGAAGAAGGCTTAGGAATCAGAAGATAGATACAATCTGTTCTGATAGGATACGGTTCTGGTTCAAGACTACATCGAGTGGGTTTCGATAGTGGTTTTGAAACAGTGAGAATAAACTGCCTCAGCAGACAACGGTCCGACGGTACCGTTAAATTTAGCGGTACCGTCCCCTATTTAAGGGTACCGTGACCTGCTGAGGTCAGTTTTGACCCATAATTAGATTTTTGACAAAGAAATTTCACATATGTTGTGATTTTTCTGGACCTTGGATCAAAGAAATTTATACCGAATAAATTCTTTTTATGAATGAATCCAACGGGATTCGATGAACGTTGATCAAGAACGAGAGATGACATTTAATTGCATTTCGCAAATTAAATATACTTTAAATATTTCGGATGAAATATTTAAGTTGTCATTTGAATTTAAGAGGATTTCACGAATAAATCTCGCTGATTTAGTGAGACTTTTTGACACGAGGAGAGAATTTATACCTAATAAATTCTTTCAACGGTACTGGACGAGAAGAGATGACTTTTATATTTCCGAGGAAATACATAGGTAGTCATTAGAGCGATGTGAAGGATGACTTAATATTTCCAGTGAAATATCTAAAAGTCATGACACGAAATGGAAGAGATGATCTCAATATTTCCAGTGAAATATTCAAGTGATCATACGAGGAACGTGAGAGATGACTTAATATTTCCAGTGAAATATTTAGATAGTCATGAGACGAGACGCACGAGATGACTACAATATTTCCAGTGAAATATTCAGGTAGTCATAAGAAGGGTACGAGGGATGACTTTAATATTTCCAGTGAAATATTTAAATAGTCATAAGATTTATGGAATATGTTCCATCATTCCTAGACCTAGACGAAGATGGTTAGGGGATTCTCGGTTGAGAGGTTTGGTTGATTTACGGATTTTGATGTGCTTCGCATGCGAGTGTTTCACGGGGTTTTGAAAGACGTAAAGCTAGGCCTATGGTGCTGATTCGCAGCAGGGTTTGGGATCTTAAGAGGTGTGTAATCACACAAGAATGAAAGGAAACTACTAATCACTTATATAGTGATTCGTGAGTCCTTTGTCACCCGAGGGTTGATGTTAGCTTTTAGCTTTTGGATGAGCATTTTAACATATCTTGTTAAAAGGCATGAATATGATGTTTCGGATTTGACATTTAACAATTGCGATCGCAAGTTAAACTTACTTGAATATTTCGGATGAAATATTTACGTTGTCAATCCTACTTCGAGTTCTACTAGGTTTGTATCTAACCTTCCCATGACAAAAGGGTGTATACTTGGAAGAAGGCGAAGTGATGACTAGGGAATTAGGACAACTTCGCGACTACTCTAACTTATAGGTTTTGACACTAGTGTATGACTTTATGACTTCTAAGGGTTCATAGTGATGGGCATACCTAATTGATGAACTCAAATAAGTACATTTTATTACCATCATTTATCCTATGTATTTGACTTGTTTTATTATATTATCTTTGAGAATTGATACATTAATGTTTACTATTGTAATTCTCAGGTAAAAACAAGTATTATGTGAAACTTGGCGATTTTGGACTAATTATGGAGCAAAACATGCAAGAAGTTAAGAGTCTACTGAAATGTACAAGATCAAGATCATTCTGCTCCAGATACGCCGCATCCTACATATTATATACGGCGCATCACTATCAAGATTTCACAAGCTACGATCCAAGACAGCAAGGACATGCGCCGCATCTAAGAATGGAGTTACGCCGCATCTTCTGGCGGTGTACGAATATTCCTGAATATATTAATCTTGGACCCCACGCGAAGTTAAGTCAATGCGTCGCATCTACTTATCCTATGCGCCGCATCTAGCCCTCAGACAGAAACTATAAATACCCCAAAGTCAGACGAATTTCGGAGTTCGACAATTTAGCTAAGTACGAGACAGAAGAAACCCTAAGCCGAATTCAGACGAAGTAGCAGCACAAGACACACCTTGAACGAAGATACAAGAGCTGTAAGAAGGTCCTGCATGTATTCAATTCATTAAGTAGTTTTGTTTTATTGTATTAGTACACTTTAATTGGTCAGGATTGATGGGCTTGTGTCATTGATTTAATCATGCACTTCAACTCCCCTTAAAATTGCTTTCCCGTTAATTAAAGTTTATATGTTGATGTCTTTGGTGACTTTTATTAGTGCATTGATAACCTCTGTGTCTAGCTGAGCATTGCTTGGGTCGCCATGCCCCTTCCTCGCCTATTTATTAGATCGCCTATGCATTCTATCGTCTGTAGAAAAGTAGGAAGAAAGATAAATAGGATAGTCATAAGTAATCATTAAGGGTTTACTCGCCGATAAGATTAGAGCCAACGAGAAAGGAATTAATCTCGGTGCGTTGCATCGAACTATACACTTCATATAAAACTAGCAATAAAACAAGTGACAAGCTACTTAACTATCAGGACAGGTCTTCTTATTGTCTCAAGTATTTATCTGTGTACGTGTGTGCTATTCGTTGATTCGTGCTTATTAGTTTAGTTTATATTTAATCATAATCAAACCGTGCCAGTCTCTCAGGCTGAAACCCCCTTGCGTTAGATTAGGTTGTATAGCTAACTTAAGATATTAAAATACTGATTAGAATAACTAGATAATACGTTCCACTCTTAGTGATCGACACTCTACTTACCATTATATTCATACTGACCGGGTACACTGCTCGTTAAAGTGTGTGTGTTATTGATAAGTCGGCTAAATATAAATTTAAAACTTGAATACTGCTAAAACCACAACGACATACCGTGGGTATAAATTAGAGCATACGCACGCCGTTGCCGGGGAGTGAATTGTTATTATCTGTTAATTTGATTAGTATTTTAATTAGGTTTTTAATTTTAATTCTAACCGCTAACTCTGTTGTATATTAGTTAAATTGCATTCATTGTATTATTTGCATATTTTCTGTTTTTGTGTGTTTTTATTTTTCTTTAATTTTTGTTTATTTTCGTTTGTTTTTATTTTTCTATTTCTTGTATTCTGCTATCGTTGTACTGAGCTAATTCAAACGATACGGCGCATCTATTTTCATAGATACGGCGTATTGCGTTTAATTTTTATAAAATACAACGCGTTTAATAAATTCGATACGACGCATCTTTTCCCCAAGATACGGCGTATCTGTTTTTAATAAAAAAAAAATTTCTAAACGATAACGCCATACGACGCATCTGCTTTAGCAGATACGGCGTATCTATTATTTTAATTAAAAACAGTTTTCGAATTATTAAACAGATACGACGCATCGATTTTTATCGATACGACGCATTGATTTTTTTCGATACGGCGCATCTTCTGAATCAAAAATCTTGTATTTTGAAACGTAACGAAAATACGGCGCATTAACTTTTGTTAATACGACGCATTTAATTTTAAATAAATATCGATTTTTGATAATTAAAACTGATACGGCGCATTCTAATTTATAAGCGGCGTATCTATTTTCTGAAAAAAAGTCTGATTAAATTTTAACGAAATAAGATACGGCGTATCCAACTTTTTGGATACGGCGCATCGTCTACTGATATCAGCAACTTTTATTTTACTTTGATTGTTTCACTCTTCTTTTGCACGAGTAAGTTTTATTTCAGGAAGATGGACGATCCGGATATTACAATGGAAGAATATGTCAAGCTTATAGAGGAAAGAGCCTTGAGCAATAATCAGGTGTATGATTGGAAAAGAGCAAGATATGGTGCACAAGTCATTGAGACGAAAGAAATATGGAAGAATACTTGATTTTAGGACAAGAAAAGTCAAGGAAAGAAAGAAACAAATTGCCATTTCAACACACTTGGTGTATGTCAAATGATGATGAAGAAGATTCATATACCGTGAAACCAATTCTGGCAATTGTTATTGATAGTACTTTTTCTCCGGAGATTGCACAAGATGATGTGTATACGGAACCCTACGTTGAAGAATATTCTGCAATCGTATTACCACCTTTAGACAATCCAACGGATGAAGATGAAAAGTATTCTAATTTTGATTTCGAACCATTTGACGCCATAGTTTATGATGACATACCTCAACCAGATTTTGACCCAACAAGGGATTTTGAAGAAATCTGGGATTACTTAATGAAGGATGAAATTCGGGACGATGCTGAAATTGCAAGACCACTGGTTAAAGATGGAGATTCACAAGATGAATTGGAGTCACTTACAACACAAAGAGGTACAAATTTATTTAATATTATTAATCCCGTTACTAATAATCTTGCTAGTTTTCCTAAACAGGTTGCAAAACAAAAAAGTGATGAGGTGAAATTTATTACACCACCTATTGAAGCACCTGTGATCAACCCATTTTTGGTGGAGCTCGAGGAAGAGTTTGGTGATGAGCTCTTAAACATTGCTATGATTGATGAAGATGATGATTTCAACCCTATGAAGGATATAGAGGAACTCGAACTTTTACTTGCCAAAGACCCTTTCTCATCTTCTGCAAAAGTCAAGGGACGCCTTACTACCAAAGAGACTAACCAAGAAGAAAGGAGACTCATTTTTTCTCAGCACACTACTCTTTCAGATGGAATGGTCAAGTCATCCAATTTATCAACCAAACCGGGTAAGAATAGGGAAGATGTACATATATTGCCAAGGTATGATCTTTATTTATTTCTTCCATCTTTAATAGCAAATTTACACTCTTTTCGTGTTTATTGCTACTATCACCCGCACTTGATCCTAAGTGGGGGGAACAACACCCTATTACACAGTAAATAAGGGTGGAGTCAGGCTCGTGACTCGAACAAAAACAAGCGCTTCGTGGGAGGCAACCCATGCTTATCTTTTATTTTATTTTACTTTTCTGTTCTGTGTCGATTCAGTCAGGCCCGCAGAAGATACGGCGCATCTCAATCCTGAGATGCGACGCATCTCCTGCACTGGTCATATCTTACTTTATTTTCTGCATTTTTATTTTTGACTTTAAAACTTTTTGTCAGTTTATTTTAATGCGGCGCATCCCTGGTTAAGGATGCGACGCATCTTCTATTCTGATTCGTATTTATTCCAGGCTCGATACGGCGCATCTTCTTCCATAAGATACGGCGTATCGACTGACCTGATGATTTTCAGTTTTATTTTTACTAACTACTAATGTATTATGCAAGTTTGAACCTTCTTAACTTAGGTGTGTTAAAGTCTTGATGGTATTATAGATTCCTGCAATTCCTGTGGATACATCAAATATGAAGCTTAAACGTTCTCATCCACAAGAAAGATGATTTTTGCTCTTATACAAATAATGGAGGATCATACCGAGCAAATCTCAGGGGAGTTTTTCTGTTCTAATTCTTTTATTTTCCAGTTTTTAATCTTTGATACAAACAACGAGGACGTTGTTTAACTTAAGTGGGGGGGGGGGGGGGTTGGAGAATTAGAACACTTACTTGTCCTAAACTTTTTCAAAATATGCTTAAAATGTGCTTAATATATCAAAATTTAAAATTTTTAGCATGATTTTGTTTAAGTCTAAATTACATAGCTGCACACATGAAGTTATTTCAAAAATTGTGAACTTTTCAAAAATTCACAAATCTATGAGTGTGCCGGTGACTTGTAAACTTTAGAACTTGGCTTGTATACTATTCGAGACCACCATAATAAGTATTATTTTTATAATTGGAATGACTTGTCTAAATTGGTAAATTTCTAGGATTACACCCAAATAGCCTTTATATGTTATGTGTTATTAGCTAACTACACTGGTTAGTTAACCCCCGTATAAACATTTTGTTACTCTCATTTTTAGAGTAAGATACCCCTAGAAAAACACTCAGAGCCATTCCTTTCGTTTCTTACACCTTTGTTATAATGTTTCGTTACACCCTTACACCTTAGCCTACCCTGTAAATTAAAATCCGTGGTTGGTTAATTGCTTTAGGCAAAGTGTGTTTCCTTACATTACCTGTGTTCGCGTGCGTAATTCATTATCTATGGTTAGGTCGGGAAATTGCACAATACAATTGGAGTGAAAGTAAATATTGTATATCTTTGAGTTTATTTTTCGTGTGTTTACTACTTTCACTATTACTGTTATTTCTGAAGTCATGAAAAGTATGGAAAAATTATCCAAGAGTTATTGTTATAGTGATGTGGTGAAATTTTACACATCTATGTTTATGTTTCAAGTTAAAAAAAAAAAAAAAAAAAAAAAAAAAAAAAAAAAAAAAAAAAAAAAAATTTGAAAAAAAAATAGAAAAGAAAAAGAAAAATGAAAAGTTGGATGTTTGTTTTAAACAACTTATGTAAAGTTTTGTATTAAGTGGTCGATATCACCACTATTTGTTATATATTATATCTATGGATTGAATGGGAGTTGAACGTTATGGGAACGCCAATTAAGGTTATTCTTTGATTGAGATCTTGTTGAGTATAATTCGTGTCTACCTAAAGCGTGTGTTTCAAGTGTTAAAGCGTGAGTTATTCTATGATATGAGCCTTATTCATGGGATGGTTGGGATAGTGATTAACCACACTTAGGATTTTAATTTATTTGTTTTGTTTATTTTTCATTTTACACCAATTTGTATCCCAAATATTATCCACACCCTATATTATTCTTTATCCAAACCTTTGATTTATTGAGATTAGGGATTTGAGCAATCTTAAGTATCGTAGTCGTGGATTCGGCTATGTATTTATGATTTTGTCGCCCTTTTTGATATAATATTATTGGTGAAGATTACTTGGTCCTATCTTTAGCCTATTCGAGTTAAGGATTTGAGCAATTGCAAGTATCGTGTTCGTGGATTCGATCATGTATTTGTCATTTTGTCGCCTTTTCTGGAATTTGAGATCGATAGAGATTAAGGAGAATGATTAACCCTTAACCAACAAACCCTTTTTACCGCTTTAGACTTGTTATTCCTTAGCTTTAGTGGGGGAGATGCGTATACTTGCCAAGCTTATGATAGAATATTCGTCACGACTGGACAGTTAAACGATTAGATTTGCTTTTATCAATATATTTTATTTTACTTCTAATTCGTTAAGTGTTTGGTTGTGTGATTATGACAAAAATGAATACATGCTTAAATATAAAAATAAATCCTAATATCTTTTAGGATACATTTTCATAAGATTAATTCTAAGGTTTACTTGGGGACAAGTAAAGTTCAAGTGGGGGGATATTTGATGAACTCAAATAAGTACATTTTATTACCATCATTTATCCTATTTATTTGACTTGTTTTATTATATTATCTGTGAGAATTGATACGTTAATGTTTACTTTTGTAATTCTCAGGTAAAAACAAGTATTATGTGAAACTTGACGATTTTGGACTAATTATGGAGCAAAACATGCAAGAAGTTAAGAGTCTACTGAAATGTACAAGATCAAGATCATTCTGCTCCAGATACGCCGTATCCTACATATTATATACGGCGCATCACTATCAAGATTTCACAAGCTACGATCCAAGACAGCAAGGACATGCGCCGCATCTAAGAATGGAGTTACGCCGCATCTTCTGGCGGTGTACGAATATTCCTGAATATATTAATCTTGGACCCCACGCGAAGTTAAGTCAATGCGCCGCATCTACTTATCCTATGCGCCGCATCTAGCCCTTAGACAGAAACTATAAATACCCCAAAGTCAGACGAATTTCGGAGTTCGACAATTTAGCTAAGTACGAGACAGAAGAAACCCTAAGCCGAATTCAGACGAAGTAGCAGCACAAGACACACCTTGAACGAAGATACAAGAGCTGTAAGAAGGTCCTGCATGTATTCAATTCATTAAGTAGTTTTGTTTTATTGTATTAGTACACTTTAATTGGTCAGGATTGATGGGCTTGTGTCATTGATTTAATCATGCACTTCAACTCCCCTTAAAATTGCTTTCCCATTAATTAAAGTTTATATGTTGATGTCTTTGGTGACTTTTATTAGTGCATTGATAACCTTTGTGTCTAGCTGAGCATTTCTTGGGTCGCCATGCCCCTTCCTCGTCTATTTATTAGATCGCCTATGCATTCTATCGTCTGTAGAAAAGTAGGAAGAAAGATAAATAGGATAGTCATAAGTAATCATTAAGGGTTTACTCGCCGATAAGATTAGAGCCAACGAGAAAGGAATTAATCTCGGTGCGTTGCATCGAACTATACACTTCATATAAAACTAGCAATAAAACAAGTGACAAGCTACTTAACTATCAGGACAGGTCTTCTTATTGTCTCAAGTATTTATCAGTGTACGTGTGTGCTATTCGTTGATTCGTGCTTATTAGTTTAGTTTATATTTAATCATAATCAAACCGTGCCAGTCTCTCAGGCTGAAACCCCCTTGCGTTAGATTAGGTTGTATAGCTAACTTAAGATATTAAAATACTGATTAAGATAACTAGATAATACGTTCCACTCTTAGTGATCGACACTCTACTTACCATTATATTCATACTGACCGGGTACACTGCTCGTTAAAGTGTGTGTGTTATTGATAAGTCGGCTAAATATAAATTTAAAACTTGAATACTGCTAAAACCACAACGACATACCGTGGGTATAAATTAGAGCATACGCACACGCGCATCACTAATTCCTAATGTGTCAAAAGGACATAGTGTGGGTGCAAACTTTACAAGCAAATCATGTAAAATGCACATAAGGAATAAATGCAAACATCATGCAAACTTGATAATCATTTAGCATTTAAGATCATGAAGTCATTTAATCATATCTTACGAGAACATGTTATCATTTTGAAACACATATGTGGGATGCAAACAATCTAGGTTTCCTAAGGAAGATCCTAATTACTACTTGTTTAAAATGAAATCCTAATGGGAGATAAAGTTCACCTATGTAAGCTGTCTCTAGTCAAATGTAGGAATGAAAAATTTTCAAGTTAGAGAATGAGTATGAGACTATCACTAGTGGTGCTCAATTAAGGCTAAACACGACCATTTTTACGGGTTATACCACGAACCCAACTTCTCTCCTGGAAGCAATTCAACCGTTAGGTCAAATTGAATTTCTAGTGCGATAGGTTCTCCAGTAGTCATTCTCATGTTAGAAAAATTCAAATTCCTATATTTGCCTATTGAAGTGTAGCAAAGATGATATTAGCTTATTTCGCTAATACATGGCCTACTATGACTCAATTAACCATACTTTGAAAGTCGGTTAAGATAATGAGATGGTGTATTTTATGATCTCTTGGACAACATCTTTGTTTGTTGAGTTGTTACATGTTATTTTAACATGATTTGGTTTCCTAGAACCAAGAGACACTCTAATGTGATACAATGTAGAATCTACTACATCGTGTGTGTTTCAAGAATGCTCCTTTGCATATCTTGAGTGAGAATCTAGTAAAGGTTACTTACCTCAATAGATCTTGTGAGTATTTTATTTAAAATGAGACATACTGTTTATTTCAACAAGTATGCTTTTCTAAGAGGAAACTTATCACTCTTACGAATGCTTTGTGAAACAAGTATTTTAGTGTATGACCAATTTTATTTGTTTATGCAATGACACATGTTGTATTAGGTTATTATTCAACTCTAATATCCTATATTTGTTAACAGGATGCAATGTATTCTCTTGTAACATAACCATTCATGTTACAAAGAAAATAAGATGCATAAGATATAAGTTATCTTTTGTCAATCTTTTGATAAGAGAAATACATGTGATATTCTCAAAGATTGATGACTTACATAATAGTTAATAACATATTATGTGTGACACTTTTACTAGACATGTGACTTTGAGTGTTGAGTCGTTCATGAACAAAGTTTACATATGTTGTTTGTTTGCTCGTGTTTGGTTTTTCGGAAATGACACATTTACTTGTTGCATTGCAATGTAAATTACTTGTATATTTCGGATGAAACATCAAAGTTATCAATCCTAGTTAGTTGTGTATTTTATGCATCTTTTAAACATATTAGTTTAATGTTTGGAACACAACCATTGGACAAGAAGACTCAATATGGCATCTTCAACACAAGTGTGAGTTATGATCCGATGCATATTATTTTCGTCTTGAGAGGACGTCATTATTTTCATAACAATCGAGTGTGATTGAGTATGTAAATTCAAGATAATATATTTCATCATATTTTGATGTTATCTTGAAGCTAGACAAATAACGACTCCAATTTCATGTCCACACTCGAAAACTTGTCAATTAGATTCGATAATGATATCTATCATAATTTGAATAATGAATTGATATGTACTCGAAATCTTTCTTGCCCCTCACAATCACTCCTTTTAAAAGGAAAATAAAAATCTAAGGAATGTGTTCCATTTATTCTAATACTAGTAGTATGTGTGAGGTTAATGACATATTAAGTTACTACTTTGATATTGTCATTTATTTTTATTTGAGAAAAACTATTTATATTATTAAGTGTAATATTCTTAGTTTTTCGACACCTCATTAGTATAAAAATAATTAAATTAACTATTTTTATACAACATACGTAAAATGCTAAATGTTTAAAAACATTTTGTATGTGTTTTAAATCAATGCAAGTTTAGTACATTTTCTTTTACTTAAATACTAATGTATTAAAATGACCTTTTATCTTGTTTAGACAACCCATGGTCAAACAAGACAAAATGATGTAATGTTTTAAATATCATGTTACGGATTTTATGAAAGTGTTAAGTATTTTGGGGTGATATACTTTTTACATTTAAACCTTCGGAAAAATAATTTTGTAAGACAATATCTTTCGACACACATGATCTACTAACTTAGTTTCTATTCCTAAAAAGAATACTAAACCATTTTAAAAACTTGCAACAAATGCAAGAAAAATGAACTATGCCTATATGCAATGCAAAATCAATTACGCAACTTAGTGCAAGAAGTCTAGTCTAAGTCCTATTGACGCATAAGCCGAAAGACTAATATTTAACACATAGCAACAAGGCATGAAATACATTTATGCTTATAGATAAAATTAGCTCAACTATAGATAAAAATAAGCATACAAAAGTATTAACTAACAATACTAAGACACAAATAAAAGCAAATAGTCATTTAGCAAAACACACAAAGATACTTATCGTTATTTTGTGTATTTAGTATAACAATGTACACTTAGCTTTATTTTATTTGAAAATGAATTATTTTCCACCTCATTTAAAAATTTTATCAAGTTCAACACCTTGAAATCATGAATACATCAACGTGTGATGTTCACTTTGCGATTTGACGAAAATTTTGTGCAATCGGCATGACCGGAAAAGACTCTCTGTTACGAATTGAAGACTCTCATAAATTTTACTTTATAATCACTTTCTAAAAGTATTTTTAAGTGAAAGTAGACTCAATTATGTTTAAAACAATAGGTGGCACGACCCCTACAGACTTACAGTTGATTTTATACGAATTTTTAAAAATTACCGAATTCTGAAAAACAGACGAAGATACCGTTAAATTTAGAGGTACCGTCCATATTTAGTGGAACCGTACGTTATATTTAATGGTGCCATACCTGTTATTTCAGTTTTGAACAGAACCAACTTTTATTAATTTAAGAAAACCTTCAAGCTAGTATGACAATGTATACTTAATAACAAAACTTGTAAGTATTAAGCAACAAAATACTTTTCATATTTTTATCACCTTCATGGGTAATTTGATACATTGATCGTACTCAATTTTAAAAACCATTTGTTTTAAAATTTTGAGCGACGTGGCTCTGGTACCAATTGTGGAAACCGTAGAGGGGGTGAATACGTTTCCATTTAAAAACTTAAAAACATTTTATATCAAACTCCCGATCAAGTGTGACATAATATGAAAAGTGTCAACTATGATCATATATCATCTAGGGATGAATAAATTAAACTACAACACAAGCACAATCAACCATGACACATACATAATTAACATAACATAAGCAACTAGCCACACAAGCATAAACGCAATGCAAATATAAACATAAAGCGATAAAGAATAAAATGAAAGTAAAGAGATAAGTAAGAAGGCGCAAATCGGACACGATGATTTATAGTGGTTCGGTCACGAAGCTCCTCTTCGCCCTACTCCACTCCCCGAGTACCCAACTCGAGAGTTACTTCACTAATCAACAAACTCCCTTCAGGCGGAGAAAACCGTACACGTCGCTTAACTTGTTTTCTGACACTAAGCTAGATGTCGAGTGCTAATCTTAGCTAGCACCAATCTACACGTCGCTTATCCTATTTCCGACACTAAGCTAGATGTCGAGTGCTAATCTTAGCTAGCACCAATCTACCACGATCAACCCGATCTACCCTTGATCCACATGATCAATCACACAAGGCCAATGGCTTCAAGAGATCTCCAAGATCTCGACAAGATCACAATGATCTACTCTCACTTGACTCGATCTACCTGATCTACCCTTGATCCACTTGATCAATCACACAAGCCCAATGGCTTCAAGAGATCTCCAAGATCTCAACAAGATCACAATGATCTTTCCTCACAAACTCTCAAAAGAAAAATAATCTTGATGTATGCTATGATACAATCAAGAGTGTAACAAATGTTACAAGACCTAACAACTACAACTCTTGTATCTTCTTGGATACCTTGAGTTCTTCTCTTGCAAATGAAGAGGAATGATAACACTTTGTATCTACTTGGATACTTTGTGTTCTTCTCTTGCTAATCAAGAGGGATGACAACACTTTGTAGCTACTTGGATCTTTGTGTTCTTCTCTTGCTAATCAAGAGGGATGACAACACTTTGTATCTACTTGGATACTTTGTGTTATTCTCTTGCTAATCAAGAGGAATGAAAAGGATCACTTGAATGGATGATTGGATCACTCTTAAACAAACTAAGACTCTCCAAATGATCAAAGAAAGTGTTCTAAGTGAGGAGGGATTAGACCAGAGAAAAATGACTGGAAAAATCAAGTTGGAAGTGTAAAATGGTCCACTATTTATAGGCAAAGAAAAAACTAGTCGTTATGTACGGACGGTACCACTAAATACCCGACGGTACCACTAAATTTAGTGGTACCTTGGTACCGTCGCAGACGAAAACGCTCCAAACACTCCAAATTTTGTCTTTTAGTGGTGAAAGTTTATTTGGGGAAGTTTGGAGCTGTTTTGGGGGGGAAAATAGTTGTTACTATTTTTGAAATGATTTTCCCAAATAAAACATTTCTTTCTAATTCAAAAATAATTTGTAAAATGTACTTTTGAAAAATGTTTTGTCACATTCATAAAAATGTGAAGTTTAGAAAAATATAATCCTTTGATCATTTGTCAAGTAGTAGATTTGTTTGTCCATACCTTGAGTGATTTATGTCGGGATGGAAATCTACGACTTCGTTGAAGCATACTTGAGACGTCGGGAGGTGTTGAAGTAAGTATGCATTGATTATTTGTGTTTACAAGTAACTTGCACATTTTACGTTATGTATTACAAGTTACATGTTTGTCATTATTAAAACCGAAGAAACCGTTTAGTTTAAATATCGTAATATTTGCACTAACAGTGATTTGTTTCGATCTTTTAACTTTAATATTCGGTTTGTGTATCTCTTTTTTTGTTGTTTTTTTGATGTGCGGCTTATTTGCGTGTTTAAGTATGATAAGTGAAAGTAAAGCTTTCTGTTTTGGTGCTAAACTTTCGATCTTTCGATGATTATCAAAGATTTTGTTTCGATCTTTCGAACTTCAGATGTTTCGATCTTTCGATGTTTTTAGTGTGATTTGTTTCGATCTTTCGATCTTTTAACTTTGTAGGTAGATTATGAAAGATTTTGTTTTTAAACTGTAATATGAAAGTAGTTGTAAATTATCGAAGATTCAACCTTTTAAACTTCTAATCTTTCTTTGTTAACATGGTAACAAGGTTTAATATGTGTTCTGAAACCGTGTTGAACCTCAGGATGTTCACCTTCTGAGTTGGATAATGCTTTTTCTTTAACTTTTTAGGCTGGACCGGGCTAAAAAAACGGGCCGAAAAACAGCAGGAGCCCAAAACGACGTTACTGCCGTCGTTTCTCGACGCCACATTATATATATAGTAATTTAGCCTGTATATAATGGGTGTCTTAACTTTAATTGCAGCTGTGCCGGCCTTTTTATCGGCTGAATAAAACGTTGCCATTTCCAAAAGTGGTGTATGTGTTTTATATGCGTGGTTTTTTTCGAGGATATTTATGTGAGGCAGAATGAAAGTCGTTCGTTTCATTTAGCCTCATTATAAATATCCTCTGAAAAAACCCCGTAAAACGTTGACAGTTTCACAAGAGTGATGTGTTGGGTTTGTGAAAATGGGCTGTGATGATTGTTATAATATAGGGAACCTGAAATGGGTCGTTGAAAATCTTAGGGTAGTGGCAGGGCAATCACCGGAGGGCATAGTATAAATACCAACTATGCAACCGCATCTGTTTTGCAGCCACGGTTACCTTAAGTTGTTTCTATGGCCCGGTCCCCATTTGCAGGCCTGATCCTAATTGTTTCATCGACTAGACTGTTACTATATATCCTTATAAATCGTTTAATTCAGTGTCGTTTTGACAGTTGCTGGTGACTGTGGATGATACCACTCTTAGTTTTTCTATGTTATTAAGGCGATGATGATAACTTCGTACACTTATATTTTGTCTATACGCGTTCGTTGGCAGGGCAACCAGAATTGTGGTTGCAGCCATAGCGTGCATTTAATGTCGACTCTATATGTACATATCTGAGCCTCATTTTTCAATGCCCTGCTATAAGCTGCATTACATATACGCTAATTAACGAACACAATAGGCTGGAAAATCTGAAGGTAGTGGCGGGGCAATTACCGGAGGGCATAGTATAAGCGATAACTAAGCAACCGGGTCTATTTTGCAGCCACGGCCAATTTCAGTTGTTTCTGTGCCAGCCATGTTATTGACACGATCATGGTAACTTTCTACACTTACATTTTTCGGTGTGCGCTAATTGGCGTGGTAACCAAAAGTGTGGTGGCAGCCATGTTACTAAGGCGATGATGATAACTTTGTGCACTTAGATTTTCTGAATGCGCGTTTCTTGGCGGGGCAACCAGAATTGTGGTTGCAGTCATAGCGTGCGTTTAATGTCGATTCTCTATGTACATGTCTGAGCCTCTTTTTTTAGTAGCCTGCTACATGAAGACCAATATCAGAAATATACCAACATAAAAGAATTTCACGTTCCTTGGCGGGGCAACCAGTATTGTGGTTGCAGTCATGGTGTGTGTTTACTGTTGGTGCTATATATACATATCTGACCAGGGTCTCAAAGTGATGCGTGCATTGAACGACGCCAGTAACGTCGTTTTGGGCTCCCGCTGTTTTTCGGCCCAGTTATACGTGTCTTCTTCCTGGCCTTTTATCGGTAGTTGTACAAACCCTAACCTTGGCGGTTCCGGCGGATCCAGTGGATATTACGTTTGTGTATCTCTTGCTTATACTTTATGTGTAGATATTAGGTTTGTGTATCTCTTTTTTTGTGTATCTGTTTTGTGCGGCTTATTTGCGTGTTTAAGTATCATAACTTAAAGTAAAGCTTTCTGTTTTGGTGCTAAACTTTCGATCTGTCAATGTTTTTGGTATGATTTGTTAAAATATTGAATCTTTTAGCTTTGTAGGTAGATTATGAAAGATTTTGTTTTTAAGCTTTAATATGAAAGTAGTTGTAAATTATCGAATATTCAACCTTTTAAGTTTCTAATCTTTCTTTGTTAACAGGGTTAAAAATCTTTGCTTTTCTATGGTAACAAGGTTTAATATGTGTTCTGGAATCGTGTTTGGATAATGCTTTTTCTTTAACTTTTTTGTTTTCATTAATTTAGGCTGCATATAATGGGTGTCTTAACTTTAGTTGCAACTGTCCCGTCTTTTTTATCGGCTGAATAAAACATTGACATTTCCGGAAGTGGTGTACGTGTTTTATATGCGCGGTTTTTCCCGAGGATATTTATGTGAGGCAAAATGAAAGTCGTTCGTTTCATTCAGCCTCATTATAAATATCCTCTGAAAAAACCATGTAAAACGTTGGCAGTTCCACAAGAGTTATGTGCTGGGTTTGTGAAAATAGGTTGTGATGATTGTTATAATCTGGGGAACCTGAAATGGGTTGTTGAAAATCTGAGGGTAGTGTTTAAGTATCATGTGAAACTTGGCTGAAAATCTGTGAGAATTGATACGTTAATGTTTACTTTTGTAATTCTCAGGTAAAAAACAAGTATTATGTGAAACTTGGCGATTTTGGACTAATTATGGAGCAAAACATGCAAGAAGTTAAGAGTCTACTGAAATGTACAAGATCAAGATCATTCTGCTCCAGATACGCCGTATCCTACATATTATATACGGCGCATCACTATCAAGATTTCACAAGCTACGATCCAAGACAGCAAGGACATGCGCCGCATCTAAGAATGGAGTTACGCCGCATCTTCTGGCGGTGTACGAATATTCCTGAATATATTAATCTTGGACCCCACGCGAAGTTAAGTCAATGCGCCGCATCTACTTATCCTATGCGCCGCATCTAGCCCTTAGACAGAAACTATAAATACCCCAAAGTCAGACGAATTTCGGAGTTCGACAATTTAGCTAAGTACGAGACAGAAGAAACCCTAAGCCGAATTCAGACGAAGTAGCAGCACAAGACACACCTTGAACGAAGATACAAGAGCTGTAAGAAGGTCCTGCATGTATTCAATTCATTAAGTAGTTTTGTTTTATTGTATTAGTACACTTTAATTGGTCAGGATTGATGGGCTTGTGTCATTGATTTAATCATGCACTTCAACTCCCCTTAAAATTGCTTTCCCATTAATTAAAGTTTATATGTTGATGTCTTTGGTGACTTTTATTAGTGCATTGATAACCTCTGTGTCTAGCTGAGCATTTCTTGGGTCGCCATGCCCCTTCCTCATCTATTTATTAGATCGCCTATGCATTCTATCGTCTGTAGAAAAGTAGGAAGAAAGATAAATAGGATAGTCATAAGTAATCATTAAGGGTTTACTCGCCGATAAGATTAGAGCCAACGAGAAAGGAATTAATCTCGGTGCGTTGCATCAAACTATACACTTCATATAAAACTAGCAATAAAACAAGTGACAAGCTACTTAACTATCAGGACAGGTCTTCTTATTGTCTCAAGTATTTATCTGTGTACGTGTGTGCTATTCGTTGATTTGTGCTTATTAGTTTAGTTTATATTTAATCATAATCAAACCGTGCCAGTCTCTCAGGCTGAAACCCCCTTGCGTTAGATTAGGTTGTATAGCTAACTTAAGATATTAAAATACTGATTAGGATAACTAGATAATACGTTTCACTCTTAGTGATCGACACTCTACTTACCATTATATTCATACTGACCGGGTACACTGCTCGTTAAAGTGTGTGTGTTATTGATAAGTCGGCTAAATATAAATTTAAAACTTGAATACTGCTAAAACCACAACGACATACCGTGGGTATAAATTAGAGCATACGCACACGCGCATCACTAATTCCTAATGTGTCAAAAGGACATAGTGTGGGTGCAAACTTTACAAGCAAATCATGTAAAATGCACATAAGGAATAAATGCAAACATCATGCAAAACTTGATAATCATTTAGCATTTAAGATCATGAAGTCATTTAATCATATCTTACGAGAACATGTTATCATTTTGAAACACATATGTGGGATGCAAACAATCTAGGTTTCCTAAGGAAGATCCTAATTACTACTTGTTTAAAATGAAATCCTAATGGGAGATAAAGTTCACCTATGTAAGCTGTCTCTAGTCAAATGTAGGAATGAAAAATTTTCAAGTTAGAGAATGAGTATGAGACTATCACTAGTGGTGCTCAATTAAGGCTAAACACGACCATTTTTACGGGTTATACCACAAACCCAACTTCTCTCCTGGAAGCAATTCAACCGTTAGGTCAAATTGAATTTCTAGTGCGATAGGTTCTCCAGTAGTCATTCTCATGTTAGAAAAATTCAAATTCCTATATTTGCCTATTGAAGTGTAGCAAAGATGATATTAGCTTATTTCGCTAATACATGGCCTACTATGACTCAATTAACCATACTTTGAAAGTCGGTTAAGATAATGAGATGGTGTATTTTATGATCTCTTGGACAACATCTTTGTTTGTTGAGTTGTTACATATTATTTTAACATGATTTGGTTTCCTAGAACCAAGAGACACTCTAATGTGATACAATGTAGAATCTACTACATCGTGTGTGTTTCAAGAATGCTCCTTTGCATATCTTGAGTGAGAATCTAGTAAAGGTTACTTACCTCAATAGATCTTGTGAGTATTTTATTTAAAATGAGACATACTGTTTATTTCAACAAGTATGCTTTTCTAAGAGGAAACTTATCACTCTTACGAATGCTTTGTGAAACAAGTATTTTAGTGTATGACCAATTTTATTTGTTTATGCAATGACACATGTTGTATTAGGTTATTATTCAACTCTAATATCCTATATTTGTTAACAGGATGCAATGTATTCTCTTGTAACATAACCATTCATGTTACAAAGAAAATAAGATGCATAAGATATAAGTTATCTTTTGTCAATCTTTTGATAAGAGAAATACATGTGATATTCTCAAAGATTGATGACTTACATAATAGTTAATAACATATTATGTGTGACACTTTTACTAGACATGTGACTTTGAGTGTTGAGTCGTTCATGAACAAAGTTTACATATGTTGTTTGTTTGCTCGTGTTTGGTTTTTCGGAAATGACACATTTACTTGTTGCATTGCAATGTAAATTACTTGTATATTTCGGATGAAACATCAAAGTTATCAATCCTAGTTAGTTGTGTATTTTATGCATCTTTTAAACATATTAGTTTAATGTTTGGAACACAACCATTGGACAAGAAGACTCAATATGGCATCTTCAACACAAGTGTGAGTTATGATCCGATGCATATTATTTTCGTCTTAAGAGGACGTCATTATTTTCATAACAATCGAGTGTGATTGAGTATGTAAATTCAAGATAATATATTTCATCATATTTTGATGTTATCTTGAAGCTAGACAAATAACGACTCCAATTTCATGTCCACACTCGAAAACTTGTCAATTAGATTCGATAATGATATCTATCATAATTTGAATAATGAATTGATATGTACTCGAAATCTTTCTTGCCCCTCACAATCACTCCTTTTAAAAGGAAAATAAAAATCTAAGGAATGTGTTCCATTTATTCTAATACTAGTAGTATGTGTGAGGTTAATGACATATTAAGTTACTACTTTGATATTGTCATTTATTTTTATTTGAGAAAAACTATTTATATTATTAAGTGTAATATTCTTAGTTTTTCGACACCTCATTAGTATAAAAATAATTATCTTAACTATTTTTATACAACATACGTAAAATGCTAAATGTTTAAAAACATTTTGTATGTGTTTTAAATCAATGCAAGTTTAGTACATTTTCTTTTACTTAAATACTAATGTATTAAAATGACCTTTTATCTTGTTTAGACAACCCATGGTCAAACAAGACAAAATGATGTAATGTTTTAAATATCATGTTACGGATTTTATGAAAGTGTTAAGTATTTTGGGGTGATATACTTTTTACATTTAAACCTTCGGAAAAATAATTCTGTAAGACAATATCTTTCGACACACATGATCTACTAACTTAGTTTCTATTCCTAAGAAGAATACTAAACCATTTTAAAAACTTGCAACAAATGCAAGAAAAATGAACTATGCCTATATGCAATGCAAAATCAATTACGCAACTTAGTACAAGAAGTCTAGTCTAAGTCCTATTGACGCATAAGCCGAAAGACTAATATTTAACACATAGCAACAAGGCATGAAATACATTTATGCTTATAGATAAAATTAGCTCAACTAAAGATAAAAATAAGCATACAAAAGTATTAACTAACAATACTAAGACACAAATAAAAGCAAATAGTCATTTAGCAAAACACACAAAGATACTTATCGTCATTTTGTGTATTAAGTATAACAATGTACACTTAGCTTTATTTTATTTGAAAATGAATTATTTTCCACCTCATTTAAAAATTTTATCAAGTTCAACACCTTGAAATCATGAATACATCAACGTGTGATGTTCACTTTGCGATTTGACGAAAATTTTGTGCAATCGGCATGACCGGAAAAGACTCTCTGCTACGAATTGAAGACTCTCATAAATTTTACTTTATAATCACTTTCTAAAAGTATTTTTAAGTGAAAGTAGACTCAATTATGTTTAAAACAATAGGTGGCACGACCCCTACAGACTTACAGTTGATTTTATACGAATTTTTAAAAATTACCGAATTCTGAAAAACAGACGAAGATACCGTTAAATTTAGAGGTACCGTCCATATTTAGTGGAACCGTACGTTATATTTAATGGTGCCATACCTGTTATTTCAGTTTTGAACAGAACCAACTTTTATTAATTTAAGAAAACCTTCAAGCTAGTATGACAATGTATACTTAATAACAAAACTTGTAAGTATTAAGCAACAAAATACTTTTCATATTTTTATCACCTTCATGGGTAATTTGATACATTGATCGTACTCAATTTTAAAAACCATTTGTTTTAAAAATTTGAGCGACGTGGCTCTGGTACCAATTGTGGAAACCGTAGAGGGGGTGAATACGTTTCCATTTAAAAACTTAAAAACATTTTATATCAAACTCCCGATCAAGTGTGACGTAATATGAAAAGTGTCAACTATGATCATATATCATCTAGGGATGAATAAATTAAACTACAACACAAGCGCAATCAACCATGACACACACATAATTAACATAACATAAGCAACTAGCCACACAAGCATAAACGCAATGCAAATATAAACATAAAGCGATAAAGAATAAAATGTAAGTAAAGAGATAAGTAAGAAGGCGCAAATCGGACACGATGATTTATAGTGGTTCGGTCACGAAGCTCCTTTTCGCCTTACTCCACTCCCCGAGTACCCAACTCGAGAGACTTCACTAATCAACAAACTCCCTTCAGGCGGAGAAAACCGTACACGTCGCTTAACTTGTTTTCTGACACTAAGCTAGATGTCGAGTGCTAATCTTAGCTAGCACCAATCTACACGTCGCTTATCCTATTTCCGACACTAAGCTAGATGTCGAGTGCTAATCTTAGCTAGCCCCAATCTACCACGATCTACCCGATCTACCCTTGATCCACATGATCAATCACACAAGCCCAATGGCTTCAAGAGATCTCCAAGATCTCGACAAGATCACAATGATCTACTCTCACTTGACTCGATCTACCTGATCTACCCTTGATCCACTTGATCAATCACACAAGCCCAATGGCTTCAAGAGATCTCCAAGATCTCGACAAGATCACAATGATCTTCCCTCACAAACTCTCAAAAGAAAAATAATCTTGATGTATGCTATGATACAATCAAGAGTGTAACAAATGTTACAAGACCTAACAACTACAACTCTTGTATCTTCTTGGATACCTTGAGTTCTTCTCTTGCAAATGAAGAGGAATGATAACACTTTGTATCTACTTAGATACTTTGTGTTCTTCTCTTGCTAATCAAGAGGGATGACAACACTTTGTATCTACTTGGATACTTTGTGTTCTTCTCTTGCTAATCAAGAGGGATGACAACACTTTGTATCTACTTGGATACTTTGTGTTCTTCTCTTGCTAATCAAGAGGAATGAAAAGGATCACTTGAATGGATGATTGGATCACTCTTAAACAAACTAAGACTCTCCAAATGATCAAAGAAAGTGTTCTAAGTGAGGAGGGATTAGACCAGAGAAAAATGACTGGAAAAATCAAGTTGGAAGTGTAAAATGGTCCACTATTTATAGGCAAAGAAAAAACTAGTCGTTACGTACGGACGGTACCACTAAATACCCGACGGTACCACTAAATTTAGTGGTACCTTGGTACCGTCGCAGACGAAAATGCTCCAAACGCTCCAAATTTGGTCTTTTAGTGGTGAAAGTTTATTTGGGGAAGTTTGGAGCTGTTTTGGGGGGGGGGGGGGAAATAGTTGTTACTATTTTTGAAATGATTTTCCCAAATAAAACATTTCTTTCTAATTCAAAAATAATTTGTAAAATGTACTTTTGAAAAATGTTTTGTCACATTCATAAAAATGTGAAGTTTAGAAAAATATAATCCTTTGATCATTTGTCAAGTAGTAGATTTGTTTGTCCATACCTTGAGTGATTTATGTCGGGATGGAAATCTACGACTTCGTTGAAGCATACTTGAGACGTCGGGAGGTGTTGAAGTAAGTATGCATTGATTATTTGTGTTTACAAGTAACTTGCACATTTTACGTTATGTATTACAAGTTACATGTTTGTCATTATTAAAACCGAAGAAACCGTTTAGTTTAAATATCGTAATATTTGCACTAACAGTGATTTGTTTCGATCTTTCGATCTTTTAACTTTAATATTCGGTTTGTGTATCTCTTTTTTTGTTGTTTTTTTGATGTGCGGCTTATTTGCGTGTTTAAGTATGATAAGTGAAAGTAAAGCTTTCTGTTTTGGTGCTAAACTTTCGATCTTTCGATGATTATCAAAGATTTTGTTTCGATCTTTCGAACTTCAGATGTTTCGATCTTTCGATGTTTTTAGTGTGATTTGTTTCGATCTTTCGATCTTTTAACTTTGTAGGTAGATTATGAAAGATTTTGTTTTTAAACTTTAATATGAAAGTAGTTGTAAATTATCGAAGATTCAACCTTTTAAACTTCTAATCTTTCTTTGTTAACATGGTAACAAGGTTTAATATGTGTTCTGAAACCGTGTTGAACCTCAGGATGTTCACCTTCTGAGTTGGATAATGCTTTTTCTTTAACTTTTTAGGCTGGACCGGGCTAAAAAACGGGCCGAAAAAACAGCAGGAGCCCAAAACGACTTTACTGCCGTCGTTTCTCGACGCCACATTATATATATAGTAATTTAGCCTGTATATAATGGGTGTCTTAACTTTAATTGCAGCTGTGCCAGCCTTTTTATCGGCTGAATAAAACGTTGCCATTTCCAAAAGTGGTGTATGTGTTTTATATGCGTGGTTTTTTTCGAGGATATTTATGTGAGGCAGAATGAAAGTCGTTCGTTTCATTTAGCCTCATTATAAATATCCTCTGAAAAAACCCCGTAAAACGTTGACAGTTTCACAAGAGTGATGTGTTGGGTTTGTGAAAATGGGCTGTGATGATTGTTATAATCTGGGGAACCTGAAATGGGTCGTTGAAAATCTTAGGGTAGTGGCAGGGCAATCACCGGAGGGCATAGTATAAATACCAACTATGCAACCGCATCTGTTTTGCAGCCACGGTTACCTTAAGTTGTTTCTATGGCCCGGTCCCCATTCGCAGGCCTGATCCTAATTGTTTCATCGACTAGACTGTTACTATATATCCTTATAAATCGTTTAATTCAGTGCCGTTTTGACAGTTGCTGGTGACTGTGGATGATACCACTCTTAGTTTTTCTATGTTATTAAGGCGATGATGATAACTTCGTACACTTATATTTTGTCTATACGCGTTCGTTGGCAGGGCAACCAGAATTGTGGTTGCAGCCATAGCGTGCATTTAATGTCGACTCTATATGTACATATCTGAGCCTCATTTTTCACTGCCCTGCTATAAGCTGCATTACATATACGCTAATTAACGAACACAATAGGCTGGAAAATCTGAAGGTAGTGGCGGGGCAATTACCGGAGGGCATAGTATAAGCGATAACTAAGCAACCGGGTCTGTTTTGCAGCCACGGCCAATTTCAGTTGTTTCTGTGCCAGCCATGTTATTGACGCGATCATGGTAACTTTCTACACTTACATTTTTTCGGTGTGCGCTACTTGGCGTGGTAACCAGAAGTGTGGTTGCAGCCATGTTACTGAGGCGATGATGATAACTTTGTGCACTTAGATTTTCTGAATGCGCGTTTCTTGGCGGGGCAACCAGAATTGTGGTTGCAGCCATAGCGTGCGTTTAATGTCGATTCTCTATGTACATGTCTGAGCCTCCTTTTTTAGTAGCCTGCTATATGAAGACCAATATCAGAAATATACCAACATAAAAGAATTGCACGTTCCTTGGCGGGGCAACCGGTATTGTGGTTGCAGTCATGGTGTGTGTTTACTGTTGGTGCTATATATACATATCTGACCAGGGTCTCAAAGTGATGCGTGCATTGAACGACGCCAGTAACGTCGTTTTGGGCTCCCGCTGTTTTTCGGCCCAGTTATACGTGTCTTCTTCCTGGCCTTTTATCGGTAGTTGTACAAACCCTAACCGTGGCGGTTCCGGCGGATCCAATGGATATTACGTTTGTGTATCTCTTGCTTATACTTTATGTGTAGATATTAGGTTTGTGTATCTCTTTTTTTGTGTATCTGTTTTGTGCGGCTTATTTGCGTGTTTAAGTATCATAACTTAAAGTAAAGCTTTCTGTTTTGGTGCTAAACTTTCGATCTGTCAATGTTTTTGGTATGATTTGTTAAAATATTGAATCTTTTAGCTTTGTAGGTAGATTATGAAAGATTTTGTTTTTAAGCTTTAATATGAAAGTAGTTGTAAATTATCGAATATTCAACCTTTTAAGTTTCTAATCTTTCTTTGTTAACAGGGTTAAAAATCTTTGCTTTTCTATGGTAACAAGGTTTAATATGTGTTCTGGAACCGTGTTTGGATAATGCTTTTTCTTTAACTTTTTTGTTTTCATTAATTTAGGCTATATATAATGGGTGTCTTAACTTTAGTTGCAGCTGTCCCGTCTTTTTTATCGGCTGAATAAAACATTGACATTTCCGGAAGTGGTGTACGTGTTTTATATGCGCGGTTTTTCCCGAGGATATTTATGTGAGGCAAAATGAAAGTCGTTCGTTTCATTCAGCCTCATTATAAATATCCTCTGAAAAAACCATGTAAAACGTTGGCAGTTCCACAAGAGTGATGTGCTGGGTTTGTGAAAATAGGTTGTGATGATTGTTATAATCTGGGGAACCTGAAATGGGTTGTTGAAAATCTGAGGGTAGTGGCAGGGCAATCACCGGAGGGCATAGTATAAATACCAACTATGCAACCCGGTGTGTTTTGCAGCCACCTTAACCTTAAGTTGTTTCTGTGGCCTGGTCCCGATTACATTTTGTCTATGCGCGTTCGTGGAAAACTAGATGGCAGGGTAACCAGAATTGTGGTTGCAGCCATAGCGTGCGTTTAATGTTGACTCTATATGTACATGTCTAACCCTCATTTTTCACTTCCCTGCTATAGAGGGGAAGGTGCGTCGGTTTAGACTCACAAAAGAAGTAAAAAAAAAGCTAAAAAGAACACTGTACTGGCCTAAAAAACAGCCCGAAAAACTGCGGGAGCCCAAAACGACGTTACTGGCGTCGTTTCTCGACGCTGCATTATATTATATAGAATAGTTATACTAATTAACAAACACAATAGGCTGGAAAATCTGAAGGTAGTGGCAGGGCAATTACCGGACGGCATAGTATAAATGATAACTAAGCAACTGGGTCTGTTTTGCAGCCATGGCCAATTTTAGTTGTTTCTGTGGCAGCCATTTTATTGACGCGATCATGGTAACTTTCTACACTTACATTTTTTCGGTGCGCGTTCCCTGGCGTGCTATACATATCTAACTCTCATTTTTTAGTGTCCTGCTATTAGGAAGAAGACACGTATGATTTTGCAGCCGGTGCGTGTATCAATCCTTATAAAAGAAGCTACAAAGAGAAATAAAACACTGGCCTGGGCTAAAAAATGGGTCAATCAAACTGTGAATATTAGTCTTGCCGGCTTTCTGAGATTGGGTGTTTGATCAGTAATTTGCAGCCATGTTACTAAGGCGATGATGATAAATTTGTCCACCTACATTTTCTGAACGCGCGTTCCTTGTCGGGGCAACCAGAATTGTGGTTGCAGCCATAGCGTGCGTTTAATGTCGATTGTCTATGTACATATCTGAGCCTCCTTTTTTAGTAGCCTAATGCAACCGTGAATGTTAGTCTTGTCGGCTTTTTGAGATTGGGTGTTTGATCAGTAATTTGCAGCCATGTTACTGAGGCGATGATGATAAATTTGTCCACTTACATTTTTTGAACGCGCGTTCCTTGGCGAGGCAACCAAAATTGTGGTTGCAGCAATAGCGTGCGTTTAATGTCGATTGTCTATGTACACATCTGAGCCTCCTTTTTTAGTAGCCTGCTATATAGAGACCAATATCAGAAATATACAAAATCTGACCAGGGTCTCAAAATGATGCGTCCATTCAACGACGCCAGTAACGTCGTTTTGGGCTGCCTGTTTTTCAGCCCGTTTTTTAGGCTGGTCCAGTCTTCTTTTTAGCTTCTTTTGTAGCTATTGATACACGTAGTGCTTGGAAAGTTATACGGTTCTTCTCATTGTGCTTTTATCGGTGGTTGTGCAAACCTTCTCTCTGTGATTTTATCGGTAATTGTGCAAACCCTAAAGATTGTTGTCCCGGCGAATCCAGAGGACAGTAGGTTTGTGTATCTCTTGCTAATGGTTTATGTGTGGATGCTGCATATGTTTTTTTTTGGGGCCATGATGAATCTGTGGCTTTGATTAAAGCAGTGGATCCCCGTGTCTTGGCAGGGCAAGCTATTAGATTTGCAGCCACGCCGGGTGTAATCACTTCTTACGATTACTGATTAATGTCAGTCGAATGATATAGGTCATTGGAGGTCTGAAATGTAAATTGGCACGACAATGACCGGATGATGTGATAGCATGCTTGCTATTATGCAACCGCATTTCTTTGCACCCATAGCAGAATTCTCACCTTCTTGACCATTTACCATCCACAAATCTGAGCCTAATGATATATTGTATCAATTTTATGGTTTCTAAATTTTACATTCATTGTTTTGGAATGTTGTTGTATAAGCTGTGCATATGTTTTATGCGTGGATTTATGTTTGTAGCAAAGATCATACATAAAAATCTTGAAAAGCTCATTGTTATACTTATATATTCAGGACACAGTTCAGCCGTCAGAAATTGCAGGTACCTTCCATCTTCTAATACTCATGTATGCTGAATCAATTGTAGTACACGAGTCCGCTTACCTTTTTTTTTTTTTTTTTTTTTTTTTTTTTTTTTTTTTTTTTTTTTTTTTTAATGCTAACATTTTTCGCGTTGTTGGGATCTCTGAGTGAGATTACTAGGAGGATTGTTGGGATCTCTGAGAAATAAGAATTTCTCATTGCTGCCGATAGTGAAGCTGGTTCCTGCCGATAGTGTTACATTGCTGCTGCGGTTGGTTCCTGCCGATAGTATTGTTTTGTTTCTGCCGATAGTGCTTATTGCTGCGGATATTATTGTTTGTTATCCGTAGGTTTAGAAAGTTTGTTAGATTTATTTTTAGAAGAGATCTCGTTTATCTCTTCACACGTTTTCTTGTAAGACGGGTTAGGGTTAGGGTTTCTTATGATTATAAAAGAAACATCCCGTCCATGAGTTTAATGTACCTTTGTCGATTACAATATTCAATAACACAATTTTTAGTTCATAGTCTGATCCATAGAGGATCATTGTCTTTTCTTCTTTATTATACTTGTTGTTTAGTTTCCGCATAAACACTTGTATTCCATATAGAGGTTCTCGTTTAACCAAGCTCAATCAAGCTCGAAGTACTCGATCCTACAAGTGGTATCAGAGCCTGGTGAGGATCTCTGATAAAGAAGGAAACATTGTTGAATTGTCTCTCTTGATTCTTTTCACAATGTCGCTATCAGGTGATAGATTTGAAATGTGCGCAATGAAGATTAGGAGTTTGTTCCATAATAAGTCTATGGAAATGCTGACTAAAAAGGATGAATCCTATCAAGTAAAAGAAAATTTGAAAGAATATGCTCTAATGGGATTCCCATCACAGGTACAAAGATGTAATCCTGCTTGTCAAGAATTGTACTCAACTCTTAATAAAGAATATGATGATATGAAATCTAAGTATAATGAATACTTTATTAAGGTTCAAGCTTATGATAATGCAGTTAAAACCTTAGAAAAACAAAAGGTTTGGTTTCAAAAGAATCAGTTAGCTTATGAGGAAAAGATAAGGGTTTTAGAGAGGGACTTGAAAAACACCACTAATGAGCTTAAACATTCTGAGTCTCAAAAAGCTAAGATGGTGTTAGAAAAACAGGATGTGCAGACTAAGCTAGACAATACCTTGGCTAGGTTTGATAAATGGAAAGATTCATCTAAAAACCTAAACAAGTTAGTTGATAGTTCTATGTCTGTGAGAACTAAACGTGGTTTAGGGTTTGGTGACTACATAGGGCAAGATCAAGTCTATGACCCTAATGAGTATAGTGTTTTTAACCCTGAACCTATAGACTATAAAATTCCGGTTAAGTTTGTCAAAGAAGGTGGAATGAATGCTGTTCCTCCACCTATAAGAGGAGTTTTTATGCCTACCCCTGTCCACTCTCTCTCTGACATTGACTCAGATGAGTCACAAATGGTTTATGGTAAAAAGTCCAGAGACTTACCTGAATCTAATGACTGTGTCTCTTGTTCCACAAGTGGCAAGTCCTCAGAAGCAGAGTCTAAAGACTTTGTTTCATGTGACTCAAGTGAAAAGTCAACCACACCCAAACATCATGAGCCCTCAGGTTCAACTAATGATAAAACTACTTCTAAATCAGCCTTTTCAGACAACAGCTCAATTAATTCGTTTAAAAACAAATGTGTCTCTAGTTCCTCTAGTGATAATGTTGTCTATGTTGAGAAAAGTTTTAGTAAGAACAAGGCTATTAGGAAGAAGTCATGTTTTGTGTGTGGTAGTAAATATCATCTCATTAAAGATTGTGATTATCATGAGAAAAGAATGAATGGTGGGCAACAACAGACCAGATCATTGTGGAAAAATGTTAAACAAATACCACCATATGTTCCACAAGCAGCAGGAATGAACTTTTATAGGGCTCCCTTTCCTGCTGATAGACCTGTTCCTGCTGGTACCTCTGTTCCTGCTGATATTCAGGGAACCATTCCTGCTGGTACCTCTTCATATTTTCAGAGGGATTTCAGGCATGCCTATTATAATCAAATCTTTGGAGGGGGAATGGCTTATTCTCCATGGTATCCTTGGTAATTGTCAAGTTTGGCTAATCATGTTTGTAATCTTGTTTGCTGGTTTTGAGGGGAGGCATTAGCCTTAGGGGAGGCTAATGCTTGTATTTTTGTCTTGTTTTCCATTCATCTATGTTTTATGTTTTGTGTTTCTCTAATTTTGTTTTGCAGGCTTTTAGTGTCTTTTGTTAGTTAACTTTGTTTTGCAGCTTCTTAATGCTTGGACTTAAAAACTAAAGACAGTAATTTTCATTCATCATGAGAAAGATAAGTACATTCAGTTCAAGTTACAAAAGCTACTTATCAACATCAGTTAAACATCATTCCAACCTTCAAACATCAATCAACCTAAACCCTACCACCTATTCCATCTTCCCTTTACCCTTACCCATATAATCAGGCATGAACCTCCTTCCTCTCTGTCGACTTATTTCTTCATACACATGAGGGGCTGGTAGTGCCAATACCACTGGGAGTGGGTGTCTTGGTTCAGGAGCTGAAGTTGAAGAGCTTGAGGTAGCTTGCCTCCGATGTGTTCTAGGGCGTAACCTTGTAGTTGGTTGACTTGGCTGTGGAGTAGAGTGGGTTGTTGGTGGTGTTGGATGGCTTGGTTTAGGAGTTGGTCTGATGGGATTCTTTCTTTGTCTTGGATCTTGGCTTTCACGTTGTCGATTGTCTCGACTTCGAGGGTTAGGTTTTTCACGGCTAGAGCCTTCTCGAAGATCTGCATTACCTTTTGGTACTGGTACTTTATAGAAGGCTGCAGTTGTCCTTTCCATCTCTTCAGTTAGCAGAGCTACAGTTGCCTTCATCTCTTCCCTTAGCTTATCTGTAATGGGAAAATTGGGAGGGTATGTCTCCCATTCACCCTGACAATAAGTCAAGGACTTCAACTCTGATGAATCTTCATCATCAGAGCTAAAGTACTCAAATGACGAAGGAGTAGATGGAAGAGGATCAGATGAATATGAATCTTCCTCAACCTTGGCCTTACCTTTGTTTTGTGAAGATGATGCAGTTTTGGGAAAGTAATTTTTCCACCCTGAGTCACTAGAGGAGGAAGAATCTGATGAGATTTCGATGATTGGATTTTTAGATGAACTCATGTTCTTGCTTGATTTGAAGAGTATTGGTTTGGTCTGTGATAATGAAATTAATTGATTTGGGGCTTATATAATGAGATGGAGATTAATGAGAATTTATTGTTGGTTGGTGTTGTGTTTTAATTATGGAGGTTTATTCTTAATGACTGGATTCGGAAGGTTGACTTTGGTCAAACCACCTCATTGCTGCCGATTGGTCAAACTTTTTATTGCTGCCGATTGACCAAGTTCCTGCCGACTATGTTTAATTTGGGAAAAGATCATTAAGTCAATTGGTCAATGTTACGTGCGCGGAATTGCAGCGATTTAAATTGATATTTTTGGCAACCCAACCTAAAATTGCACTTCTCTCATATCAATTTCTCAAAATCCTATCGAACCCTAATTGTCTCATTTCAAACCCTAGATCATTCATCTAACTCAATGACAACTCTTCGCTACAAGGATGATCATAACAAGGTTGCATACTTAGAGTCGTCTTCAAAAAGTGTTGATTATGATGAAGTGCTAGCGTTTCTTCGTGGGTCATCTATTCGATATGCACTCACTTATTGTCCAGTGAAGGTGTATGATTCATTGATTAAGCAGTTTTGGGCAACAGCTAAGGTCAGACACATTGTGGGAAAGGAGGACGACATCGTTGCCACCATTGATGAGAACGAGGTCATCATTACGGAGGAGTTGATTCGTGTACAACTTCAATTTCCTGAGGAGCATGGGGAATATGATCTTTCCAGGCAGGATATCAATGATGGTATGGCTACTATAGGTTATCCTGTCACTGGTAGTTGTATATTCTTTAAAAGTAAGTTGTCTCCTCAATGGAGATTTCTGGTTCATACTTTACTCCAGTGTATAAGTGTTAAGTCTGGGGGTTGGGACCAATGTCCAAGTCCCATTGCGTCTGGTCTTGTTTTTTTATCTCAGGGTAAAACATTTAATTGGGGCAAATATATTTTTGATGGGATGGTTGAAAATATTTCTGGTGATAAAAATAGATTTTTGATGTACCCTAGATTTCTTCAAATTATCTTAGGTATTCAGACCATAAACCCATCCCCTAAGATAGTGAATCGGTTGACTCCCAAAATGTTTGCTCTAATGAAAATGAATTTTGCAGGCCAACATATGCCTTTATTACCTGCCATGTTACAGAATGTCAATCCTGCTGACAATGTCAGTGTCCCTCCATCACCCAATGCAGCTGATGCAGATGCATCCAATGCTGCTGGTGAAGGGACTTCAGTTGCTGCTGATGCATCTGCATCTGTTGCTGCTGATGACCCATTACCACCATCACCTAGACCAGCCACACCTAGACCTGAGACTAATGTCCCTGATGAGCCCAATGTCCAGGCCACCACAGTTGTTTCACCTGTTGTCCAGCCAACACCTTCTGTGGATTTGCCTTCTTCTTCAAGGCTTTCCACTCCTAGTCCTGCTAGGCAGCCTTTTAGTTATGACACCAATGCAGGGGAAGAATTTAATGTTTCTCCACCTAGATCCAATGAAGCTCCTAATACCTCAGGCATTCCTGCTGGTGGAGCTGAGGATGCTGTTGATCTCACCTCTATGTCCCAGTTACTTGACAGGTCTGTGAAGAAAATTGAGGCATTGGAGTCAGAACTTAAAGAGACAAAAAGGGTTTTTAGTGAGAAGGTGGAAAATTTGGAAAAGGAGCTCAAGGACACTAAAGAAAATTTTGGTGAGATTGTTCAAAAGCTAAATGAAAGGATCAGCTCTTTGGAAGCTCAACATCCTCAGAAGAAAAGAAGGGTTGTACTTTCTGAGTCTGAGGAAGATCAAGATGATATGTCATTTGATGGGCTTAATGTGCTGGCTTCTGTTTCTCTTGATAGTGCACATACTGAAGTGCCTACCTCTTCTGAGCACACTATCACTACTCAACCTCAGGCCTCCACTGGAACAAGGACCATTGCTGCTGATGTCTCTGGTGTTCCTGCTGAAGTTGGTGGTGTTTCTTCTGAGTCTAAGGTTCCTGGTAATACTGCTGGTAGTCCATCCATTGCTGCTGGTAATGACACCATTCCTCCTGAAGCAACACAAGATGATGATGAGATAGCTAGACAGATCCATGCACAAGAAATTGCTGATGCACAAGCTAGATTAGCTCAGGTTGCTCAAGATGAGGAGCTTGCAAGGAGAATGTCTGAAGATGAGAAGAATATAGCTGGGATTATGAATAACACAAGATCAGAAGATCCTACTTCAGAAGAGTTCAGTGAGCAAGTTGAATACTTGTTGGCTACTGATATGATTATTAGAGCTCATGGGTTTATGATACTTCAAGATTCAGAGTTGGATTCAGATGAAAGATCAGATCAGCTCAAGTCATTTATCTTAAAGACTCATAGAGCATCCACTTGGAATGAATTGATGCTTAGGATCAGTGAAAGACAGAAGTCAGGATTTAAGATGCCTACAAATAAAGATAATGTCAACTTTATGAAGGTATATCTGAAGAATGAAGCTAACTACAAGCTCAGTGACTTCAAAGGTTGGACTGATGCTGCAATCCATAAGTTGTTCCTTGATACCTATGCAAGGATAAATTCTTCAGTCCAGACAGATATTCCACAAAGCAAGAAAAGAGAGCCTTCATCTTTAGAGTCTGATGTTGCAAAGAGAATGAAGCCTGGAGAGACATTGTCTGGTGCATCTTCCTCTATTCCTACTGAAGGTATTCAGGATACCACATTCATTTCTCAAATTCCTAATGTAGATGCATCTGAGGCACCACAAGAAGGTCCTATTTCTGCTGGTATTCCTGCTGCTCATGTCTCTGTTTCTGCTGAATCATCTCTCTCAGTTCCTATCGTTCAATATGGTCTAAGGACAAGACAGAAGAGTCTCTCTCACCACTCTTCTTCTAGGGATATTTCTGAAGTGGATGATCAAGATTTGATTAGGGTTGACTCAGATAGTGATTCAGAAGATGATTCCATTCACTCTTGGGGTCATATTGCTCACTGGGAGATGAGGTCTACTTCTGATGGTGAAGTCAATGTTTGGTTTTCTCTTAATGGGTCAGTCAAATTCTTTACATTTCTGAGGGAGATCTTGAATAAAGTAGAGAGGAAAGATTTGGAGCATCTTTATAAGATAGTGGATAATCACTATCAAACTCATACTCCTACTGGAATTGGCCTACTGCTGTGGGGAGATTTACAAGTCTTGATGAATACACTGGAAGGAGACAAGGCTAAATTGGTGTGGGGTAATCAATCATCCTGGAGAGTATTTTCTTGGAGACTATATCCTTCTTCCAATGTTCATGTTGTGGAGCTCATATCTGGCAAGTTCCTGACTATGTTTGTGGATGTCACTTATCCTTTATCTGAGGGACTTATGAAGAGAATGCTCACTCAGAAGGTGCGAGTTCCCAAGCATACAATTGGAAATGATTTAACCACAGCTGAACAGTTGGTCAAATTCATCAAGGATCAACTTGCAGCTAAAGGTTCATCAACTTAAGGGGAGGATTAAGCTTAAGGGGAGGCTGCTTCTTGTTGTTGTTGTATATTTTTCTATCTTTCTTTCTTTTGGTTTCTTTTCTTATTTTCTTTCTTTTCTTTTGATTTGTTTTTGATTTCTTTTTCTTTTAGTTAAAAAAAAAAAAAAAAAAAAAAAAAAAAAAAAAAAAAAAAAAAAAAAAAAAATTGTATATTTTTTGCTAATAAGTTGGTTTTGAGCAACACCTTGCAGGTACAGTGTTGGTGTTTACACCTTCACCTTAAATGGTACTCAACTCACCATGTCTTGCAGACAAGAAAGAGTTGACTCACCATGAGGGTACGGCTCTGGTGTGATTATCAAATCCGTTGATAGCTGTAATAGCTTGCTCAAAGCTATAGGGTACTTCAACTCACCCATGATTCAGTTCTGAGAGTTGAAAATGGTTCTCAATTCACCATGGATGTAACCCTATATGGGATCCAAAGAATTGGCTAGTCCACAAAAGTATGGTTTGTGGTAAAGACATTTGGTATCCATATTTGGTATTCAATTCACCAAGGTTTGCTGTAACCTAAGAATTGACTAGTCCTGAGCAAACGGCTACAGGTAAAGACAAGTCAAATCCGTTTATAGTTGCTGATTTGCTAATAAATCAGATGGTTATCAATGTACCATGGTCTAACACACCTAAACATTGGCTACTCCAGTAGTGATGGCTATTGGTAAAGAGACATCAAATCCATTAATTTTCAATGATTCACCTCTCACAGGAGTTAACACACCTGGATGTGATGAGAATAGTATGAAACTTAAAGTGATTTGATGTACATATTGTCATAGTAGCAGTCAAGCTCAAGTGAATGTTATGGTGACCAGTTTACATATTTTGAAGAAGATTTCCTATTGCTGCTGAACTATCGAAGTTGCTGCTGCATGTTATAGATATTGGAATCTTGTTGGTTATAATTGTTGCTGCTGGTTCCTACTTATTGCTGCTGCTAAGTCGCAATCCTCAAGCCTGAGAAGTTAAAGTTCTATCACATTGGAATCTTGCAGGTTAACCTAGTCAACCTCAAGATTAGGGGAGGATTGTTGGGATCTCTGAGTGAGATTGCTGGGAGGATTGTTGGGATCTCTGAGAAATAAGAATTTCTCATTGCTGCCGATAGTGAAGCTGGTTCCTGCCGATAGTGTTACATTGCTGCTGCGGTTGGTTCCTGCCGATAGTATTGTTTTGTTTCTGCCGATAGTGCTTATTGCTACGGATATTATTGTTTGTTATCCGTAGGTTTAGAAAGTTTGTTAGATTTATTTTTAGAAGAGATCTCGTTTATCTCTTCACACGTTTTCTTGTAAGACGGGTTAGGGTTAGGGTTTCTTATGATTATAAAAGAAACATCCCATCCATGAGTTTAATGTACCTTTGTCGATTACAATATTCAAGAACACAATTCTTAGTTCATAGTCTGATCCATAGAGGATCATTGTCTTTTCTTCTTTATTATACTTGTTGTTTAGTTTCCGCATAAACACTTGTATTCCATATAGAGGTTCTCGTTTAACCAAGCTCAATCAAGCTCGAAGTACTCGATCCTACACGCGTATTCAGCAACAGCACTACAGACTATGCACAGAAGTTAAATATCGATAAATAGACGGAATAACGTGATGGATGTACCGCAACCAAGTGCGGCTATTACTAAATTTGCATGGTTGCCGTACATCCATCATTGATATTCTGTCAATATTTTTGGGGTCCACATGTTTTTATACTCACCTATCTCAATACAACATATGTACTAATATTGACAACCAATGTACATCATCTGTAGTTTTTTCTAACACTGGACCTTCCAACGTGCATAAAACACATCTGCGGTTCACATTTAGACAGTTGCAGCCAACACCGATTTTGGATACCGCTTATGTAACAGAAAAAAGATAAGTATTACTAAAATCTGCGTCCTTAAATGATTACATTCAATGAATCTACTTATACTTTTTTTGTTTTTTTTCCATGCTAACAGATAACTGTTACTATTTTCGCATGGTCTGTACGGCCGACATTTTTCTACTACTCGGGTTTATGCGCTTACCTATTTCAATACATTATTGTAAATTAGATTTAGTTACGCTGATTGACAGGTTCAACATGTACACAAACCAAGCTGACCTATTACTGTTTTTGGTACTTTGAGCTTCCCCTCAAAAACTCATTCCTACGTCACTGGAATTGCAATGGGTTTGACGCAAACCTTTGCACGTATTCCATCGACATGGCAACGAGATTTAGAGGGGAGCCTCAAAGTACCAAAGTGTGTCATGGTACGAATAACGACGATATAACTACAGGCAAGCTGGTTGGTCTGACCTTCCTCTCGAATTCCTTTTGGTATTTGAACGGTCTATCAATATGTCTGCTACAGACCATTGTTTAAAGACCATTTAAATAACAAAATGGGTTTGAGAGGGAGCTCAGATTTTCCACCTACGATTATTAACAATTTCCAAGTGTCTGTCATAGTTTACTATTAAAGAATCAACTTTAATCCCGTTGCATGCTATATTTTCAGCATTCAAGGATGGCGCAAGAGATACTAAGAATCCTAAGGCGCTCGATAAAAAAGAATTTCTGACCATAAGAAACGAAGACTATCTGGTATTTTTTTTGGTTGCCGATGCTAACAGTTAATGTACTATGCCTGTGATAGTAAATTTTTTTTTGCATATTCATAACTGCAGTTCCAGAAAAGCCCCTGATCAACAATAGGGTACAATTCCAGAAGAAAGATGGGGAACCGAAGAGAATGCTGTGACAAGTGATTTGAAGCAAATTACTCCTTCGCACCATCCTCTTCCGTTTCCCATCTTTCTTCGATAATTGAGCCGTACTGTTGACCAGCACCTTTTTTGCAATTGCAGTTACGAATATGCGAAAACAAGTTAACTCTCACAGGCACAGGACATGAAGTTTTAGTATCGGCAAACAAATAAAGTAACAAATAGTCTTCGTTTGTTATGGTAAAAGATTTTTTTTATCGAACGACTTATGATTTAGTAACCCATTGGTCAGCCAAAACGTAGGAATTACAATTCTGATCCTTCTTTCCCAGGTTAAGAAACACCCCAACTTACGCTTAAAAACTGAAGTTTACACTTACTCTGACCAATTTTATGCTCGCATGGTTATGCGTGTGCATGTATATCAAGACCAAGATCAGAAGCATGCGAACATGAAAGAATATCAGGTGTGTTTGCTGCCATGCCCCACTTCAGATGTTTTTTAGATATCTTCCGGTTTTGTTCTAATGTATTCATGCATTGTGACAAGAAATGGGCTAATAAACATTTGAATGTGACATAGAGCGGTAACTACTGGATGGTATACTATTAATCACTGCTATGCAACTACCTGTGTTTGCCGCCATGTCCCAATTCAACCGTCTGTCAGATATCTTCCGCGACACCTACATTGTCGTTTTCGGGTTTGTGTATTTTCGGCCATTTCTTATACGGAACAGCTGGAAAATCATACACGTCTTCTCGCCTCCCTTTTATCGGTAGTTTTACAAACCCTTAAAGTCGTCCTCTCAGCGAATCCACTGAACAGTAGGTATGTGTATCTGTTGCTCATGGTTTATATATGGATGCTGCATATGCATGTTTATTTTTTTTATTTTTTATTATTATTTTTTTTTTGATGTTTTTTGATGCGTGACAGAACAAAAAGTAAGTCTGCCCAACTGTTACAAGGACGCGGATCTATCAGCAGCATACGTCAAAAAAGATTTGCGTTAACACGTAAGTTTTGCATGTGTCAGTTTTTTAGTTGGCCCCCCGTTTATTACTATATAAGCCAAAGATTGTAACCGTAACTTGGCATGGCAAAGGTCTATCGTAAATTATAGTTGTGGATTCTATAAAAGTGTTCAAAAAAGAAGTTGAAAGTAACGACCTGTGTATTGGATACCCACATTACTTAGTCGATGAATGGTTTAACTTAATAAATCATTCTGGAACTTGAACATAATTACTCATTCTAAGTTCCCATACAGTTTCTTTTGTTCTTTCAACAATCTAGCAATTCGCTTGGTGCAGGTTGTTGCACAAAGGGAGTTGAAACGACAAACGGAACTGTAGGGGACTTAGAAGGATTAACTATGTTTCTTTTTCGGTTCCATTCTTTTTTATGACCAAAAACCGGCATCTACAAAGTAACGTCACCATACACAGCTTGCTACATTGAACTTCACCTTGAAAGCCTCAATTATTAGGGCAGATCTATCTAACAATGTATCTCAGTTCCATTGCTTAAATTGACTAAGTTCCCTAAAACTATTTGTCTATCAAACACACCAATAGTTCTAGGGAGCTCTGTCAAATTAAGCAATGAAAGTTATATCCATCGTTCGATAGATAGGCTCTAATAACTGAGGCGTGTTGATTGTGATAATGATATAGTGTGTATTGTTCATGACATGCCACATTCCTTCATTATCTCATTCAACACGAGTTCTGATACTCACACGCTTTTCTAGAATCGACAAATTTCTTCTGCGACACACCTTATATATATATATATATATATATATATATATATATATATATATATATATATATATATATATATATATATATATATATATATATATATATATATATATAGTGAGACTTTCTTGCGAGAACCATCTTATCTGCGAGAACTGACAGAACCACCAAAAACATACATGCACGTCTTCAATAATTGTATTTTTGCACATATGTTCTAAAAACAACATATATATTTTTAAAAAAAACATGGTTGTTCTAAAAAATTTGATAAGAAATTGGAAATACAAAATTTTTCTTTGAAGGTGTGCATGTATGTTCTTATAAAGCGTGCAATGACAATATTGCGGCCGTGTGTAAGGTTTTTGTGAAAAAAGATGATGAGTTCATGATGATATTGAAGAACATAGGTGGATACTTACGATTATTTATGATTTGCATGTATTTTTATTTTATTTTAAATGGTGTATTGGTTATGGTGTAAGTGGTCAAAACTCAAAACCTCTGTTTAAGTATTTGGAAGTATTTATTCCAAATGTTTTAAAACTCGAATTGACCCGGCCGGTTGAATCGTCGGTTAAACCGTAATTCGGTGGTTCGGCCGGGTCAATTAAAAAACCGGTTTTTAAAACATTGATTTATTCTGTAACAATTTTTCTTGGTCAATTAGATATCTATTAATAATTAGTTGACTAATAGTATTATAAAAGAGTCGAGTTATTTTAGAAACCAAACATTCCTCACATACCAAGGGACTCATCCCCACCATCCATCTAAAAAGAAATCAATGGTTGAGATTAAAAACATTTAATATTTCACCCATTTTTTATAATTTAAATATCTCTTAAACCGTTAATCGTTAAGCGAAAATAATTACACCATCGCGACAAGCATTTAATTATCTTTCTATAGACGGGCATTTTGATATACTTTCGACAAAAAAAAAAATCATTTTTTTCACGTTTTTTTTCGTAGCCGAAAAAATCATATATGATATATCATATATGATATTACATATCATATATGATATATATGATATATCATATATATCATATATGATATATCATATATGATATATCATATATATCATATATGATATGTAATATCATATATGATTTTTTCGGCCACGAAAAAAAACGTAAAAAAATGAAAAAATAAAATTTGTCGAAAATATATCAAAGTGCCTATCTATTGATAGATAATTAAATGCTCGTCGTAATGGTATATTTTTTTTTCGCTTAACGATTAACGGTTTGAAAGATATTAATATTTGAAAAAAAATGATGAAAGTGGGTTTTTTAAATTGTTGGGATTAATCTCATCCATTAGATCAAATAAAGATGGAGGGAAGATGAATGGTGGAGATTAGTCCCTTGGTATGTAAAAAAAGTTTGGTCCTCAAATGATCTTAAATCATTATAAAAACTATATATATTATTAATAGAGTTGAGTTATTTTAAAAACCATACATCTCTCACATACCAAGGGACAAATATGGACCCTTGATTTAACTTTGATCAATGGCTGAGATCAAAACATTTGCCACTTAAAAAAAACACGGAGGGGCAATTACGTAAAATCACATCACCAAAATAACAACACCATCCGTCTCATTTCATTTCATTTACGCTCTCACCTAACACACACTAAAAACACACACACAACACACACAAAATAACCGTTCAATATCCAAGCCCTAATTGCTCACCGGAAACACAAGATCTAACCGGAAAAATGGCAGAAAGTGACGACGATCATATTGTTCTGAAACCCTACCAACCTACGGCTAAAAAGAAGGATACAAAAACTGCTAAAAAACCGATTTCAGGTATACTCATACGATTTAAACAACTATTTTACTATCTCTTACTATCATATATGATTGAAATATTCATGCGTACTGTGTATAGAGATTATTTTGAAGATGTTATGAATTTAAACTGATTATTGAATGTTTATGCAAGTTATTGTGATTTTGTGAAGAAATAGTAAACTAGAAATTAGGTTTTTAAAGTTAATAATTAGATTAAGTAGAAGTTGAAATAAAAAAAGACACAATAGAAGAATTTATTGAAGGCGACTTATGCGTTCGGCTTAGCCGCAGAAGACGCCTTCGGCTTCGCAAAAGGCATTGGTTGCGGCTAAGCCGCATCAAATGCCTTCGGCGCCTTCGGCTTCGCCGAAGGCATTTGATGCGGCTTAGCCGCAGAAGATGCTTTCGGCTTCGCCGAAGGCGTCTGATGCGGCTTAGCTGCAAAAGATGCCTTCGGCTTGGCAAAAGGGATTGGTTGCGGCCAAGCCACAGAAGATGCATTCGGCTTTGCCGAAGGCATCTGATGCAGCTTAGCCACAAAAGATGTGTTTGGCTTAGATACGGCTAAGCATTTTGCTAAGCAGCATCATATATGCTGCCGCTAAGCCTTTGGCTTCAGCTTACTGTTGTAGAAACATAATTTGTAATTTTGTTTGCATTGAAATCAGTATCATATATGATATAGAAAAATATTCAGTTATAGATATTTTCAGTTAATATATGTTCACTTGTCTTAACTGCAGTGATAGACTTCGGCTTTGCCGAAGGCTATCGATGCAGCTAAGCCTTCGAAAAAAAAACTTATGATGTATGTTAATTGGTCTGCTTGAACATAATAACTAAAAATACGTGTTTTAAAAATGTACATAAAGGTAAAGCAAAGGAAACTGATGATGTTGAACAAGTAATAACAACATTGCCGTTCTTAAAGCCATCCACAAAAGGAAGACAAGTTGCAAAAGGTATATTTTAAATGCTTTATCATATATGATATTTCATATTTTTTTTTCAAATAATTTGTTTTATCACATATGATACTTGATTTTCTTTGTATTTGTTATTGGTTTATCACATGTGATAAAATTTGAATTTTTTTTTTTGCAGTACATATAGAAGGTGTTGATGACATGGAAAAAGAACCGGAGGAAGATGATAACAACAAAAATAAGCAAGAGCCAAAAAAGCGATATTTCAAGACAAAGTGTATGACAAGAGGGCGTGCAAAGAAAACAAAAAAAGAAGCCGCAAAACCTACTACTTCTTCTAAGAGATTGAGAAGACAAAGCACTAAAAAAACAATTGAAGAAGCAGAAAGTAGTCAAGAGCGCGAAGAGGAGGAGGAGGAAGGAAGTGAAACAGAGGAGAAAGTGAAAAAGGAAACAAAAAAGAGAAAAATAGAAATTAAAGAAAAAGAAGATGATACAGAGGAGGAGGACGAGGATGAGGAGGAACGCAAGGTTAACACGGTGAAAAAAGAGAACCCGACAAAACAAAAACAAAAAAAAGCAACCAAAAAGGTGATATATCCAACCTGCATTACAAGGTCATCACCAAAAGCTATGTTTGATGCCATGGCTGGTTTAACAGAAATGAGAAAAAAATGTCTGAAAGATATTGGTTTTGAGAGATTCATAAACTTCCCGATAACTGAACTTTCGAGTGCTTTGATATACGACATGGTTGATAAATTCCATCCACCAAGCATGGAATTAAGATTAGAGAAAGGTTCTATAAAGGTAACAAGACAAAAAATTAATGATATGCTTGGTGTGCCAATGGGAACAAAGAAATTGGAAGAGCTAGAAGAAAGAGATCATGATGATCCTTTCATCAAAGAATGGGAAAACCAATACTCTCAAGTAAAAAAAATCACACCAGCTGCAATATCAAATGAGATATCTAGCACATCCGATGCTGATTTTATCTTCAAAATAAACTTCTTGACACTGTTTGCTAGCACCATGGGGACGATAGACAATGGTGGAAAGGTGTTTAAGACAGTGTTAAAACATGTCAAAGAAAGTGATGAAATTTCGGATATTGACTGGTGTGGATACATAATGGATTGCTTACAAACAAGTAAGAATAATTGGGCAAAGGTGAAGATAGGCGACTACTATTATGGGCCAGCAACCTTCTTATGTGTAAGTTGTTTTACATGTTTATATACATTTATCAAATGTGATTCAATACTATACAAATATTACAATCTAACACAAATTTATTTATTGTATGAAAAAGCTGTTCTACTTGGACTCAACAAACTTCCCAGCATTTCAAGTTATGCGTCATCGTCCAGCAATGAGAAGCTGGAACACTCAGGCGATGAGGAAGAGGATAGGAATGGAAATGAAGGAAGAATGCTTGGGGAAGCTTGATCATCATGAAGAATTTGATCCAGACGAAGAGCACACTGGTCTGAATTTATACAAGGGAAATGATGTGTACAATGAACCATTGCCTCCCAAGAGACCAGAAACTAGAGAGGTTACTTTTACCTTCTATTTTGATTGCTATATAAATTGATTGTGTTATAAATTGCAGCATAGCCTTCGGCTATAGCCGAAGGCTATGCCTGCGGCTTAGCCACAGTCATTGCCTTTGGCTAAAGCCAAAGGCATTGCCTGTGGCTAAGCCTTTGAAAAATCATATATGATTTTAAATAAGATTTAAATTTCTTTGAAAAATCATATATGATAATTTTGAAAATCATATATGATACTTCAAATGATTTTGTAAAATAGAAAATATCACATATGATTTTAAATATAGATTAAAAAACTAATACATATTACTAATTTTACAGGAGTTCTATGAAAAAATAGAAGAGAAGTTTGAAATCATATCAAATGAAAAGAAAGAACTATCTGAGACGATGAGGGAGGGTATGATGAAGTTCAAAGGAGACAAGCAGTTGTTCAGCTTATGTAAAAGATACAAAACAATGTTCAATGTCCTAGATTTTGATATTGATGAAGGAAAAGAAAATAATAGTGAAGAAAGCGACAGTAATGATGGAGACACTGAGGATGAAAAAGATAAGGAAAATAAGACTAAAGATAAGGAACAAAAGAATGGGAAAGATGATACAGATGAAAGTGGGAGTGAAGAAGAGACTGGAAGTGAAGAAGAGACTGGAAGTGACGAAGAGAATGAAAGTGGGATTGAAAATGAAGAACGTGAGAAGAAAATTACAATGGATAAGGAAGAAAAGAGTGAAGAAGAGAGTGGTAGTGAAGAAGAGAGTGGGAGTGAAGATGAAATGAAAACAGGTGTTCAACAAGAGGAAAAAGAAAATAGCGAAGAAGAGGATGAGATGGAAACAGAAATGGAGACGGAAAAACAAATTCCGGTTGAGAAGGAAAATAATAAAGAAATTGAAGTCGAAAAGCAAAAGGAAATAGAAGTGGAAAAGGAAATAGAAAAACCAGTTGAGAAGTTAAAGGGAAGTCCACTTCATTCTTTTGAGACACTAAAAAAACACGGCATCGATGAATAGAGTCCACAAAAGATTTCCGAAAAAGAACAACCATGTATGATGGGAGCAGAAGAACTACATGGCTATTTCGCTGTGGATGAAAATTATGAAACCTTTATGAGTCAAGCAAAAGAAAGTTTGGAAAAGATTAATCAATCACAAATGAAAACGACAAAAACCACAGCAAGAAAATCCACCTCACCACAACAAAAAATGACAACAAGAAGAATGAAATCGATTTCACCACCAAGTTTCAGTCTTGGTATAAGCCCGGTTACCAGCAAACCTGCAGTTCAAACTGACACGGTAGCAAAAGAAAAAACACCAATGATTGAAAAAAGGGATGCAGTAGAAGATGACACGGAAACAAAAGCAGAAACACAAAAGATTGAAAAAACGGCTGCAATTAAAACACCAAAGATTCCAACAAGGACGAGAAATCAAGTTGCTGAAGAAGATAAAGAGGAAGAAGAGCAACATGTAAAAAGAGCAAAAAAGCCTTCAAGATATCTGGTTTCACCATATATGAACAAGAAAACTGTCATATATACACCATCTGATCCAGATGAAATGATGGTAGCCAATGCTCTATTCTCCATGCAAGGAAATCCATGGTAAGTATGCTTTAAATTATTAAAGAATCAAATGAATACAAAGTGTGAAATTGTGCTAAAAATATATCTAACTCTGCTTTATCTATTTGTGTAGCGAATTTGTGTTTCAAACAGAATGGGCATGGGGCGCAGCATCACTCAGAGACAACATGCACACACTAGCACCACATTTAAAAGTGGACTCTAGTGTAATCGACAGCTTTGCTTGTATTTTAAACTATGAAGAAACAATCAACAACACAGGAGCAAAGATTAAACAGTATTTTCACACGGGAATACTTGTAAGTTACCTAAAAAATTAGAACTTAATTGCTAAAATCTTAAACTTGTTTCTTTAACATATGTTGATTTATATAAACAGACAACACAAATAGTGCAAGCAAAAAAGGAAGATGAAGAGAAGCAGTATAAAGAGTTTTGTGCAAACTTGACAACCGTGTTTAAAGCCAATCCAGAAGAAAAATCAATGGATCATGTGGAATTGGTAAGAAATAATTTGACTTATTATGAAAAAACAAAAAAAAGTTTTACTTGTATAAAAATGAATCTAATTTTTCTTGCTCTATTTATACAGGCATTCTTTCCAATAATTGCGCATGAACACTTTTATCTGGTTGTTTTCAATCTACTCAAAGGTACTTCTGTCATCATTGACAACTCCAACTCAGGGGCGACTTATGAATCAAAATACTCGAAAGAATGTGACATTCTGGTAAGTAATTAGAGATTATGCTCAAGTAATGATGCGTACTGATTTATTATTGTGTTTTCACTATCGCATATATGGAAAAAAAAAGTATCACATGTGATTTAACAAATGATTTGAAAAAACATGTGAATTATCATATATGATAAACCTATAAAAATACAAAAGAAAATCAAGTATCATATATGATATAAAAAAAATAAAAACAATGTGATGTTCTGGTAAGTGATTAGAGATTATAAATTTATATTGAAGGGTCTTATTCAGCTAAGCCTTCGGCTTAGCTGTAGCCGAAGGCGTCTTCTGCGGCAAAGCCGCATAAAACGCCTCCGGCATATGAGATAATGAATTGTCTTTGTTAAAATGAATTTTCTATTTTGTGTAGAAAAAACTGTTTTCAAGATATCTGGAATCCCACAACCATAAAAAAGCATCTGACATAGCGAAAAAAAAGACAACAGTGATGAAGCTAAAGTGGGGAACAAAACAGAATGTCATTGATTGTGGTATTTTCGTAATGATGCATATGGAGCACTATGGTGGAGAAGCTTTGAAGAACTGGAACTTTGAATTTCCAAAAGAAGGAAAAGATCAGGAGTTGGAGATAATAAGAATGAGAATCAAGTATGCAACCAAGATGTTAACGCATGAACTGAACAATCACCGAGAAATGATAAATGAAGAAGCATTTGAGTTTGCAAAGAAACACACAAACAAGGCAGAGTTGCAGAAGATGATAAGAGAAGAGATTGATAAGAAGAAGGAAGAGCAAGCAAAAGACCATGTTGCAAGTGCAAAATGATGGAAAAGGTTAGCGGGTAGTGGTAGAAAATTCAGAAGTAGGACTGACGACACAAGAATAGAAGGACGGGGGCGTACAACATCTTTTTGGGGCAACTAATGCAGATTAAGATCTAATTTCTGTAGACTTTATTATCTAATATCGTATGCCATATAATATGGCTTAAACATGTTAAAACAATGTCTTAATTCGTATGTCGTATGCTAGAATATCACAAGACAGTTTAAATTTCCAGGTAGGATAAGGGTTTAACTTTCTAGGTACTACGTTGCCAACATTTGTCAAGAAATGAAAATGGCGAAACATTTCTGGATGTGATTTTGAATGTCTTGTTTAAATTTTTATTGCACAAATTGATAAATCAATTGTAATAGTTGTTAATCGCTAATCGACTCTGTTTTATAACACACTGCCTAAAAAAAATTATCAAACAGAAATATCATATATGATAATACACTTAAAAAATTTGCTTCAGAATTATCATATGTGATAACTGAAAGGAAAGTAACCAAAACTATTGAACACAATCATAATATACTCTTGTTTATAAGTTATCATATATGATAAATCAAAAAATAATAAACCAAGTGTAAAATCATATATGATTTTCGGAGAATTATCATATATGATAATACACCTAAAAAAATTGCTTCTTAATTATCATATGTGATAACTGAAATGAAAGTAACCAAAACTATTGAAAACAATCAGCAACAATCTGTTTCATATAAAAACTCAGTAATAATCAAACAATCAGGTCTAGGTCTGTTACTCAAATTTCTTCAACACAATCCGACAAAACAAAAAATAATCAAAGAAATTAAAAAAAAATATGCGGACGATTTATGTTGAAATTCATGGTTGATCCAAGACCTCTCCTCTTGTAACTTCTGATTGATCCAAATCCCCTTCCCTTGTAACTTCAACTTGATCCAACTCGGCCTCTTCTGCAAACTTTTTTGGGCACGTCCTCCTGTTGTGACCATCTGTCTCTCCACATAACGAACATGCATTCCTGTTCTTCGAATTCTTATCAAGAGCTTGCTCTTTCCCTCCTTTTATGCGCAACTTTTTACGGCCTTTAGGATTACCAAGAGCTGGATTGTTAATGGTTTTTTCAGCTGGCTTCGGGACTCCAACAAGTTCCTCCAAATTATCAGCCTTGTTCTTAGAAGGAGGATTTGGGCAATCAGCCTCGACATCAATCTTTAGCAACCTCAACTTTTCAACAAAAGAAGACAACCTTGCCTCATCTTTACTCAACATATGGATACAGTGATCAACAATGGAACTTGCCTCATTTGCATAATTCTCAACAATCTCATTCTTCTCACCATATCTGTTCCTTTTGTTCCTCAAAGCAGCAGGTATAAGGTTCTTTGTCCAACGCCTCAATATGTATTGACTTGGAATCACTTCAATATTGGCGTTCTTAAACACACAAAAAACATGCCTGCATAATATTCCAACTCGAAGAAAAAGCTGACAGGAACATACAACTGATCCATCCTCTTGGTTACGCAACACCTTAATGGTCAAAAAAGAAAGAAGATAGTAAAAAATCATATATGATGAAACAAAATAAATAAGGTAGTAAAAAATCATATATGATAAAAAAAATGAACAATATTTTTTAAGTAGCTAACATACCTTATATAATCCATCAACTCTATAAAACAGGTTAACTGGCTCTTCTTCTTCAGCTTTATCGTTATCCTTACCTTTATCCTTAACTCTCTTCCTAGCTTTCTCTCTCAACTTAGCTTTCTTCTTCTCCATTAGTGCATCAACAAATTTTGTTTCTCTAATAACAGAGACCTCAGATCCTTCAACCAAGCTTTTGGTTTCTATTTGACAATACCATGTGCCTGCAAATATCTCTGCTTGAACCAGCTCGAACAGAGGACGAGTAAAAACCTTCGAAGCATGACGTTCAATCTTAAGATAGGTTCAAAACTTCGGAACAGAATCAATAGTCTTATGATCAAGCCTCTCTTGTATATGCCTCTGCTTTTCCATTGCCGTCTCAAAACAATTCATAAAATTCATAAGAGTGGAACCTTGATTCGTAAAATGAGAGAAAAAGGAGTTCTCACTCTCAGATCTAGACGTCGTCCTCATTAAACCACACAAGGGGGAATCAATAAAATAAGCAGGAATCCAACACGAACGTATATTAAACATCTTTGTTAACCACTTATGATTCTGCAAACTAAACTCCTCCAATAACTTTGACCATCTATCCTCAAACTCCTCCGGACCGATATACATATTCCATACAATTTGATTAAACTTCTTTTTAAAGTCAGTATCATCATAGATTTTTGAACATATCTGTAAACAAAACAAATAACATTTGATTTAACAAATGATTTGAAAAAAGATATGTGTTATCATATGTGATAAACCAATAATAAATACAAATAAAATCAACTATCACATATGATTTAACATATTATTTGAAAAAAGGTACAAATTATCATATGTGATAAATCAATAAGAAATACACAGAGAATCAAGTATCACATATGATAAACAAGAAGGCAGAAAAATACCTTTCCAGGGAGCTTTTGAGTAATATGCCACATGCAAAGTCTGTGTTTAGAACCCGCAAACTCAGCTTCAATGGCATTTCTCATAGCCCCATCCTGATCAGTAACAACAATATTTGGAGCCCTACCAAACGCCTTTATGAACGCTTTCAGCAACCAAATGTACGAAGCTGTAGTTTCATTCTTCAACAAGCCTGCTGCGACTGTCACACACCTCCGATGATTATCTATGGCTGTAAAGGGAACAAACACCATTTTGTACCTGAAAAACAAAAAACAAAAATACTTAAAATAACAGATTAAACAATAAATTGCAAATCACATCATGAAAATCTCATATTGAACATAGAAACACTTACTTGTTTGTTCTGTAAGTAGCATCAAAAGAAACAACATCACAAAACTCTCTGTAGTTGAACTTAGAAACTTCATCAGCCCAAAAAATAGCCGCAAGCTCAGCATTTTCAACCAAATAATCAAACGAAAAATCCGGCACATGCTTCTTCCTATTCTCCATCTTAGATATAAGCATCTGGGCATCACTATCGCCTATGTAGCAGTTAACACTCCTAAAAAAGTTCTTGAAATCAACAGTCGTTCCATGAACAAGCAAATAAGAACCCTTCAAACCGGTTAATATGTGATGAGCTTTCGTTGCGCCTATATTTACGCTAGCAGCTTTAACAATGAACACTTGCTCAGCATACGTCAACTGCCTCTCAGTCTTTGACAAATGCTTATACTCTTCACGTTCAAGCTCGTGATTATGAACACTATCAAAGACATTCAACCTGTACTTAGAAGTACCAGGAATCAAATCAAAAATAACACGTGCTTTACACCCTGTGATATGCAGGTTCGAACTTCTAACCTGCTTGTCACTATTCTCTAAGTCTAACGTGTCCACATGAATTCCCTTTGGACAACCTTCCCTATTACACACTAAATACTTTTGCTTCACAGTACCATTCCTCAACCTTTTCTGGCATGACTTCCTAACCACAAACCCTGCTTTAGCAGCATATTTCATATATGCAGCAATGCACTCATCAATCGACTTATAAACTTTGCCCTTAACAAGTAAAACATCCACAGGAACTTTCGGAATATAATAAACAGTTCCACCAGGAGTATCAAAATTAGAGTGAGTAGCAAATGATTCAGGAGTTTTCAAAGCATTCAAATCTGAAAAAATAAACACAAATATAAAAACACTGATAAACTATAAATAAAATCACAGACACATATTCTAATTATATCACATATGATATAACACATGTAAGAAAAAAACATTGATATATCACATGTGCTATATCATATATGATATTACAAGCTTAAAACTACTTATTCAAAGCTGAGCTTGATATATCACATGTGATATATCATATATGATATCCAAACTACAAATATTATCAGCTACTAATTCAAAGCTTAAAACTACTTATTCAGAGCTTAAAAACTGCCTATATCAATCAAAACCGCATATTCAGAGCTTATAACATCTTAATAACATAGCTTATTAACACTAACAAACGGATTATAGAAAAAATTAAAATAATCAAAAAACTTACTCTTAATTGCTTCGGATTCATCACCGTGTTCATAAGCAACAATCTCCTCAGCATACTTAGCTGAAACATCATCACTAACAACAATCTCTTCAAAAGCAGTAGAAGAATCATTAACAACGATCTCTTCAGAAGTAGTAGAAACAGAACTTTGAAGCGAATCCATAAAACCTGCATATCATATGAAAAAAATGAGTCAGGTAGCTGATAATTCAGCTAATAGAAACAGAGAGCTTATAATTCAGCTTTGAATTAAGTTTAAATAAAAATAAACGATAAAAAATTAGGGTTAGGTGATGTACGGGATGAAGAATGAGATCGATTAATGAATTTAGAAGAAAAAATTAGGGTTTATTGATGAACGGGATGAAGGAGGTGGTTAGAGAAGCTGGTTAGAGGAGGTGGTTAGACGAGCACACACTTTGTGTGTGTGAAAAAAGTGAGGCATTAATTGAGATGAGAGTAAAAAATAATATTTATATATTCCTAAAATACCCTTGTAGTGTAAATGTTAACTCTAATATAAGCCATTAGATCAAAATGAATAAAAGGTTGGGATTGATCCCTTGGTATGTAAAGAATGTTTAGTCCTCAAATGATCTTTGTTCTTATTAATATAGTAATCTTTTTACATTACATAAATAAAGTAAACTTAGAAGTTGTAATTATTTTTTTATATTTTAAGCGAACTTCATTCAACCATTTCATACAAATTTCTTTTATTTGTTTGACTTGTCATAAATGTTTCTAACATATAAAATAAAAATTCTTTGTACGACCCTAATTTAGAATACGCAAAGAAAGTGTAAGTGTGGAACATATTTTCTATGCGAAACTACTTAATGCTTCTGTCAAACATGCGTATAGAAAAAGCTGTTACTGAACTTTGGTCTGTTTTAGACTGCCACTAAAAACTGCCGCAAGTGAAGGAAGTTGCTATCAATGCAATCACTAGCCAAAATCCGGCATTGGTATCTATTTTGGCTCGGTAGCGAGTATCAATCATAACAAAATTAACAGAAACAATTAGGGGTGAGCAAAACCGATCGACAACCGACACCCGATCCCGACCGACACAAACCGAACTCAACTCGGGTCGGGATTCGGGCTGAAGTTTCCGGCTATTCGGGACTCGGGCCGGGTCGGGATTCGGTTTTGCTCAAGCCTGACTGAGAAATTACAAAGGAACCGATGCTATTCGGGACTATTCGGTTCGGGAGTCTGGCTGGGTTTTAGACGTAATCGGTTTTGGGACGGGTCGGTTCCGGCCCGATGCTCACCCCTAGAAACAATGTCGTTTAGGATTAAGTCTGGCTTACGGTCTTATATAAGACCTGGACGATACTATACCTTACGGTTCTCAGTTTTTAAATACTCACGTCTCAAACCCTTAATGTTGGAACCTATCGTGAAGGCCAATTTACACAACCGTACTTGGTTATTCATTGTTGAGTGATAAAAAAGTTGCCGAGTTTGATGCTTAACATCTTTTGCCGATAAAAATAAATGATAGTTGTTAAAGGTGATCACACCAAAAGCAAAGCTACAAATCAGTCTGCAAGTCATCAAGTTCATCACATTTCACAACAGAACAAGTCAACAACTGCTGCCAAGTTCAAGCTCCATCAAAGTATTAAAGTGATATGTGGATTAATGTAAATATGTAGATGTAGCTTTTAATTCATATTTGTAATTGTCATAGATTAGCATAGTGTAGCAGTTATAGTTTGGTAGTTTAGAGCTTGTTTGACTTTTATACTTTGACTTGTAAAGTCTATAAATAGACTATGTACTCATCATTTTCACTTAATGAGATTTAACCAATTTTCCCGTCACAATGGCATTCTCTCTCATTCTCTTTATGGTATCAGAGCAAAGATCCAACTCAACCACAGCTCTGCCACAAAATAACTAACTCCACCACCTGTAACAAACTTTAACTGCCATAACCAACTTTGACCACCACAAACCATTGTAACTAACCACCACAAACCATCATACCTAAAATCCAAGACAAGACTACTGATTTACACCTATCCCATTGTTCTTGAGGAAGAACATCATTTTCATCCCTTTTACACTTACCATTAATAAATCCTAGTTTATTTTAGTGTGTAAGGCCAAATTTACAACAACTAGACCATATTTTGTAATTTCCAGCTACAATAACTTTAAAAATAGGGATAATTACCAAAATAGACTGAAGGTGTGCCCTTTGGGGGTTGGCAATGCACATGGTTTGAACACGGTATCAACCCCATACCGTGCGAGAACACCGCCGCCGTCCCTACGGTATGAAAGTTGCAGTATCACATGCCGCGCGAGTTGGAGAGGAAGAGAGACGTTGGGTTCGACCGTTAGAAGCTTCAATGGTTATTTTTTTTTAAATACTCTTTTTCAAACTCATTTTCACATACACAAGAAACAACTACACAACATCAAACCATTTTTCAATTTTTAACATCCAAAAAATACCCAACTCATTTTTTACACTACAATCTTTTACCAAATATCAAAAAAACTCAATCATATATGTATAAAAGAATTGGTTCGACTATATTGTTAGATGAGCCGTTTGAGTAGTCTAACGATAGTAGTCTCGACATTTTTGTAAACGCAATTGAGGAAGATGATACGGCAAAGTCGAAACGAAAAGTTGTATCATTTGCATGTAGATACAAAGGGTCATTAACATGTAGATTTAATTCACAACTACCAACATGATACTGTTTCTTATTATCACCATTTTTACCATCATCAATCATTTTGACAATCCTATTATGGGGGTGAGGTTTTTATGTTTGTTCCCCATCTTAGGGATCCATTCTTTTTACTTTATCGTTAATATAAAGCTTATTTTTATCTTAAAAAAAAAACAAATTTACTTCATTAAAAAAGGATGCACCCTTTTATATCATAAGTTATAATAGCCTTTTGAGAACCATTGTATAAACTTCTTTCAAATAGTAACCTTTTGCCCTTTACAGAACTTAAGGGTCTCAACGGTTGACCAATTTCTTAATGATGCAATCATCTTGTTGAAATGAATAAACAATAAAATTTTATAAACGACGCTTTAACAACATATATAGTCAAACTTTATGATGTCAAACGTCCACGTACCGATCTAATTAATAAATAATGAACCAGAATCTAAGCTAATCCTTAGAACACCTAGCTTCTAATTTAACAATATCGTGATACAAAATTCAAACACGCTAAACATGTATAACTAAATTATGTGTTCCTAAATTCAAACACGTTAAACAGCTTTAACTACATTATTGAACAATCATTAACGCTAGAATATGTCATTCCTTGATGCATGTGGTCCAATTTTTATGATTCTACCAACACACTCTATTTTTAGAGAAGAGTCTATAATTCCGTTACGTGGCGTAGCAAAAATAATAAACTCGTACAATGAGAAAACGTTTATTCAGTCTGTCAAAATTGATCATATATCTGCTACGAGTATTGCGAAAATGGCAATAATCAGATGATCTTATGCATGAATCGAACATACTTCGATACTTAGAATTTTCTACATTTTCCCGAACCCATGATCAACCTTATGTTCATGGTTTTTTGCAACTTCAATTCCAACGCAATGACCTTAATTTCCAAAAGATTGTTAGATATTTACCGAATAATCATATATTTATAGCTCTCATCAGAACACTCAAGGTTGCTGTATAAGAAACAAAATAAAAATATGTACACCTTTTTTCTAACGAAAATTATGAATAAACGAATTCAAGACATCTAAACAAAGTTGAGGAAAAACGAATCAAAGTCGCTTGATATCAGTTGCGTTTTAAATATCAATATTTCTATAAGTATATATATTTTTATTTTCCTACTTACATGTATTTCTGTAACAGTTCCAATCTTATTGTTACAATTAACCTTTTGATTAATCAGTTGTTGAAGCCGTTTGTCCTCTTGCTCGGTCCAGATGGCGGCACGGGTGATCCTTTCGGAAGGGAGCTCAAAAACAATCTTTCATAATTTCCAGCTTCAAATCTCTTCAACAACCGAACTTCATCGTTTGAAGAACTCATTGCACAAGGAACCTTTTGGTTCTTGCCTTCGACACCATCCGAATCCAAAATATTTTTTTCTGGCAGAGCTAGTTTTAGCTCTGGCGTCATGAGCGGTCTCGCGAAAAGAGACCCTGAAAATAGGACGAACACGATGAGAAACAACCGAAGGACACGGCTGTGAACGGAGATCGACATATCGGTGATATGTGAATTATATTATTAAAGTTTAGGTTGATTGTGGTGCAAGTAATAGTTGATATGAGAATAAGTTTAATGAGTAATGAGGTTGGTAGTACCATTGGTGGATATATATAGCCAAATCCAACAGCTGTTTGAAAATGTCAAATATATTGAAAGTCAATGGGGGCGAGAACTGGTACGCGTTTTTTCGCATGCACTTTGGTTTGAAAGTCATTAGGTAGCAAATTTATAAACTATACAACGTTATATTATTATATTATTATCCAAAGAGCTTTGCTACAACCTCCTACTAAATCATTATACAAATTTTCCTACACACACAATAATATTAAATAGTTATTTTTCACTAATTCTCTCTTTTCATCCAAACCGTCAATTCTACCACTTGACAGGATACTGTGAATAAGCAGTTATGTAGGATGATTTAGGTGGTGTTTGTTTTCCTGTAAAATGTCTGAATACCTCTGATATCTGATTCGGTCAGAGGTATTCAGACATCAGACCGTTTGTTTTTTTTTCAGATTTAGATCTGAAAATCTCTGAAAAACCTCTAATTCGGTCAGACATTTGCAATCGTCTGAAAATCTCTGAAAAACTCATCTTCGCCAGCCACCAGCCACCACCACCCATCTTCGCCAACCGCCACCCACCACCCATCTTGTGTCGTCAACCGCCACCCACCAGCCACCACCTACCAGCTATCACCCTCGTCTTCAAGAGAAGATCGAAGAGAAGGAAGAGAAGATCGAAGGTGGTGATGATCGTGATATGGTGATGAAGATGGTGATGGTGTAGTGTGTTGATGGATGAAATTCGTTGCTTGATTGTGTATCGTATAATGTGATCATCACTGGATTTGTTTGGGCTGGAAAAGTGATTACAGAGAAAGAAGATAAGAAAGAAGAAAGTAGATAAGAAAAGTGAAGTGGGTGGCTGATAGGAGTAGTATTTATTAGTGGTGTTTGTTTTATTATTACCCGTGTACCCTGTGTCCCGTTTAGCTAAACCTTTAAATGGTAATACGGTAAATTAAAGATATTCAGACGTTTTTTAAAAAAAAACAGTCTAAAATAATTCAGATTCACACTTGGACCAGGTATTCAGATTCAGAAGTGGTATTCAGATTCAGACATAAAATGTCTGAATAAACAAACGCCACCTTAGCATTTTTAATTGTCCAAATCATATGTTCTAGCTTTTTGAATGACCCAATCACATGTTATTAGTAATCACTTGATTGTTATTGATAATAGGAAAACCATACTGCAGTATGATTTTTTTTTTGGAAGGCGACTTTCAATTTTTGGTTTAGAGAGTCGTATCCGCCATAAAGGCAGGCCCTCATCCACCACATACCCAGACTATGTTGTCTTAACCGGGTCCACGCTGGTGTAGTGGGGATTCAACGGCTTTCGCCCGGAAACCGTACTGCCTCCACACGAGAATACTCGCTGGAGTAACAGCCGGATGAAAACTGGGGCCGGCTCGGATTCGAGTCTCCGCAACTAATGGCTCAAAGACTCTCCTCTTCATTGCCTGATAACAACAGAGTATGTGGCCCGCCCCCATGTGAGAACTTCCCGGTTGGTCACCCAACAGGTAGTGCTCTCACAGGGGACTCACTTAACCCCTTAAGCCACCACCACTAGACCACATGCTTGTTGTTATACTGCAGTATGATAGTTTGAGAGAATGTTGGTATGTCTAAATTGATCTCGATTAAATTATGTAAATTATGCATGCTTGGATGTGACTGGCATCTTTCCATTTGCTGGTATTGGGGCGAATTCATGGGCTCCTGGGGTAGCCTTGCACAATGCTGTGGAGAAGAAAAATAGAAAGTATGCATCCAAATGTGAGGACAATGGATACAGGTTCATACCTTTTGTTTTTTCTACGTTCGGGGAATTCGATACAGAGGCTTTGGACACACTTTCACGTATTAAGCCTATTACCATTAGTCACTCAAATAATGCTAAAAGTGGTGTTTTTTTTTTAATAGAGTTAGCTTTTGTATTCAGAAAAGAGTGGGAGCACAGCTTGTGTCTAAGACTCTCATCCAACTTTATATAAAATTTATTATGTTTAATAATAAATTTTGGTTTAATAATAATAATAATAATAATAATAATAATAATAGTAATAATAATAATAATAATAATAATAATCTTTTATATAATAAAACAAAACCCCTAGTGGGGACTTTTACATTTCAAAAAAATCAAATCATACCTTATTAAGTAATAATCAAATTATTATTATTATTATTTTCTTAAATATTAAATAAGAAAAGCCTAAATACATCTAAATTTATCCATATTCTACAAAAAAAAAAGAATGTGATTTGTAATCATTCAATAAAAACTTACAAAAATATATGTGTCAAAATATAAAAAATTAAAACTTGAAAACGGTGGAGCAAGTTTTTCAAAGATTTGGGCTGAAACTTAAAATTCAGTATCATTCCCACTAAATATTTGAAGTCCCAACATTCCCAAATTCCTCCTCCATCAATCAAACTCGATCTCTTATCATTCATTCACGCACAATCATTGACGCAAGAACATCTCCTCCAAATCTAATTAATATTAAAATCCACTACATTCGTAAATAACCCTAATTCAATACCTCAATCAAAGTACAATGGTTTTGAAGGTCCTGTTATAATAATTAAAACCCGAAATTAAAAATAACAATTTATTTAAATGATTAGAAAAAACCCCGCACAATAATAATAATTATTGATCTTTGTAATTTTGTATTACATTTGATTAATTCATTTTGTATTACAATGGGTCAATGCTATCAAATACTCGTTTCTCCCCGTTTCATTAATTCAAACAAAAAATGTCAATTTTGAGTAGGTGAATATTTCTTCTTAGGATTGGTCTCTAACAAATTATACTATTATTTTGTTTGGACAACCGGTAATAAAAATAGTTCGTATAGATTTCTTTTCGCTAACTTAAATATTCGGTTTTTGGTTTGAATAGGATTTTGGTAAAATGAAAAATTAACTGAACCGAAAATCGAATCCACATAAATATATAACCTTTTCATATATTTATATAAAAAACCATTAAAACTCATTACTAGTATAAATATAACATTTTTTAAGATTGATTTTTTTCGGCTAAATATCTATATAATTAAATAAAAAAATATAAATTATGTAATTTGAGTTATTTGAGTCAACCCGAAAACCAAACCGAATTCAAATTCGGTGTTGGTTCGGTTTATCTAGAAAAATTTTTTAATTGAAATAACTCTATCGAATAAATCAAATAACCCGATAACTGAACCGATGAACACCCTGCTTAATTCTTTTGCTAATTCAGGAACACCAATTATTTAAAGCATTTGATCAGCTGGTATAATATACTTGTAAAACTACGAGAAAACTTAGAGATTAATGCATCTATCAAATTAATATGAGTAGCATTCTTTTGTCAAAACTATCGGGTTACCACATTGAAATTTTTTGTGTGCATCATGTTATAAACATTTTCAACTGTTAACTCATGGTCAAACTTGTGAATTACACTGTGTTTACTTTTTTCTTTTTATTTATTTATTTTTTATTATTATTTTATTTTATTTTATTTTATAACGAATAAAGTAACGATATTAGGTTGCCTTTCAATGGTTCCTAAATTTTCATTATTTTGACATCATTCTTGTTTCGTTTTCATCTGAAGAGCTCCTAGAATTACGGACCTAGAAGACTACTTAGGTTGTGTTTGTTTCAGCTCATTCAGATCTGAATACGTCTGAAGTCTGATTCGGTCAGACATTTTCAGATTCAGACTGTTTGTTTATTCAGACATCTGAAGTCTGAATACATCTGAATAGGGTCTGATTCATTCAGACATTTGAATATGTCTGATTACATCTAAAAAGCTTAAACTTTACACCTACTTCTTTTCAATCATTATCTCCTCATCTTGGTCTTGATTTTTTATTAATAATCATGAATGGAAGGTCTTTTGGTTTGTTTTATAGAAAAAGGGTTGTTTTTTGTTTACTCAGACACTTTATAAAAACAAACAGACTAAAATAATTCAGATTCAGACTTTTGGACCACTAATTCAGATTCAGACATAAAATGTCTGAATAAACAAACAGCACCTTACATGGTTACATTATTGTATAGTCAAATAACGTGATCTAGTTTGCTACTCCCTCCGTCCCACTATAAGTGTCCACAATGATATCTTTGCTTGTCCCATATTAAGTGTCCAGGGAATATTTTCAACCAATGAAAAAAGACTTTAGTGGGTAATAGTGATATTTGATTGGTGGAGAGTGTAGTTGGCCCCACTTTCCTAAAACTTTGTGCAAATGAAAAGTGGACACTTATAGTGGGACGGAGGGAGTAATACCTAATTTTGTACTTGTTACTTTAAAGTGGTATATTAATATCTCATCAATCGTATATGTATATGGGCAGCCAATATTGCAATTGTGTACGATAAAATATAGAGGCAAACGTACAAATAGATGTACTATTAAATTTCTTATTTGCATACAAATTCAGAGCAATCCATCGACCAAAATATAGAAACCAATATGCTTTGCAGTCTTTCTTATAATAAACATTAACTGTCGATGTTATAAAATGAATGTATTGGTTATGGTGTAAGTGGTCAAAACTCAAAACCTCTATTTAAGTATTTATTCCAAATGTTTTAAAACCCGGATTGACCCGTCCGGTTGAACCGGTCGGGAGATTGGAAGGCGATTTTGAGCGGAAAATCCGGTTGAATCGCCGGTTAAACGGGTTGAACCGTGATTCGATGGCTCGACTGGGTCAATTAAAAAACCGGTTTTTAAAACATTGATTTATTCTGTAACAATTTTTCTTGGTCAATTAGATATCTATTAATAATTAGTTGACTAATAGTATTATAAAAACTATATATTATTAATATAGTAATCTTTTTACATTACATAAATAAAGTAAACTTAGAAGTTGTAATTATTTTTTTATATTTTAAGCGAACTTCATTCAACCATTTCATACGAATTTCTTTTATTTGTTTGACTTGTCATAAATGTTTCTAACATATAAAATAAAAATTCTTTGTACGACCCTAATTTAGAATACGCAATGAAAGTGTAAGTGTGGAACATATTTTCTATGCGAAACTACTTAATGTTTCTGTCAAACATGCGTATAGAAAAAGCTGTTACTGAACTTTGGTCTGTTTTAGACTGCCACTAAAAACTGCCGCAAGTGAAGGAAGTTGCGATCAATGCAATCACTAGCCCAAATCCGGCATTGGTATCTATTTTGGCTCGGTAGCGAGTATCAATCATAACAAAATTAACAGAAACAATGTCATTTAGGATTAAGTCTGGCTTACGGTCTTATATAAGACCTGGACAATACTATACCTTACGGTTCTCAGTTTTTAAATACTCAAGTCTCAAACCCTCAATGTTGGAACCTATCGTGAAGGCCAATTTACACAACCGTACTTGGTTATTCATTGTTGAGTGATAAAAAAGTTGTCGAGTTTGATGCTTAACATCTTTTGTCGATAAAAATAAATGATAGTTGTTAAAGGTGATCACACCAAAAGCAAAGCAACAAATCAATCTGCAAGTCATCAAGTTCATTACATTTCACAACAGAACAAGTCAACAACTGCTGCCAAGTTGAAGCTCCATCAAAGTATTAAAGTGATCTGTGGATTAATGTAAACTAGTAGGGTACCCGCGCGATGCGGCGGCGGTTACCCTAAAATAAATGTTATCGGCGTAAAATATCTAATAGCGTGTCCAAACAGTGTCACAGATCAAATACACATGTGCATTCTACTCTTCACGTAGGACTTCTCGATACACAACGTTTGACGTGTACACTCCGTCTTTAGCCATTTTTTTGGCGGGTTTTACTAACACCTTTGTGGTTTCACGTGAGATCCCTCTCGACAACGCCACATAAAGCTGACCATGAGAGAATACTGAATCTGGTAGATAAACACCCACGTTTGGAATCGTCTGTCCTTGCGCCTTATTTATAGTCATGGCAAAGCTAAGGCGGACAGGGAACTGATTTCTTTTCAGCTTAAAAGGGAACATGTCACTTTCGGAAGGACATAACGGAATTCTAGGCACGAAGACTCTCTTTCCAGCGTGTTGGCCAACAGCTGTCTCTGCATCGATCATGTTCGTCTCTAAAGATTTGCATATCAATCTCGTCCCATTGCATAATCCATTTGAGGGATCGATATTGCGTAAAAGTATAATCGGGCACCCAACTTTGAGCCGGAGAACATGAGGGGGCAAACCACTAACAGTTAGCGAGTTTAAGAATTCCATCGGATAATAGTTATTTGTGTCGTCTTCTGCTTTGTCGAAACTGTAGTAGATTTTTTCCGCTCCGGGAAAACGGTCTATCAACTTCTCGTTAATGTCGTCAACGTTCTCGTTTTTTGTTGATAATATTGCCCTCAAGATGATATCATCCGAAGAACCCCTGTTTGTTCCCAAAGATGGAAAAACTACATCAATCAAAGCATCTTTTGATTTGTCTTCATTTGTGAAGGGTATGACCATGTCATCGGGTATTTGGATATAGTTTCCATCAACCGTTTCCTCGTCTCCGTTATCGACACGAAGTAGGAAATCCGAAAACCATGGATCTGTTAGAGCTCTCATATTTAGAGTTAGAGACATATTTTTAATCAAACACCAAAGAGGCGACATACGTAAGCTCGAGTCAACGATCTGTGCTCGAGTGCCACGTCTTGTTACTGGCAAAACCTGTCTAAAATCGCCTCCAAGAACCATTATTTTACCACCGAACGGTAGTCTTACCCCCGTGATGTCTTGCATGGTTCGGTCTACCGCCTCTACTGCTTGCCTCTTAGCCATCGATGCTTCGTCCCATATTATTATTTTGGCACAACGAAGAAGTTGAGTTGTCCCGCTCTGTTTTTTTATGTTGTAAACAGAGTTGTTATCAAGATTTAAAGGAATTTTAAAACGTGAATGAGCAGTTCTCCCTCCCGGCATGTTATTAGCCGCAGCACCGGGCAATGCGGTTGCGACTGCCAGGTAACCACTCGATCGAACCTCGGCAAGCAAGGCCTTGTAAAGATACGTTTTTCCAGTCCCCCCTGGTCCATCTATAAAGAATACACCAGGAGAATCAGCATTTACGTGCTTCATAATCTCATTATACGCGGCTTGTTGGTCGGGGTTTAAAGTCTCGCGGGCGCGGAGGTGTTCTTCTTCCACAAGAATGGAGTACTCCTCTTCCACCTCTCGAAAACCTCCGGATTGCATGCTGAGATCGGGGTTCAGCTCAGGAAGATCAAAATCATCAACACTCTTACCCATAGATTGCATATAAACGTTGATGTCTTTGAGGACCATATTGCGCACAAGATGTGCGTTTTGATATCGACGCTTAAAATCTTCAGAAAGCGAGTCATAATGGTCATCCCATAACCTACGAACATCTCCCGGCTCACAAAAAATCAATAGAGTGGCGAATAGCCTCCGGAGAGCGGGTGGAAACTCTTTCAGTGAGGCCTCAACAAGTGTTTCTGTTAATAGGTTGTCAGACTGTATTAACCCTCTTTCGAGAGCAGCTCTTCGAAATGTCGAGTGTCTTACCCCGTTGGCAGTGTAGAGATCATCCCAACCCGTAGGCCCAGGAACATGTGAAAGAACTACACGAAGGTAGAACCGCTCTCCTTCAGCGGGGTTAGCGGACACCAATCGCCCTCTCATTGATCCTTTTTTCCGGTTATTCCATTTTCGTGAACTGGTATTCCATGTGTAATGCTTTGGAAATTCTCGGTACAGATATTTCCTCGCACTCACGTCCGTTTTGTTCTTCTCGAAAAAGGCAGTCAACATCGATCTTTTATCTCTCTCCCTATCGATGATATCTGTCATCGATTCATCATCTCTAAACCTAACCATTTGTTGGTTAGGGAGATGAATCTGCAATGCCATGACGTAAGGTTGCATGTGAGATAAAGAGAATCCAAAAATCCTCCATATTGCTTCGGGGGGAGACACATAACGTGCATCTTGGAATCTCTTTATCTCGTTTATTACAACACCTTCTGCGTCTGGATCGATGTGGACGACTTGTTTTTCAAGACCCTTGTAGACGTACTTGAAGATATATTTTACCGAAACAATGCTCGAGCATACCTCAACGTTTATGTGGCAGTTGAACATCATTAGGAGCTTTGGGTTATACGGAACCACCCATCGATTATCAAGGGTTTTATTTCGTACAGTAACCACTCTTCCATTGTTTCGCCTCCGATATAAAGGATATGAGTCTTTGGAATGTTTTGTTTCTTCATTGAATTGTTGAGGATAGTTGAAACGACATTGTTTAGGCTCGCCTTGCATGCAAGGACTCGATGGCCGTAAACGGCCGCAAGGACCATGCATCATGTGTTTTACAACCAATTCGTGCATTTGAGGGTGTTTTTGCGGATATGGGATTTCGGCGCATACAATCTTGTCATAATGGTCTGGACTCGTCATCTTGTGTTCCGAAGCCATTATCAACAGAAAATGTGCATGCGGCAAGCCACGCTTTTGAAACTCGATGACATACACGTGTGACTTAACAACGCCAAGAAGATGGTATTTGAATAGGCGTTCCTTAAGATCCTCCAGTTTCGCATGAAACACTCTTGCGATAAGGTCTGGTCGGTCCTGCGCCTTCTGACCCGACAATAACTCTTGCTGAATTTCAGGCCAATTTGGGTTGCACGTCATGGTAAGAAAAATGTCAGGCTTTCCGTCTTCTTGGACTAACGTCATTGCATCTAAAAACCGTCGTTTCATGTCAGGCGGTACTCCGATGAAAGATGCGGGTAACACAACACGTTGTCCGACACTGTTCGGTTGTGCCTCACTGGCGTTGACACAGTCCACTATACCTTGGTACAGATCTGCTCTTATCTTGGTTTGGTTTCGTGCACAAAAAAGCAAGCGCGACGTCTCAAGCTTTACATATGTATCCACCACAAACTGTTGAAACAATCTCCCCCCCCCCCCCATCAACATGAGGTTATCGTTTGAGCGGATCTGGAACTTGTAACAATAATACTCCCGCATAGTTACCGTCTTCCTATTCTTTCCTGTGTTTTCTTCTGCATGATGATGGTGTTTTAATTGTAATGGAATTTCAATAATCACTTACCATTATGTAAATCGTATAAGTTTATATTGTAATGGAATTTCACCTACTAAATCCTCATCAATAACTTCGTTGTCATTAACAATTTCACTGATGGATTCTCCCCGCCTTGGTATTTTAGGATGCCATCCAGCCTCACCATTTGGATGGAACAAAACATATGCCAATGGATCATAAGAACCGTAGTGAGGCTGAATTTGTTCAGGGTATTGAGACCTCCCATATACAACAATGCTCCTCTTGTATGCAGTTATGTCGTTATTACCTTCAACCCATATACCAGCAACCTGTACATTTTATATACCTAAATATGCTGGGAAAAAAAACTATATATGTGCTACATGTATAACTGATTGAGTAAATTAGAGTAAATCAAACCTCTGATGTGGTTGGACGGTTGTAAACCCTTTGGTCAAGTTCCACTGATGCGTTCAAGGTAACTCTGTATTTGTCGAGTGGTCCCAGGTCTGCAAGTCTCTTAAACGTTGTCACATATGGGTTTGTGGCTAGAACACGTGTTAATATTTTAACGACATCTCTATCAAGATTTGGCCACTGGAGTCTACGTGAAATCCCATCATCGTCGTCAAAGAAATACAACTGCAAGTATCGAGGTATTCCTTCCCTTGGAACCAGCTGATCGAGTCTGTGATATATTCCACCATGAATACGGAAAGTATATACTCCATATGTCATATTAGTCGTGGCACTGTCCAAATTGACACCCATTGACGCGAATGAAAATCTTGTGTTGTACGCACGGATGTTGTCCCGAAACATCTTGCCTAACTGACACTGCGATGTGAATAGATATTTCAACTATTGTGAAACATGTGGGTCTGCTAACTCTATCTTCCCGATCATGCAACAGAATGTTGGAAATTCATATTTGAACCATTTGGCTCCACAAATATGACATGGTGATTGGTCCTTTAAGACCCGGTGTGCTTTAGGGACGCCGTCAAAAACAAAATTGTACGGATCGTTGCCATCGATAAATGAAGGAGCGAAATTTGTGCTTGCACAACCGCCTACAAGAAATCCATTTGAGCGTGAACATAGTTCGCAATACTAAACTAACATAAAAGTTTACTAAATACATACTTGTTGATGCTTCACTATTGACTTTACGCAAATGAGGCAATAGTATTCCTGTCTCACTTTGTATGTTTTTCTTCTTCTCCTTTTTTCGTGCGTAACATTCTCACCTGCATTGTCTACTTCTTTCAACTGCAATAGCTTTAAGGATAACATTTATTATGATTCTAACATTTAAAGAAAAAAGAAAAAATGTTATAATGATACTTGTTGATTACAGTAGACATACCTTTGTCTAAAATGGTTTGTGTTTGAGTGGTATCTGATGGAGTGATATTTCCTTCACCATTTGGACTTTCTATGTTTTTGTTCTTCTCTTTTCTTCTTGCGTAATTTTGTCGATTGATTTGGCTTCTTCTTTCTACAACAACAGGTATAAGAATAACATTTATATGATTATAAAATCTTAAAAAAACAAAAAATTTAATGATAGCTATGTATACAGTAGACATACCTTTCTGTTTATCGATGTTGGTCTGAGAGACATCGCCACGAACGATTTTTCTCCGCTTTTGATTCTCATTCTGTGATGCTAGCTGTTGCTACATAATACAAAAAAAAAAGAAAAATATCGTGCAGGTTTAGTTTTCGTATCATGTCATCAAAACACGAAACACCAAATATAACATAGTGTTACTCCTAAATTTACTTCAACATATCCGGTTGACTTTTCTTAATTTGATACTGATTACATGTATAATCTATCGCTAACAAAATTTACCCATTCATAAGTATAGCGCTCAAAAATCCCTAAGATTAGCGTAGCAAATTTTAATTTTACAATCTCTACTTGGAACCATTCGATGGCCATTTTGGTCTTAGATTAGCGTAGTTGATGCCGTGCTTCTAGTTGAGACGTAATTTCAATCCATGTCTATTCTACCTTATTGAACTTGTTAGATAAAAGGACAGTTAGACAATTTAGTTTTGGATCAATGGTTTCTTATTTGATATATTAATGATTTTGTGTTTTTTGGGTAAAGGGTTTTTATACCCGGTGAATATAATAGATTAGTACTATTTTAAGTTTAATTATGTTAACCAAGCACGATTCTTTGTTCTCCTACATATCTGTGAATTTATATACTGTACCACAATGTATTTGTGAATGACTTATGCTTTTCATATTGCATATGGCTATTTTGGATGTTTGGTTATAGGTGTTTGAAGTTATTAAGACGGAGATACAAATAAATAAACAACAAAAATCACACGAACATATCTTTATTACCAAAATGTGTTCGCCAATAATTGGCAAAAACAAACTCCACGATTACGAAAACAAAACAAACAAACAAACAAAAGAAAAGGAAAATGACGATGTTTATTTCTTCAAGCATCTTTTAGATATGAAGACGTTCAAGGAATTCAAGTCCTAGCATCTCTGGGTTAAACTCGTCAATCATCAAATGCGGCAACACAGGTATTTCAAGACGTCCAATGTATGTTGTTTCATCCATATCCGGGTTAAACTCGATCACCGTCAAAGGTGTAGACTCCAAATAATTACCTAAAGAGTACATAAAATACATTAGTCCACCATAGTAGTATAATATTTATAATCGTAATAACTTGCCATAATTGTGTATATATTTTTCAAGTCATAATAACTTGCCTGTAGCATGGTGTATAAGTTTGACTCTTGACGCGTATACTATTCCTTGCCCCTTTATTGCTATGGCAAGCATTGCTAAGTGTGAAGTTGCACAGTGATTTAATATCAACCGAACTTCGGAGCCGCTAATGAGACACAGATGTGTGTTAGTGAATTAATAAATGAAACTTTCTATATGTCAAAAATATTATATTATGTGATTGTGTACTTACGACCAATCTCATAAAAATAGGGAAACTTGGCCATTAGGATGTGGGTATCCCATAAAATATCCTTTCGAGACTTTTCCAATGACATCTAACGCATATTTTTTCATATGATAAGTTAAAACGATTTACATGTAGACAAATAATTTTTTAAGCGGAAAATATAGATGTACCGGTCATCATTCTTCGCGGAGTCCTATCTTTGACAAGGTACTTAATTAAAGGCATAATTGGGTATTTGGCGAAGTTGTTGTGTTCTCCATTGGTGATCTCGGCAAGTTGTGTTTGTTGGTTTATATTAATCACATGATTGGCTCGAACAAAAGTGTAGTGTCCAAACCTTGCATAATCGTAGGGGTCACTTCGATCTACTTGGAAAAAACTCATTGAAAACACACGACCCACAAGACTTCGACCCTCATAAAATTGTATTAAGCGTTTTGGAACAATTGCTGCAATTATGTCTCTCTACAATACAAAGTGGTATTAGCCAAAATCAATGTAAGAAACCAATTTATATCTCTAAATAAAAACTGAAAATGGTATCTGAAACTTACATGTTTATCAAGTAAAAACAAATATAGCTTGTTTTCTTGGGTGTCCTTCCAGACATAATGGACTCGAACAACATCAATTTTGTACCGTAACCGAACTTCATAGAGTTGAAAAAAACTATCAATCCTGAAGCACCCATCAAATATCTGCATAGATGTTTTGTTCATTATGTGTATACACAAAGTTTATGTTAAAAAAAAGCCCATGTTTATTATAAAAAAACATAACCCTTGTTAATTTGTACGTATAAAACATATTTACTCTCATTCTAAACCACTCAAATAAAGATAAACAAAAACACAGTGTATATTTCCTATGTGTATCCCTTTTATCTCATATCAGATCTAAAAAAACACAATTTCAATAGGAATCAATTTATTTCGTATATTAAAAAAATCACAAAAGAACGCCTTTACCACCACCCACTTAACCCAAGATCGTGTTAGATCTAAAGGAGTCCAACTTTTCAGAGATCGAAGTGGCGGTGACAATGGAGGTGATAGATCTATAGGTTTTTATGTATGTCCTTTTACCAGATGCGTGGGTTATTGTTGTGGTTATACCAACAACCAAATAATGGTGGGTATGTTTTAACTAAGTGCGTAAAGATGGTGTGGCTCAGATATATTCGTGTGACGAAGGTGAGATAGTGTTGTGTTTGTGTTGGTATTATTATCTCTTAGGATTGGTTTTCTAAAATCAGATACTTGAGATTTAATTTTGTTGATATATTTTTTAGATGTAGTGGTTTTGTTATATCGGTGTAGGTACACCAATCATGAGTTTTTTGAAATCGCGATGGTCGTGTTTGTGAAAAAGAAATGAAGCAAAGAAAAATTATATATCAAACAAAACTTTTTATTTTTTATGAAAAAAGGAATATAGCAAGTGATGTATACAAAGCGAGGCCATTTGATTTTTGTGAGAAATCTATGAAAATATTTTGTGATAAAATATGTGGTATATTTCAGGCATGACAGGCAACAATTTGGGAAGATGGGGATTCGAAAATTTACTTCTTCATGCGGGTTTGAATCAACCATCATAATATCATTCGTGGGAGCAATCACATTGCTTCTTTCTGAGCCCAGTTGCTGGTTTTGGTGTGTTTCAACCATGACCTACTCATCTCCAGGATAATTGTGTTCAACAGTGATTGGTGAGTCCATGCTTGTTGTTATAAAAACAAGTGTATAGGTTTATGGTTGCTGATCTGTGAGTACTTTGAATGAGGTTTTAGAAAAGTAGATGAACTAAAATGCTGAAGTTGGAATGGGTTTTATAGTACTTCAAATGGTGATATTTATGGTAATTTTGCTAAAAATTTGGGATACTTATTTGATTTTCACATTTACAATTGGATAGTTATTTGATTTAATGGTAATTGTGTTAAATTTGGGATACTTACTTGATTTTCACTGTTACAATGGGATAGTTATTTGATTTAATGGTAATTGTGCTAAAATTTGGGATACTTATTTGATTTTCACTGTTACAATGGGATAGTTATTTGATTTAATGGTAATTGTGCTAAAATTTGGGATACTTATTTGATTTTCACTGTTACAATGGGATAGTTATTTGATTTAATGGTAATTTTGCTAAAAATATGGGATAGTTATTTGATTGTCACTGTTACAAACATCACTTTTGAATGTACTCCAGATTTTTAGCCACCCAAAATACATGGAAGTTACAGATCCTTGAGTAATCATCAATATTTTTTGTGAGTTTTTGTGAAAAGCGTCAAATATTTCGCGATTTGTGAGTTTTTGTGAAAAACATCAAATTTTTTTATAACATTTCTGGCGATTTGTGAGTTTTTGTGAAAAGCATGGAAGTTAGAGTGCTTTATAACATTTCTGGCGATTTGTGAGTTTTTGTGAAAAGCATCAAATTTTTTTATTTGACAATTTGTTGTTTTGTGACCTATTTTGAATCTGCTCCTGATTTTATTGTCTTGTACATATTTAAATGGGACACTTTTATAATATGGGATTAGTTATTTGAGTTTCACTGTTACAAACATCACTTTTAAATTCAGTCCATATTTTTAGCCAAAAAAAAAATATGAAACTGTTACAACTCCTGGAGTAATCACTATTTTGGTCAAGTTTTTTGAAATCACATTTATTGTTTAAATTTTACTTTTTAACATTGTTGGGGATTTGTGAGTTTTGTGAATAGCATAGCAAATTTAAATTTTACAATATATCATTTTGTGACGTCTTTTGAATCTACTCCAAAATGTTAGGAATTCTTATTTTGATTTTTCTGACAATGACAATGGTCTTTGAAACTGCATAACATCCATCATGTGTACAAAATGTTAATGAATTCTTATTTTTTAATTTTCTGACAATGAAAATGGTCTTTCTATTCTTGAATATGTCATTTGATTTGTATAGGACAGTAGAAGTGCACATGGATTGTAGCTGAGGTTGTAGCTGACGATGGTGGGTCTTTCCTTGTTAACTTCATAATGTCAACCATGCAACAACCAGGTTTGTAAAGTTTATTTATATATTTGTTACGTCTACACTGGCTTTTAATCAAGTTTTGCATGCTAATATTTTCACAAATTAAAGTAAATGTGAAATATTCAAAGTCATATTTTCTTTGGGACACTTCTATAATCATGTGATGTTTTAAGTTGATTGTTGGTATTGGATTAAAGACAACATGTTAACAATTATCAATCATAGGTTTTTATTATAGTCAAATCTAGAAAACATGAAAGAAAAATCCAAAACATCTTTGACATGATTCTAAAGACAATTAAGCATTTATTTCATTCTTCGTCATCAGTCTCATCCATGAGGTCGCTCTCATCTAGGACGCTGTAAACACGGTGTCTATTTAACACTTGAATCGTGTTTTCCCTCTGTGCATTGATATTGGGCATGTTGGGTCCAACACCATTTGGCATTATATCTTCATCATTGAGTCCGAGCCCAAATAGCTCCTCTAGATGAAGACCATTACCAACCTGCAAAGTATGAAAGTTGTTAATTTTGAGTCTCAAAGATGTGATTTTATACAAAGTAGAATGTCTACCTCCTCATCCAAAAGCATATCAACATCAACGAACTCCTCATCCAAAATCATATCAACATCATTGACCTCCTCATCCGGAATCATATCCACATCAATGACTTCCTCCCAATTCCAATTTCGAAGATTTTCTTCTCTTTGCCTTTGTCTAGTGTCTTGCCAAACCTGAAAATGTGAAAATTTATGATTTGTATAAAACCAAAAATTGTGTCCAATGTGGTTCACTGGTTTACATATGTATTTAAAAGAAATTGTTTCATGATGCTTTAAATCTTTTTATTCTTATTTTTTAGGGATGAATGTAACATTTGGACAAAGATGAGACAAACCATTATTGGGTAAACCATGTTTGGAATGACAGGGGCAACCGGAATGTTGAGTGGAAGCAGGTCAAGCATTGCATTGTTTGAGTTTGGTGCATTCATTTTTTTGATTGAAAGAGTCTTTGTTCTTTAGTTGCAATATTCAAGTAGCAAGTAAATGGGTGAAGTGATGACTGCTTGTTGTTTGAGTGGGATTTTATAGTACCAGCATATGAGAAAAATAAGGTAACTAGATGTAAATCAAGAATCATGAAAATTGTAACTGTTTTTACTTCTACAATCTGTGGTTTATATATCCCAGGTTTTTAGTCTAAATAATATTTTGCTGATTTTCAGGTTTTATGGAGGGAAAAGCATGCATATATTTAAAAGATTTTGATGGCATGAAATTAATATGGATGGGTTTTAGTGGAGGGTTGCAGCTATGTTTTAATAGCATTAATGTTGTAAGATAGAAAATTAGTCTGAAAATGACACCATACTTATTTTTGTTGTACACTATGCTTATTTTGTTGTAATTCTGAAAATTGGGTTCATTAAAGTTTTGTAAATCATGCTTTATTTCTTGTAAGTCTAAATTTTTTGAAGAGAAATTCGTTTGTGTATTACATGTAGTATAGATTTAGTCATGTAGCTTTTAATTCATATTTGTAATATGTAGTGTAAGGGTGGTTTTTATGTTTGTTCCCCATCTTAGGGATCCATTTTTTTTACTTTATCGTTAATATAAAGCTTATTTTTATCTTAAAAAAAAAACAAATTTACTTCATTAAAAAAGGATGCACCCTTTTATATCATAAGTTATAATAGCCTTTTGTGAACCATTTTATAAACTTCTTTCAAATAGTAACCTTTTGCCCTTTAGAGCATGTGCAATGGTCACTCAGGGTTAAAGTTTAACACACTGCCACGTCAGCTTTAACCTTTTCACCTTTAACTAAAAAAAAAAAAACCCGCAATCATAAGTCACCCTTAACTCACCTTTAACTCAACTATTTTCAAAATCAACCACTAAACTATAATTAATACTTCATTTAACAATTAACACGAATTTTAAACAAGAATTACATTAATCATTAAAGTTAAAACACAAATTACATTAAACATTAAACATTAAACTTAAAACACAATACATAGTACGATTAATAGAAACTAAAACTACAAATTAAGAAAAGGAATCATCTGAAACCCAACCGTCCTCACTCGAAGAGGACCTAAACTCCCCATCATAATACTTTCCTTCCATAATATCAAACCAGTTTCTCTCCCGCTCCATACGAGCAGCTTCCTCTTCTAGTTCGTGTTGTTCTATTTCTCTCCTCATTTCGAGATATTGCTCCAGAAATCGGAGTTCATCCTCACTCAGTCCAAACGGATTTGGTTGTTGTTCAACAAACGGTGGATTTGGTTGTTGTTCCACAACCAGTGGATTGTTGGTCGGTTCATTTTCCGGTGTGAACACCGGAAAGATATCTTCCGGTTAAGTGTTCACCGGTTCATTTGGAAATTGCTGGGTAAAGTCGTGTTGTTCTGGAAATTGTTGGGAGAAGTCATGGTGAGTTGGAAATTGTTGGGAGAAGTCACGGTGAGTTGGGAATTGTTGGGAGAAATCTTTGCGAGACATTGTTGAGAATCTGTGTGTGAGTTGTGTGATAAACAACTCTGGTGGTGTTTTATATATATGCACCCTGAAATTTGAATTTGAAATTAAATTATCTCGCTTGTAGTTGAATTTTTAATTTTGAATTTGAATTTGATTATCCCGCTCAAGAACCAAGAGGGTGTTTTGAATATTTTTTAAACACAACGGATACATAGTACTCTAGAGGGGCACCATTCGTGTGAAATTCGTCCCGAGAATGATTCTGACGATGGGTCATGGGAATTGAAATATTAAGTGCACCCCATATACATGAGGATACTTTCTTTGTATGCTGAAAAGAATGAATGATAATTTGTTGTCTCCGAAGGACTTATTGGAGTAGGAAGTATGAACGACCAACGACCCTCCAAGATCTGCAACTTAAGAATGCAGCTTATCTCCACACTATACTCCAAGCAACAGAAGGTGTGCCTTGAAATATGTTCAAGGTATGGCTTTTGTCTTTACTCCGTATGTTTTTTAGTTATTCACCAATTTTAGTTAGGATTCTAATTGGCAGCAAAGGTTGGGGTAGAATTTTATAAAAAAATTCTAAGGGATTTTGCGGCGATATGTTTGCAAGTTACTTCTCAGGACCTAATGAAAACCACATTTGAGTGAACATTAGTGCCTTCATTTATGTGTGGGCTTAATTTGACACGTATGGTTTACTGGCTTGGTTAATTATTTGTGGTTTTGGAAAGGGTTAGTTCGGTTTGGACTTTTTTAGGTTGAATGAATGACGTTTGCATTAGCATACCCTTGTGAATATACGGACTTCCAAATATTTAGTGGATGTCTTCAAAAAAGAACAACAAATTCTTTGATTGAAAAGATAATGCAATTTAACAGTCAACCTCTAAGCGTCGATTTAACATCCAGACCTTCCAAACTTGCTCTCAGAAAATTTATTATTTTTGGGACAATTTACATGAAACGGGTCACTTTTGGTTAGTTTTTATATATAATAGGTCAAACCGGAAATAAATAAAATGAAAAACAATAGATTACAAGAAAACGGGTTGAAAAAGTCCAGTTGGTGTTTTGTGACTGGTGAACAGGGTATTTGGATACAGTAAAACTTTTAGTTCTGTGACAATGAGGAAAATAGGTGTTTGGATTCTGGTATAGTTTATTATGGTTTTACTTCTGCGAGAAATCATTCTATTAATACTTTATACATGTGCGTTATGCTTAATCTAGCAACTTCGTATATCTGTATCAGGTTTGAGAATCGCGATCAAAAGTAGTAGCTTGATTAAGCATTAGGTCGGGCCAGAATATTGCCTAATCTTCACGTTTACTTGAAACTATTAATGTAGTAGCATTATTAAGGAAGTGGTGAAGTAGATTAACTGCTTACTACGTGAACTCGTGAAGGATGGAATGCAATAAGGATGAAGCCACAAGGGCGAAAGAAATCGTTGAATGTAAAGGGTGCCAAGAAATTTGCTTTAAAGGCCCAAAATTTGTTTCTGATCTAGAGGGTATTTCCCATCTATTAGCAGTTTTGGATATGCATGTTGCTGCTGAAAACAAAGTAAGCGGTGAATCAGATTATTATGGGAAACTTGGTGTGAACCCGTTAGCAGATGATGATACTATGAAGAAACATTATAGGAAACTAGCTTTATCACTTCATCCCGTTTCTCAAGCATGGAATCTGTTATCCAAAATTTAATTTAGTTTAATTCAAACATGGTAGCATGTGAAAGAAGGAAAAGAGTATAGGAAACTTTACATGCTTTGTATCTGACATAGTGATTTTATATTTTGACCAGGTGACAATGCCTCGAGATGCTTTGCATTATGGTAACTTTAAGCACCGAGAGTTGCATAATTCCTATGGTTACTACTTCCATATGGCTACATCGATGGACTTCTAAAAAGAAGAGGAGTAAACGATAGGCCTTTTGTTCTATCGAGATCTTTTTTTTCCAGGGACCCAAAGGTACGGGACTGTTTGGACTGGAGGAGCTCACATATTCGAAAACACTATCTGCTACTCCTATTTGTGTGTATTGCTTGCTAGACACTGAAAACATGAATGCGTCTATCTTATTCAGCTTTTCTTTACACTATATGTCTGCACTGATTTCGGCCCCTACCATCATAGCTTTTGACACACTACGATAGAAGATAGTACCCGCATTGACCATAGACAATATATTCTTGCTTTTAATTAGCCTACAGATTATAAACGAGTGATTAAGCAGTTGCTAATAATAATGTGAACAGGGCAACCTATGTCTATTGTCTTTAGAAAGCTGAGATTCTCACATATCAGATACAACACTACTAGATTAACCACTGTTACAGATATATATAATTGTCGAACCAACACATATGTACTTACCGTTTATCACCTCCATTTCATGGTTTTGTAGACTGATGGCTTCCAGTAGCGGGGCAGAGCTCTTGATGTGGTAAAAATCTCAAATAGTTCCACTTATATTTTTCATGTTTTTACCTTATATAACTATATGATATGATTCAAGCCAAAGGAATGAATTATCTGCACACTAGCAATCCAGTTATTGTACATCGGGATTTGAAGACTCCAAATCTTTTTATTGATAAAAATTGGGTTGTTAAGGTTTGTATGCTTCCTTTTGATCTAAGAAAAGCTCAGTTCTTTGACAATTGACTAATTACTATTGCTAATGTATGCAGGTGTGTGATTTTGGGATGTCGCATATGAAACACTATACTTTTCTTTCTTCAAAATCTACTGCTGGAACTGTATGTTCTTTACTATGGATGTCCTTTTATTTACTATTGTGCGTGTGTGTTGATTATCACATAAAGTATTTGTGGTTCCTGTTGTATTGCAGCCTGAATGGATGGCACCAGAGGTATTTAAGGAATGAACCTTCCAATGAGAAGTAAGTGGTCATATATTCGAATTTGAATTATTATATATTCAAATGTATACACTTTTGAATATCTTGCTAAAGAAACAGACGGGGTTGATTTTGCAGGTGTGATGTATTTAGCTTTGGTGTAATATTATGGGAACTAGCAACTTTGCGGGTACCTTGGACAGAGATGAATTCAATGCAAGTTGTTGGTGCTGTTGGCTTTCAATACAGACACCTTGACATTCTAGAAACTGTTGATCCTGCTGTTGCAAGAATCATCACTGATTGTTGGCACCCGTAAGTCAATGCTCTTATGATAAACCTTTTATGCTCAGTCTTTTCATTAACTATTTGTCACTCCTTTAATTTAAAAACGGATACAGATAGATGTATCATATAAAAAATCAAGCTAGGTCGTTTCTTTTAGGAGTATGAAGTTCAATTTGGACCTCTATTGAGTTAGATCTATTAACCGAATAAATCATGCAGAATAGCACTATAATGTTCCACAGTTCCAGGAAGTATATTAGGAATAGTTGGTCTTAGTACCCAAATACAAGTAATTATACTGGAACTCTGTTGATCTTGATTTTCCTTGATTGGGAAACATAGTAGATACTTGGTGATCAATATGACCAAATTCACCAAACTTGTGTGTTAGAAGTTGGTAATGATAAGGAACCAAAAGTTGGAGAATAGGTGGAAATAGTCATCAACACAAACTAATAGTATACACAAATAACTGCCAATGGCTTCCCAGAGCATTACTTCAAATTCGCAGCATACAATGAACAGGATAAAATAGCTGATGACACAGACTCAGGTTTAACAGGTATGCCACCCATATTCAGAGTCCTAAACACCCAAACATATGACCCCTAAATAATTAAATTTATTTGCAGATTACATAGGATACGTTCGCACGATTTACGAGAAAAAAACAATCGGAGATGCTACCACCAATATAGTGACGCGCAGAAACATCGAACTCCAAAACCTAAAGTTGCTAAACTCTATTTCCTATTCATTACTACCAGAATGTCAAAATAAGCTACACATTACTTTCTATTTTGCAGCTGAAATAGCGTTACATTAACTCTGTGGAATGACATGACCATAAGCTTTCAACAAGACCTGGAAATGGCAGTAGAACAACCCATTGTCGTGGCTCTCAGTTCATGCTACACCAAAAGATACGCAGGTATACAAACATTAGACTAAAAACGCATACCTCATTTACTTCATGTGTATTGTCTTCCTAAATGTGCCTCAAACTACATGAGGAATAATGGTCTCTGCTACTCCCGCCACACATTACTACATAAACCCTAACCTACCAAAAACAAAACAGATACACAACATGTAAGCACTACTATTATCCTTAAAAATAATAGTATGTAGACTACACTTATATGATAACAAATTTTTTACCGCGTTTCACAGTACAATGAACTTCTAGGACCAATGCTGCCGATACAAGTCTAGCCATATCGCCGTCCAAACTTAGATGAAGAAAAATACAAGAACCGTGTGTCCCTGCAAACATTATCGGAAATCAACCCAGAAGGCCAGATGGTAAAACTAACACATATAAAAATAGTAGTCTCAAAATTACACCACTGCTAATTATTATGAACTATTGTTAGGGCACACGATTTACTGAAGAAGCTGTTCTGCTGCAAGTTGATGCCACAAATGGATGGCATTACAACAAATGCCGCACGTGCGGGAAAAAACTATCAGAGGGTTACCCACACGGCCAGTGCCAGGAATATGGCACACGACCAGAGCCTAATTACAGATATCCAAAAACACATACATACACAATTAAAAAAAATCACACGTCACTTCCCACACACTTATTCTACACAGATACTTAACACTAACATATGCCACATCTGCAGTTACTGTTTCAGGGTGATCCTTGAAGATGATTCGGAAACCAGTGCAAAGGAAACTGTTGGCGCACAAGGATTATGAAGTCGACCTTGATTGTCGCCTTGGGAAGACTCAGGTTGGTCACTTTTTTAACGAATAAGGATATTTATATGAACGAGTAATCTGTGTGTTCTGTTACTTGCTAGAATTGCTTCGTAGAACATGTTTCTTAATGTTTTTTTTTACCTTTGTTTCTATTACATGCAGTTAGGTCATGTCCCGCGGCCCTAAAAAACTTGATAAGGCAATGATGATTATTCTTTGCCCATCGGGCGGGCTTCGACATCTAACTGCAATGATGATTATTCATCATAAGTGATTTAAATCTTTTTACATGTTTCAAGTTTTTTTTACTACGAAAATGGTATTACCCATCTTTGTTAAAACTGAATGTTCAATGTTATAATTCATAACGAGCAACGTGGTTGTCGTCCCCGTATGTTTGTTAAGTTTAAGTTTATATACATTGTAAATTTTTTAAGTGAACACGCTACAAAAACTGATAACCATAAGCTCATAAACCCACCACTAGCACAAAAATGGGATTTGGTCACACTTGTTGTTTTTCGAACGGCCACACAGTAACTTTTTTATGTGACTAAATGTACCAGAATAAAAGAAACAGCCACACTTGATCCGACTTGTGTGACCATTTCGTCTTTCCAACTGAGGCTACAGTCACACATTTGAATATTTTCGTGACTAGAGGTATCTTGTAAATTTTTTTTTTGATTATTTAGTCACATATAATTTGGAACGTGTGACGGATACAAATAAGTTTGAAACATTAGTCACACTATATATATACATATGTGACAAATATATGTCACACAATTGAATAGTGTGACCAAAATCCATATATGGTCACATGAAGTAATTGTGTATGTGGCTAAATCATATACTCAAGTTTGTCACACATTATTTAAAAGTGACTAAATCATATAGTCAAATTTGTCACACATTATTTAAAAGTGACTAAATGTAAACTTAATTTTTCCCAAAATATTTCCCTCTTCTCAGGCCCCGCCCAAATTTTCCCCAAAAAATCAAAGTGCCCTCCATCCCAAATTCCCAAATATTTCATTAACCATCTCAAATATCCCTCCTAACTTTTCACATAGATCTGGTCTTCTACCACACCCACACTCCCACCAAGACCAAGTTTTGCTCATGACTTAGTAAGATAAAGAAATCTTAAGCTCAGGCTAGGCTCACCAACAGCTCAAAGGTATCAATTTTTATTTTACTTATTAGACTTCATCTCGTATGTATATAATGACTAATCTCAAAAAGAAATGATACCTTTTTGGTGACCAATTTCAGTTGTTGCATTTGCTCACTTGCAGTTCCCAAACACATGTAAGGCGTAAGCTAATAAGCAGTATATAACCTTAAACACACACCCCCCGGTCATCTATTTGACCATCAATTTCAAATTAAAGCCCTAATTTCACTCACACAACAAACCACAGCATCAGTTCCTGTAGCTCAAGCAACACCCACCAGAACATCATCATCAGATTATGGATGCAAAACCCATTTCATATTTGGTAAGCTTCAGTCTTTAAAACTATGTTAAAAAAACCAACCCATTTGCTCAAAACCCTCAAATTTTATAAAAAAACCATAACTCATTCATACTGTACTTCAATTAACAAACCATGCTCAGAATCTGATACAGAAACTGATTGGGTCAAATTATTAAAACCATTCGATATCGACAAGCTAAAATAATCACTTAATAAAATCACCCCTGTTCAGTTATATAAGCTGCTTCAGTTGCCGTTAAATGTGTCGATATTAGTCGAGCTATACACAAGGGTATAAGACTCTTTTAACATATGGTTTTATTGCTGTTGGAGTCTATATGTAACCTATTAACTTGTTGTTTGAATGTTTTTCAGACCCTGAAGCGAATCTGCAAATATTTCCTCCTAACACTTCTGGTGGTGGTGGTGGTGTCGGAGGTGGCGGAGGGGGATACAAGACTCTCACTAGTCCTAGTGGTATGTTACATCATACTCTATAGATTATATTTAGAAAACGATCCATTGAACCATGTGGGAGTATCTGTTAGTGTGTATCTACAGTATCTCATTGTCTTCTTTTGCTTCTTTGTGACTTTACGGTTAATAATAAGGTCCCTTGATCAGTAGTCAATCGGGTCGGATCAGACCCAACTGACTCCGGGTCTGTTTGGATTTGATTGTGGTGTCGTATATTGATGTTATTGTGAATTTTGTACTCATGTTCTCAAATTTTTGGTATTTGTACAGGTCTGGTATTGTAAGGTTTCACACCAGTAATGGAAGGTATGATGAAATGATTCAATAATTAATCAAAAGCTTCTATGACATTGTATTGCTGAATTACTTTTTATCTTTGTATCTTTTGTCTGCTGACTTATTATCTTTTCATTAACATTTCAGCATTCTTTCTTCAAGCAATTCTACGGATCTGTCACCAACACAGATTATGTAGCACTGCGTTTGGGATTTATAACTGTAAGGATGTGTTTTTAACACTATATTATATAGCTCCCTTGACGCCGCCTGTCTTATTTGCTGACATTTTGTGATTTATCTTTCTCGTCTGTAGACGCATTGCAGGGCAAACCCGAAGTTCAATTTTCACAAGTACATGATACGGGCTTTGGAAGATGATTTCAAGAAAGTGGTGGGGATCAGGTAAGTGATCTTCTTTTTTTATGACACTCGAAAGCTAAAGATTTTAAGAATGGTCATTCATGCTTTATTTGAGCAAGGGTTCTAATTGGTATCTGTGGGTATTCGTAGTCGTGTTCTTGTTGCTGAACATTAATGGTATGCTAGAGCATTTTCTCTCCCGCTAAAAATATGGGTACGTTTGTCGGTCTCCCGCTAAAAATATTAAGATTAACAAAAATAGGAATTGACATCAGAATTATTTTTAATTTTATTGTTAATAGGTTCAATATGGCTTTGAATCGTGCATTATGGGGCAAGTGCGCTACAATGTCCCTAGGCTGATCATCGGGTAAAGATCTGTTTCATGACTTGGCTTTGGTTTATGATCAACTATTCACTGAAAGTGATGTTTTGTTTCAGGGTGTTCATTCAGGTTTTGTGCAGTTACAGTACTCTACCACTCTACGCTCTTATGACACAGGTACCTTTTTCAAGATCCAGTCTTCATTGTATCTAATCGTGTTTTTTTGAGGTGGCAATTTTCTGTTTTTGACCCATTTACATATATTGCTAGGAAGTTGAAAATTATTGTGGTCAATCATTGATGGGTCGAGGATTGTGTAAAGCAAGGGAGACGCGTCTCGGAGCGGCCTTATATGAAGCATTGGTATGATTAATTATTGTTTGTTTGTGTCTGATACAAACATTACAGCTGCAAATTTTGACTTTAATTGTGCTTTTATGGAAGTCTTGACTCTTTTCTTCCCGGAACTATGGTTTCTGATAACGGGTCAACATGGGTTATATTTCATTGATAACGGGTCAAATGTAGAAATTTAGCTAAAACTGACTGCTTTGAAAAGTCGGTATGAGGCTATAGTTAGCACTTTCCGTGTTTAAACTTTAAAGACCAGTATACATGTGAATTTGGTATTTTACTTGATTGTTGGTGCTGTGGCATTTTGTGGACTTATACCGCTTATTCTTCTGCATAGAAACTGGTTAGTTTCTGCCTTTCTGGTAGTCTGGTACAATTACTTGCTACTTCAGTGTATGCATCGGCAGATGATTTATGTTTACTAATGTCTAATTTAGCATGCTTATTATTTATTTATTTTTTCCGCTAAATTGATGCTTCTTCTTTCGATCTGATAATCATCCAGTTAGGCTCATTAGACACTCCACACTATTTAAAACTTATGGCATCTTTTGTTATTCAATAAAGCTAATACACTAAAGAAGCTCCTTCTTTTTCCCTGAAAACTATATAGTTCAAACTGATTAAGGTGCTGTTTGGTATTGTATTTTGAAAGTTATTATGTTATATGGAATAATCGAAATCAGCTAATCATTTGTAACTAAATATACTCTTATGAGATATTGTTTGCATGTTCTTCTAGTGTTTGAAGTTGTAAAAATTATGAGCTTCGTGATGCTACTGGATGATACTTACAATGCTCAATGATTTTAACACATAACTGACTTTTATTGATTATATACACAGCCACATTATCTAAATTTGATGTGTATAAAGATTCTATATAAAGTCCATTAAAATTTATATGGAATATAATTTCAGAGCTGGTATGTCGGTGTATACTGAGGAAGCAACTCAAAAAGCTTTCAGCTATCATATTGGGTTGTTAAGCTACTTCCTGAATGTATTGCACACACACACTGGCCACCTCTGTATGCAGTTCTACTCAAGATTCCTTACAGATTAGCGTTAAGGAGAAAGGTACCTTATCATTATGCTCAATGCGTATACTGTCCAGCATCAGCAATTACGCGTGGTTGTAAAACAATCGTGATTTCTAGATTTCTACAATGGGTTTGTTGGTCTATTGACTAATGACTAATGTTTCACTTTTGTATGCTAAATCGTCTTGTATCATAACTGCAGAGATATGACATAGTGACTGGCGCTGTTGAGGTTGATGGAGCAAAGGAGGAAGATGCAATGGACCAGACATACGATACAGGTAACAGAAATATTGCAACTTTGCTCATGCTGCATCTGTCAGATAATGTTGTTAGATTCATGATGTATTTAGGCTATCTTGTCCTTTCAAAAAAAAATTTTAGGCTATCTTGTAAATCGTCACATAGCTACAACTGATGATGTCATTGGCAATCTGTTATTTGCAGATCGTTTGATTGTAATCATGGCGGGGGCTCTGGTTCAGTCTACCAGCTTTCCTTCAATGGTTTCTGGTGAAAACAAAGTCCGTTCAAAAAGATCCGGTAGAACAAAAGGTCAGGTGAAGATGATGTATAGCTTACAAACTCCCGCAATGACAGTGAGATCATTCTCTGGTTTACGTGGCCCGGATTTTCATTCAAAGGTTGCACCTGCCACATCTGTTCACAGACCAAAGCCTTCTCGAATAGTGCCAACTGTTAGTTATAAGTTAGTACTGTCGCTTTAGACAACTTGCTAGTGTATTAGTTACAAATGTTAGTTATAAGTTAGTACTGTTGGTTCATATATAGTTAGTACTGCTTATATTATATGTATCAGTTATATACATTCTAATTTTATTGTATTTGAATTTGTTTTGATATATATATTGATTTCTTAAATGTGACTAAAAGATGTATTTAGTCACACTTATCAACACTTTTGGTCACTGTTTGTTTAATTCGTTGTGTGACTAAATATTAGAAAAGGCTACACAAACTAAAAATTCATGTGACCATTGGATGATTAATAGTCACACAAAATACAAATCTCTTCACTTTAAACACAATATGGTCACACTTATTAACCCCTTTGGCCACTTTTTGCTTAATTGTATGTGACTAAATACCCAAAACAAACATGCTTTGTGTGACTAAATATTACAAAAGGCCACACAAACTAAGAATTCATGTGACCATTGGATGATCAATAGTCACACAAAATACACATTTCTTCACTTAAAACAGCATATGGTCACACTTATTAACACTTTTGGCCACTTTATGCTTAATTGTATGTGACTAAATACCCAAAGCAAACATGCTTTGTGTGACTAAATATTACAAAAGGCCACACAAACTAAGAATTCATGTGACCATTGGATGATCAATAGTACACATTTCTTCACTTTAAACAGCATATGGTCACACTTATTAACACTTTTGGCCACTGTTTTTTAAATTGTATGTGACTAACTCGAAAAAAACAACACACGATGTGTGACTAAATCATCACAAACGTCACATTTATTATATTTTCGTGTGGCCATAGGATGGGAAATAGTCACACATACTGATGAATCCAACAAAACTTGTGCCTAATTAGTCACACATATTCGGGTTTTGGTCACTCTTTTTCGATGAAAACGGCCACAAAATAAACAATGTGACCATATGATACCTACGGTGGCGCGACTTTTTGTCACACACACCCAAAAAAACGTGTGTGACTATATGCATATAGTCACGCATTTCCAGTGTGACGATAGGCAGAATCTGTACCAGTGCACTAAAGAAGCATTTACAAGCAGGTCGGGTTAATTGGATTTTGAGCTTGGAAAATCTTACCCGATACTATAAGTTTATGAGTGACATATGCCACCAAACCTAATTAGTTTGTATCAATGACATTTTAGTCTGTGATCAAGCAGAAATACGGACAAGATGGAACTAACATTGGTGACGAAGGTGGCTTTGCTCCTACATTCAGGTTAAACATGTGTTCAAGCTTGCATGTGTTATTTTTTTTCTACTTTTTGAAGTGTTTCTAAAATGAACTTGTGTTTGTGAACTTCAGGAAAACAAGGAAGGTCTTGAATTGCTCAAGACAGCAATTGCTAAAGCTGGATACACCGACAAGGTAATTGTTAGAAGTCTAACCTCTGCCACACTCATATAGAAAGATGGCACACTTGTTTTGTTGTTTTCTACACGACTTGCAAGTTACGACTTGCTTTGAGTTTAGTGGTATTTTTGCAGGTTCAATTTTTGCGTGCTTACATTATTTTATTTTACCGAAAAGGTAAATAGGTTTTTATTAACCTGTGCCCCCTTTACATCGATAGAATCAACACAGGGAAGTTGAAGCATGTCATTCTTAGTACGGGTCAAAATGGGTGGGCGAGTGTATAAGCACACGAACAAGTCCAACGCCCCTCTCGATTATTTATTCTTGAATATGTTTATAAACTTTATATTCGTTGGTTCTGTCACATATCAAAGGTGATGGGGACGTCAGGCTTAAGGTCAACGTAATAGTTCAAAGGAATAAGGTGAGCACAAGCGGTTTAATCAAGTTATCCATGGTGACTAACTTATAATATATTTTATTATGTTGTATAACTGAAGTTATAAATGTTGCAGTAACGGGTCAAAGTTAGACGCTTCAATGAAATGTGCCGGTTGTCAAGGTTCTGGAATGAAGGTGTCAATCATACATCGTGGCTCTTCTATGATTTAGCAAATGCAACATTCATGTAAATAAGTTTGTAAACACAAAGGTTGTCAAGCTTTATATTATCTCTGATATTCGATAAACGTATATATATTTTCGTTCTTAATCCATTCAATATATTATTTAGTATGTTTATATCTTTTTTTGTTAACTTACTTTTTTCAACGATAATCAGCGGGCTTCGAAAAATAAGTGAGAGATTCTACCATAAAAAATAATTCCCGTTAACTAATACCATCAAAAGAATAATTATAAGTCATGCCCGCCCATCGGGCGGGCTTCGAAGTCTAGTGTATATATATATATATATATATATATATATATATATATATATATATATATATATATATATATATATATATAGGGGGACTTTCTTACGAGAACCATTTTATCTGCGAGAACTGAGAGAACCACAAAAAACATACATGCACGCCTTTTAAAATAAAATAAAAATACATGCAAATCATCAATAATCGTAAGTATCCACCTATGTTCTTCAATATCATCATGAACTCATCCTCTTTTTTCACAAAAACCTTACATAAGGCCGCAATATTGTCGTTGCACTCCTTATAAGAACATACATGCACACCTTCAAAGAAAAATGTTGTATTTCCAATTTCTTATCAAATTCTTTAGAACAACTATGTTTTTTTAAAAACATATATGTTGTTTTTAGAACATATGTGCAAAAATACAATTATTGAAGGCGTGCATGTATGTTTTTGGTGGTTCTCTTAGTTCTCGCAGATAAAATGGTTCTCTCAAGAAAGTCTCACTATATAATTATATATATTTTATTCGAACTCACCTTAACGTGGCGTTAAGGGGTTAACGCAAGTGCGTTAACGAACCCTTAACGCACACCTTTGCAATGGTTAACGCACCATAACGCAATGAAAGTTAAGGTTTAACGCACTTGGTGCATTAACCATTGCACATGCTCTCAGA